>CM022708.1:4906148-4981148 GCA_012295165.1 Asparagus setaceus
TTATAAATTGCCCGCCTTAAAATCTAAAAATTACAAATAATATCTAAAATATCCAAAGTTACAAACAACCTTCTGAAAAGTTAAAAACTATAAATAGTCCCCTAAAATTTTGCAAACAATCCCTTGAAAGTTTTACAACCGACCTCTTGAAAGTTCCTAAAACTACAAATATCCTCTTTAAAAATTTTATAAATAGTCCTTTAAAATTTTTATAGCTAGCCCCATGATAGCTACTAAAATTACGATCATCCAACTTAAAATTTTAAAATATTACAAACAACTTTGTAAAAATAACAAAACCCTTATAAGTTTCAAAACTTGCAAATACCCCTAAAAATTTAAAATTACAAATTGTCCAATGAAGTTACAAAAACCTTAAGATTCAACAATTACAAATAAACCTATGAATAATCCAAAATTACAAATAACGATAAAATTCATAAAATTATAACTTAGCCCTTAAAATTTAAAAATTATGAATAATCCTTAGTAAATCTTAAATTACGAACAATCCTCTAAAAAGGTTTAAAATACAAATATCCCATTGAAATTTTATAAAGAACCCCTAAAAGTTTTACAACTAGTCCCGTGAAAGTTTTAAAATTATGATATCCCCTTGAAAAATTAACAAACTACCCTTTGAAAATTCTACAACTAGCCCATGAAAGTTTCAAAAATTAAAATACACCCGAAGCATCACCAAAAAATCCTCTAAAAGTTTTAAAAATTACAAATAATCCCAATAAAATTTTACACAACAACCCTCTAAACCTTTACAACCATTCCTTGAAAGTTTTAAAAATTACAAATAGCCCTCAAAACTTTAGAAAACTACAAGAAGCCCCTTAAGAGTTTCAAAGACCGCAAAGGGCTCCCTAAAAGTTTCAAAAGTTATAAAATTACCACAAAAATCTCTAAACTTACAAATTGTCCACTAATCTAATATAATATATTATATTATTATAATATATCATTGGTGTGGGGAAGGCATCATGTGGGAGGGTGTAATGATTATGAAAAGTCCTATGTCGTTAATACTGGGGGATGTTTGAACTTCCTACTTTCCATTTTGGGAATGAGAAGAAAGTCATAAGCCCATTTGTGTCCCAAGCCTCATCGAATCAAACATGAGACTTGATTGAAAATCGTAGGACATTAAAATCCCAACCCCTTTCCCATAGAGGACCAAAAGATATCTATCTTCTTTTCAATTAAATCTCTTTCTACAAAATATCAAATGTCATTGTATATCATGTTCTTTAGGTTTTGAAAATCATAGTTTTTATTTAGATTTATAAAAGAGGATTAATGGTTAAGGTATAAATTTATAAAATAGGGATGAATGGTTAAGCTACCTAATTTTGAATTTCAAACTTAGGACATTAAGAAAAACTTTAATGATCAAATTATCTACTTTAACTATTCTCTTCTTCTCATGACATAACAAAAATAGGTTTTCATCGTCTCTTCCTTCGTAGCACTTAATGTATTAGTTAATTAATAGATGATTTGTAAGTTATAGTTATAGTTTATAAAGTAATATAATCAATTGTCTCTCTTATTACACCAAGGTAGTTTAACACATTTGAAGGATGTATAAACCAACCTGTATAAACCAAAGAAATCAAAACAATCCGTGCAAGTTCATGGATAATACTTGTAATATATATATATATATATATATATATATATATATATATATATATATATATATATATATATATATATATATATATATATATATATATATATATATATATATATATATATATATATATATATATATATATATATATATATATGCAAATAATATTGTGATGATAAATCCCATGCAGCGCAAGGATGGAAACTAATAATTACTCTTATACTATCACATGTCCATGTAGGTTGACCACTCTTTTCATGGGTCAAAACTTGAACTCACGAATCTGTAAACTTTTTTTTACTTTAAAATTGTAGCCTATGCAACGATATATCATAAGAAAGTATTACTATAATATATATGCAACAACGTTATGACAATAAATCCCGTGCATACAAGGATGACAACTGACAACTACTCTTATACTATCACATGTCCATGCATTTAAATTCGCGGCTTATGATATTTGAACCTTTGTTGCTCTAGTATATCATATGACTCTTTCACTGTATCAAAACTCCAAAGTCGGTGACATGTATTGGGGTTATAATTCTATACTCGAACACGTAACATACGCAGTTATTGTAGGGTCAAGGTTCCCCATATCATCTGTACAAATTAAGACTATCCAACAGAACTCTCAAAGCCTTTTGATCTCTGAACTGTTTAACATTTAGCCATTGGAGTTTTTGTTAAAACAGCCCACTTTTGCTAAATAATTAGCAAAACCGACCGTTTTGCTAATTATTTAGCAAAACCGACCTCTTTTGGCTGTTGGCCAAAAGAGGTCGATTCATAAAACGACTTTTGAAACATCACGGGACTACTAGTCCCGTATGTTTAGTGGTTACTAGAAACATACGGGACTACTAGTCCCGTATGTTTAGTGGCCACTAATTGCCCTTATTCTTCTTCTTTCTTCCGAAACAGCTTTAGAAAACCCACGGACTACTAGTCCCGTAGGTTTTAGCGCTAATTATCGGCCACTAAACATACGGGACTACTAGTCCCGTATGTTCAAAAGCGCTTTAAGCGAAACCGACCTCTTTTGGCCAATTAGCAAACGGTCTGCTTTGCTAATTATTTAGCAAAAATGGGCTGTTTTAACAAAAACTCCTTAGCCATTTCCCCTTTAAAACAATAGCATCTGTCGATATGTAAAACCTTAGTTGTTTTCTTCTTCCTTCATTGTTTTCCTGTCATGATTTCAATGTCATCCAACATTTCATCTCACAATAATGAAAATGGGTGGTTCAAAGATTCTCTACTTTGCTTGCACTTAACATCTCCTTTATTCATTAAACAAAAACATCTCCTTTATTAAGATTTTTAACCAATAAATATTCCTCATCTCATGTACAAAATTTATAGGCACATGCATGCCAACTCCTTTATACAACTAGCCTACTTTTCCAACATTTATGTATTTTAAAACTAGGATTTGGTGGCCTCCCTTTTTCATTTGGTCATTCCTTGGCTTGGAAGCACAGCTAGGACATTCCCTTTAATAACAATATTTAAAGCTCCTTGAGTTGTAATGTCATGCAAAGTAGCAAGTGTATTGAGATTTGTATCGTAGGAGCAAATTTGGTTAAATATGAAGTCTTATTTCACGCCTTCAAAAAAGTTGTAATGTCACGCAAAATAGCAAGTGTATTGATATTTGTATTGTGGGAGCAAATTTGGTTAAATATAAAGTCTGATTTCATGCCTTCAAACTAAAGAGCGAATATTATGTGCAACATATGGACTTCTAAAATATGAACATCTCTTTGGTTCCATTACACAAATAATAATAATAATAATAATAATAATAGTAATAAAATCTTTGGTTCCATTCGGTAAGTTAGCAAGACTACATACCGTTGATGGGAGTTGGGTTCCTCTCATCCAAAACATGTCCATGCATTTAAATTCGCGGCTTATGATATTTGAACCTTTGTTGCTCTAGTATATCATATGACTCTTTCATCGTATCAAAACTCCAAAGTCGGTGACATGTATTGGGGTTATAATTCTATACTCGAACACGTAACATACGCAGCTATTGTAGGGTCAAGGTTCCCATATCATCGTACAAATTAAGACTATCCAACGTAACTCTCAAAGCCTTTTGATCTCTGAACTGTTTAACATTTAGCCATTGGAGTTTTTGTTAAAACAGCCCACTTTTGCTAAATAATTAGCAAAACCGACCGTTTTGCTAATTATTTAGCAAAACCGACCTCTTTTGGCTGTTGGCCAAAAGAGGTCGGTTTCGCTAAAACACTTTTGAAACATACGGGACTAGTAGTCCCAGATGTTTAGTGGTTACTAGAAACATACGGGACTACTAGTCCCGTATGTTTAGTGGCCACTAATTGCCCTTATTCTTCTTCTTTCTTCCGAAACAGCTTTAGAAAACCCACGGACTACTAGTCCCGTAGGTTTTAGCGGCTAATTACTGGCCACTAAACATACGGGACTAGTAGTCCCGTATGTTTCAAAAACTGCTTTAGCGAAACCGACCTCTTTTTGGCCAATTAGCAAAACGGTCTGTTTTGCTAATTATTTAGCAAAAATGGGCTGTTTTAACAAAAACTCCTTAGCCATTTCCCCTTTAAAACAATAGCATCTGTCGATATGTAAAACCTTAGTTGTTTTCTTCTTCCTTCATTGTTTTCCTGTCATGATTTCAATGTCATCCAACATTTCATCTCACAATAATGAAAATGGGTGGTTCAAAGATTCTCTACTTTGCTTGCACTTAACATCTCCTTTATTCATTAAACAAAAACATCTCCTTTATTAAGATTTTTAACCAATAAATATTCCTCATCTCATGTACAAAATTTATAGGCACATGCATGCCAACTCCTTTATACAACTAGCCTACTTTTCCAACATTTATGTATTTTAAAACTAGGATTTGGTGGCCTCCCTTTTTCATTTGGTCATTCCTTGGCTTGGAAGCACAGCTAGGACATTCCCTTTAATAACAATATTTAAAGCTCCTTGAGTTGTAATGTCATGCAAAGTAGCAAGTGTATTGAGATTTGTATCGTAGGAGCAAATTTGGTTAAATATGAAGTCTTATTTCACGCCTTCAAAAAAGTTGTAATGTCACGCAAAATAGCAAGTGTATTGATATTTGTATTGTGGGAGCAAATTTGGTTAAATATAAAGTCTGATTTCATGCCTTCAAACTAAAGAGCGAATATTATGTGCAACATATGGACTTCTAAAATATGAACATCTCTTTGGTTCCATTACACAAATAATAATAATAATAATAATAATAATAGTAATAAAAATCTTTGGTTCCATTCGGTAAGTTAGCAAGACTACATACCGTTGATGGGAGTTGGGTTCCTCTCATCCAAAACATCTCAATGTATAGATCGTCAATTCGCTAAATTTGAATAACTATGTTTTATTTTACTCCCTTATGCATTTTAATCCTTTCTATTTCTATTTATATCCAACGAAAATTATAACAAGTCCAAAATTGCTGCAGTATTGGACGAAGATGGGCTTAGGCTTGTACAGGAACAGCCCGGTTATGTGAAGCCAGGTCGCATTGGAAATGGGCTGACTTTATTTTTGGGCATTGTAAGACAGCAACAGCGGACGGACAGCCCGGTCTCAGAATTCATTTTTTTTTTCTTGCTCAAGGAAAAATGTGACAAGAGGAAGATTATGATGTTTTTGGAGGATATTTGTCCTTTTGACATGAAAATTTTTGATGACATTGATTTTTTTGTCTTTTTCTTTGCTGTTCGTGCACTTTTAAGTTGTCAAAGGGTGGACTGATTTCGAGTCTATTCTTGGAGAAAGCATAGCAATAAATGTGCACTAAAATAATGTTTATCTGTGAATCATTATATTTTGAGATTCATGTAAAAATCCAATAGTGAACATTCTTTCTATGCATATTTAATGTCATGGACCTATTATTGGTCTCTTACAATTCATGCCTTTTTACATGGTCGGAGCTTATCCAATATCCATCGGAATTATGCAGCGGTAATGACCTTTCGCGTCATTTACACAGAGCAGAATCAACGATTCTTTTAACTGACGAGCCAATAGTCTAACTAAAACATCATGTAATAATTTAGCGACACTTGCATCACTTTGACGCGTGGATTTTGACATAAAAATGTAAGTTCGTTCTCTTCTTGTATGCCTCTAATTACCAACTTACTTCCATGCAATTACCTTTTTACTTTTATGATGTGAGCTAAGACCCACCCCATTTTTTTCTAATAAAACAGTAGTCAAAGAGTGCAGATTTCCCCCTCCTTTTAGACTTGAAGTTCCACCCTTTATCCCTTCTTTTTTTTGATTTTCAGTAGTCATAGTGTCATACCATCTTTTCACATGCCTCATCAGGCCTTTTCTTTTCATGGATCAACATTTACCAACTGAAAAATAAGTATAGGTTGCGCTTTCAAAAATATCATCTACAGCTAGCTAAACAAACACATAATACGCAATCATGTATACGCAATATTTGTTGCACTAAAAATAATTTGCAAGTGCAATGCTGTCTATAGCCAATCAAACCTGTAACCAGAATAGTGTGCCCATGCTCATCTCTGGGTCAAATTCTGAACTTTCTTAATACTCTAGTGCCACAGTTCAACTTTCTGTGTTTTTAAGAAAGTAATAGCTTAACTTTCTCATTTATGCCCTTTCATATTACAATTCAAGCCCAACAGCTTTTGTATCCAAACTCGATACCTAGTCAACGTAAATCGACATACATGATTGACGCCACATGGCATACAGTCCAAGTCAAACCGTCCTTGCAAAATCCTCACATCATGACTCCTGTTAAGTATGTTAACTTACCTTGGCATGAAAAGGTTGGGTGCATAAGAGTGGCAGTCGGAGCAACGGCTGTCATCAGTTGGCCCTGTAACACAAACACGGAAAATAACCAATCTTCTCAATTAAAGACTATCCACAATTCTGCGAGATACGACCTAACAATCAGAAAAAAACAAAGAAAAAAAAAATCAAGTCTTTCAGCTGAGAATTAAAATATTGATTTGAGCATCGGAGGTTCTTTGACCAAGATCAAGTCCTGACTGTGACCACGTGGGTGTGGGGGCCACGAGCACCACGAACACCACGAGACGCGCTTTTAAAACGCATCTCGTGCTGCTCGTGGGGGCCACACCCACCAGCGGTTTCAAAGCGGCGTGTACGTTTCAACCCCATTGTATCTTATAAATAGGAACCTATTTTCTAGGTTTTCTTTTGGCTGGAGCAGTAGGAGGGTTTTGTGGAGGCCGAAAATAGGGTATTTTTGAGCCGTCGTTTGAGAGAGAATTTGTGAGAGATTTGAGAGTTTGGTTTGAGGGTTTATTTGTGAGATCTTGAGTGATTGTAAATCCTATTTGTATTCTCTTTCTCTCTAGTAGTAAAATCTCTCCCCTCCTTGCCCCGTGGACGTAGGCAATTTGTCGAACCACGAAAAATTCGTTTGTCTTGCTGTTGAGATTTGTAATAGCTTGTTTAGGTTCTCTCGACAGGTCAGTCCTAGAACTGATGAGCGGAAGAGTAAATATCCCACTTTGTTGAGATATTTGCTTCAGATTCTTATTTTCTTGGTGAGACTGAAATTCTTATTGTGATCTAGCTCTCTTGTTGTGGCTATTGTTCGGCAGAGGTGCTGTCAAAATTTTCGCTGCGCACAACAAATGATATCAAAGCGCCCGGGTTTTGACTTGGGGCTTGTTCGAAGGATTCGCTGAAGGATTCTTATTTGAAGAGTTAGATCTACAACGTGGGTGAAACAAGCACATCGGGATTGTCTCTTACGAAGGCGATATAAAGTCTGAGCATCAATAATATAAAGATTGATGTTTCGAAGTTCGACGACAAGATCAATTTCGGTTTGTGAAGATGCCAGATGATAGATGCGTTGGATGCGCAAAATTTGGAGGAGACTCTTGAGTTACAAGAGAAACCTGAAGATATGGATGATAAGATTTGGAAGAAGATGAATAGCAGGACTTGTGGAGTTATTCAGTCGTGCTTGACGCAGGATCTTATTTATGATGTGATGAATGAGAGGTCCGCGAAGAGACTATGGGAAACGCTCAATGAAAAGTATCTTACTAAGAGCATTGAGAATCGGCTTCACTTGAAAAGGAAGTGTTACCAGTTCAAGATGAAGAGGGGAGTTTCCATTAAGGAGCATGTTAATAACTTCACGAAGTTGCTTTCAGCTATGGCCAATATAGAAATCAAGGTTGAGGATGAAGACAAGGCGGTACTGCTTTTGTGTTCGTTGCCGGAGGATGATTACAGCACGTTTGTCCTCACTATGATAAATGGGAGAACTACTGTTGGTTATAAGGAGGTGATCTCAGCATTAGTAAATTATGAGTTGAGAAAGATTGATAGTGAATCCTCCGAGAAGGCATCGGGAGATGCATTACTAGTTCAAGGCCGTACTCCAAACCATTGACAGTCCTGTTTGGTGTAAAAAAATCTCCTCTCGGATTTGTATTGGTCGTATTGTTTGTTACAAATCAAGAATTGGCTTTTATGAAGCGAAGAAGGCCCTTCTTGTTTAGCGTGGGTTCGTCGTGTGGTGGGGCGCCTCCCTGTAACACAAACACGGAAAATAACCAATCTTCTCAATTAAAGACTATCCACAATTCTAGATACGACCTAACAATCGAAAAAACAAAGAAAAATCAAGTCTTTCAGCTGAGAATTAAAATATTGATTTGAGCATCGGAGGTTCTTTGACCAAGATCAAGTCTCGACTGACCACGCGGGTGTACGAGCACCACGAACACCACGAGACGCGCTTTTAAAACGCATCTCGTGCTGCTCGTGGGGGCCACACCCACACCCACCAACGCGGTTTCAAAACGCGTGTACACGTTTTCAACCCCCATTGTATCTTATAAATAGGAACCTATTTTCTAGGTTTTCTTTTGGCTGGAGCAGTAGGAGGGTTTTGTGGAGGCCGAAAATAGGGTATTTTTGAGCCGTCGTTTGAGAGAGAATTTGTGAGAGATTTGAGAGTTTGGTTTGAGGGTTTATTTGTGAGATCTTGAGTGATTGTAAATCCTATTTGTATTCTCTTTCTCTCTAGTAGTAAAATCTCTCCCCTCCTTGCCCCGTGGACGTAGGCAATTTGTCGAACCACGAAAAATTCGTTTGTCTTGCTGTTGAGATTTGTAATAGCTTGTTTAGGTTCTCTCGACAGGTCACTCCTAGAACTGATGAGCGGAAGAGTAAATATCCCACTTTGTTGAGATATTTGCTTCAGATTCTTATTTTCTTGGTGAGACTGAAATTCTTATTGTGATCTAGCTCTCTTGTTGTGGCTATTGTTCTACAGAGGTGTTGCAAAATTTCACAAGACAACAAATGATATCAAAGCCGGTTTTGACTTGGGGCTTGTTCGAAGGATTATTTGAAGGATTCTTATTTGAAGAGTTAGATCTACAACGGGTGAAACAAGCACATCGGATTGTCTCTACGGCGATATAAAGTCCGAGCATCAATAATATAAAGATTGATGTTTCAAGTTCGACGACAAGATCAATTTCGGTTTGTGAAGATGCCGATGATAGATGCTGGATGCTAAAATTTGGAGGAGACTCTTGAGTTACAAGA
Organism: Asparagus setaceus; assembly: GCA_012295165.1. Taxonomy (NCBI): domain Eukaryota; kingdom Viridiplantae; phylum Streptophyta; class Magnoliopsida; order Asparagales; family Asparagaceae; genus Asparagus; species Asparagus setaceus. The sequence continues at coordinate 4,915,420 of CM022708.1, forward strand.
GAAACACGAAGATATGGATGATAAGATTTGGAAGAAGATGAATAGCGTGACTTGTGGAGTTATTCAATGCGGCTTGACGCAGGATCTTATTTATGATGTGATGAATGAGAGGTCCGCTAAGAGACTATGGGAAACGCCAATGAAAAGTATCTTACTAAGAGCATTGAGAATCGGCTTCACTTGAAAAGGAAGTGTTACCAGTTCAAGATGAAGAGGGGAGTTTCCATTAAGGAGCATGTTAATAACTTCACGAAGTTGCTTTCAGCTATGGCCAATATAGAAATCAAGGTTGAGGATGAAGACAAGGCGGTACTGCTTTTGTGTTCGCGTCGAGGATGATTACAAAGACGCTTGTCCTCACTATGATAAATGGGAGAACTACTGTTGGTTATAAGGAGGTGATCTCAGCATTAGTAAATTATGAGTTGAGAAAGATTGATAGTGAATCCTCCGAGAAGGCATCGGGAGATGCATTACTAGTTCAAGGCCGTACTCCAAACCATTGACAGTCCTGTTTGGTGTAAAAAAATCTCCTCTCGGATTTGTATTGGTCGTATTGTTTGTTACAAATCAAGAATTGGCTTTTACAATGTAGTTTAAGGGAAGGCCCTTCTTGTTTAACGGGTTCGCGGTAGCGTAGGACGCCTCCCTCGATGCTCGAATCGAAGTTTGCTTCCCTTGACGATCCGACGACGCGGTCGAAGCCAAGACGCAGAGAAGCTCTGAGTTGATGGAGTTCGGTTCTACCCGAAGCTTGATGAATTGCCAAGGCCGAATTTGTGCTCCGAGGCTAGCATGCAAGAGTTTGCGAAGAGCCAAGAGTCTCCGTGATCCGAGAATTCAGATTCGACCTCCCTTTGCCAAGCCCCCGATGGCTTATAAATAGGCAAGGAGAGGCATGACCACTTTCTTGATTTGTGGGATATGGCCATGCCCGGCTGAGGAGAGCCATACTCTATGGTGCCATCCCTTTGACTTGTGGGATGTGACCACTAATGGGTGAGGAGCACCATGCCCTCTATGGAATGTGACCACTATGGGATGTGACATCTCCCGTGCTTCAAGTGGGCGGTCTTGGAAGTTCATGGGCGAAGCTTGCCTTATGCAGCGAAGCTTCAAGCATGCGGCGAAGCCGGCGACCGCAGCGAAGCTTGGTCTTTGGCTGCTCGCATCCAGCGAACCAAGGGTCCGGCAGCGAAGCCAGCCTTCAGCGGCTTCCAAGCAGCGAGCCAGTATGGATGGCGCAGCTCGAGCCACAAGTAAGCAGCCTCAATTGTTCGGGCGAGCTCCAGCCTACAGCCACAGCTCTTGGTCTTCGTGCAAGATCAATCATGCAGCGAGGTTAGTCTGCCAGCGAAGCTTGGTTCAGCAAGCTTGGCCTTCAGCGAACTCATGCCTTCAGCGAAGCTTGAGCTTCAAGCCTTCAGCGAAGCTATGGGCGAAGCTTGCCTCAGGCAGACGAAGCTTCAAGCACCAGCGAAGCCCGTCTTCATGCGAAGCTTGCTCTTGAGGCGAAGCTAAGCTCCTTTGCAGCGAAGCTTGATCTACAGCGAAGCTCCGAACATGCCACGAAGAACAAGTCGAACTTTCAAACCGACGCCGAATTGGACTAATTATATATGAAAATCGACTATCTCGACGAGATGAGCCAACCAAACCCACCAAGGGTTCGGTTTGCTCTGGTCATTTTGCCCAATTCCTTCCGGTTTGAGAGATATCGCGACTTTTGTCTATTTTGTAAAGTCAAGCATTCAGTGAACTTAACCTCGTGGGCCCGACTTTCCTGTGGCCTCGACTTCACTCGATGGACCCCTAAGCTCTTTTGCTTGTTCCGAAGTTGCTTGTGCGAGATCAAGGCAATTTTATTGCCTACGAACCCTCCAAAGTTTTCGACCAATGTGGTCGAATGTGGTCCGGAACACTTTGGATATGAAATCCCCGCAAAATGGTCGCCGCGTGCATCGAGGAACCTTCTACCAACTCTGTAAAGTTGAATTCTTCACTCGCAGCCTAATGATCGCCTTCTAGAATTTTTAGCAAACCCCGCCTATCAACGGATTTGATGTGCCTTTACCGACACCGCTTGAATCGGCTAGCATGCGATTGTCAAGGTCCGCCCCACATGTAACGTTGTGCTAAGAGAGTTAACTCTTAGTGCTACGATGTTGAATACGTGACTTCGCCTTTTCACGGAATAGACTACCCGCCACGCAGTGTTAGACGAGACTAATCTCGAATGGGAGACCGAGATAAAATCCCTATGTCGATAGGCATAGATTCACCGTTGTTTAATAACAACCGCTACACGCTGAATGGCCGCTGTAAACTTTGTCTTCTTGGGGCAAAGACTAACCCCGCTTTGTCTTCTTAGGCAAAGCGAACCCTACTTTGTCTTCGGGGCAAAGACGAATCCGCATAGTGGCACATCGCATGGTAGGCCACTACTCACCGATTGTTCTAAATATATTAGAACGCCGGAAAGGATCAGCCGCTCAGGACGCTTGAGCATGACGATCGATCGGACAACGCCATTTGCGGAATGACGGTGCTAACTATCGAGGTGACCGTAACATGACAAGCAGGGACCCACCATCCTACCGACGAGGATTGAGGGGAATTTGTCGAGGTGATTGTTAACCCGACAAGGTTGTCGCGATCGGAGCGACTTTGAGGACCTACCATCCCATTGAAGAGGATTAGTAAGTTGATTTTGCCAGAGGTGATTGTTAACCCGACAAGATTGTCGCGATCGGAGCGACTTTGAGGACCCACCATCCTATTGACGAGGATTGGAGGGGGAATTTGTCAGAGGTGATTGTTAACCCGACAAGGTTGTCGCGATCGGAGCGACTTTGAGGACCTACCATCCCATTGAAGAGGATTAGTAAGTTGATTTTGTCGAGGTGTAATGTTAACGGACAAGGAGTGGTCCCGCCATCCTATTGGAGGATCGACGAGGAAATCTGAGGAACTATCGAGGTGATTGTTAACATGATAGTTTAGGGGACCCGCCATCTTGTTGAGGAGGATTGGCAAGGGAATTTGGAGGGAATTAGTTATCAGATGTGACTGTTAACATGATAACTTAGTGGGAGTTTGAAAGAAGACTACGGTAGTACTTCTTCAAGAATTTGCCGCCGGATGTCGGGTCCTCCCACATTGACGATATAAGCATCAACGATCATCTTTGGCCGATGGTAGCCAAGTCTTCGCAGTCGATCTCATAGCTTGGTTCCGCGTTGGCGAGCTCTGCAGATGCCATCAGGGGCTTATTTTGCTTTGAAGCACCGTCCCTCTGACTTGAAAAGGGTTTTGATGAGGAAGCGGTTACCACCACCAAGGTATCTTGGTCGTCACCTCCTCGAAATTTAAATAGCTCTTCAGCCTCCATACGCTTGAGCACGCTCTCGACTTGTTCTCCTTGGCGGGTTAAGTCTTTCCACGAGTGAGCTACGACAGCGCCCATATTAGAAAAAATATTGACGGAGAGATTATTCCGGCACATCTCGATGAGAGTGACCTCGAAAATCTGATCACGAGTACGCAGCGATCGGTTCCTGAATCTCTTGACAAAGTTGCTTACAGACTCTGTCTTCCTCTGCTTTACAGCTAGCAGGGTTGCCATAGATACTCCTTGTTCGCGGGGAAAGTTGGTTTGTTATTCATTGCTCGTTTGAACTCGTGTACAGCTTCGTTGGCCTACAACAAAATTTCAAACAAAGAAAATGCCTTTATTTTAGGCGCATAAATGAAAATGAAAATTACAACTTTCTTCCTTTTGTGAACAAACACGAGGATCTCTATTTTCCCGATCCTCGCTATGCGGGTTCTTTGCCCGTGTCGGACTTTTGTTCGTCCGCTGACTACCGCAATTCGATCCCGTGTAAACCCGGTTCTAGAACTACAGACGAGGGGCTCGCTTCACTAAGGAAACGGCTACCGAGGGGATCACACTCACGGCGAGAGGATCGTCATGGGATCACACTCACGAAGGAGAGGATCACGAGCGGTGAGATCTACTAGGAGAAATCACAGCTATCCCCGAGATTAAGACTAAGCTTAACCTAGAGGGTATCTCAGAGTTCGACCCGAAGTTTTCTTACCCGCCGATTTGTGGATCCGACGCCGACCGGACTTGTACTGCTCGAACGGCTGCTGACGGCTCGTGGATCTCGTGGAGAATTCTTCGAAACTCCTCAAAATCCCACCAAAGCCAAAGCCAAATCCTCAAATCTCGATCTCCAAAATCCGAAAATCCAACCCCCAATGAGAAGACCCCCATTTATACAAAACAAGGCCAACGGGTGGCCCTACCACTTGCTGAGCCACTCGGTTGTTGGCCGAGGTGGCTCTACCATGGTGGTCGAGCCACCCTACCACTTGGTCGAGGCACCTGCCAAGTTGTCGAGGTGGCTCTACCAAAGTGGTCGAGCCTCCTACCACTTGTCGGCACCCGCCAAGCTGGTCGAGGTGGGTCGGCCAGTGGCCGAGCCACCTGGCCAATTTGCCGGTGGTTTACGCCGGCCCTGGCCGCCTCGCCATTTTTTTCCGCCGACTCTTCCGTCGCTTTCCGCCGACTCTTTCGGTCTTCCCGCTTAGCCTTGTTCTGATGTCGCCGCTTGTGTTTGAGTCCGTGTCCGATCAACTTTCCGAGCTCAAACGCTCGCTTGCATCGACGGACTGGCACGGTTGATTCCATCTCGCCGACGCTTGAGTTTAGCCAACCGCCGTTGAGCTGCTGCCGTTTCTCCACGACGCGCCGTTATTGCTCGTGACGCCTTTGCCGACTTACTTCATGGGTTCGCCGACTCGCTTTATGCTTACGGCTGCATCACGCCGACGCGCCGTCAGCGCCGATGGATCGCCGGTTGTCAACCCACCGCCACGAAGTCTTGTTCGAGTATCGATAAGCAATTTTAACGCCACAGATATTCTCCAAAGCCGCCTCAGCCTCGATTCTTGATGAGTCCGATGCTTTGACATGATGAGCCCTTCACTCTTTAATTGGCGGATAGGACTTGTGAATGACCGGCGCTTGATCTCTCCGCTCCCTTCAGCCTTTCCTGCTTTGTAGGATTGCCGAAAGCATTACTGCATCGCATTTTTGTCCGACCGCTGTCGAGATCTTGACCGTAAGTCGGTAGATAAATTTCTTTGAGATTGGCTCCGATTTGATTCCTCCAATCCTCTCGTGTTCTCCGCTTTGTAGGATACCGGGGTGTTGCGTCGCATTTATTGCTTGACCGCTGTCGGAATTTCAAACCAGAGCTAATTGAGTTCGCTTTGTCGCTGACTCGTCGGTGGATTGTCGCCCAATTGACCATCGAGGTTTCTCCGCTGATCGGGAATTCTTCGCTGATCCAACCGCTGATCGGTGAATCCTTCGCCGACGACGCTGGTTGGCGCCGCCATCGCATTACTTCGCTGAAGTGCTCATCCACGGTGGGAGGTATTCTTCCCAATTGTTGATTGGTAGGCTCTGCGACGATGAATCGCACCGATACAAAGGGGAGGAGTCCTTTCGAGGTAGAGCACGCTGTCCGGCCGATATAAGCCTCGCCGTAATTTTATCCTCCTTGAGGTCCCACAAATGAGGAAATTGAGGGTTATCGAAGTTATCCTTAAGAATATGGTAATATTCTCCGTGAACTTCTCGCTAAGAACCGTGAATTAGTTTATACTGTAATCCTATTTGGAGTAGGGCTAGGCGACATGGGAGAATATCTGGAAGGTTGAGTCTGCCCGGGCCATTTGTTGATGATTTCGATCATTTGGAGGTTAAGCTCCAAAGTCCACAAGATTTTGAGGTAGCCGGGTTCTCTTAGAGACAGAGACGGCGGCTCGCCTGACGGCTTGGCAAGATGCTTGTGTTATTACTGGACTCGAAGTTTAAACGCAGCGAGACCAGGTGCATCATTCGGAGATTGCTGCCGCTGAAGCTTCATCTTCCGTGGGACATTTTTCGGTCTCATGTTGCTGTCGGAGAAGCGAGGATAGTAGAGCTCGAACAGGAGTTTCAAGCGGCGAGGGAGAGCCTGATCATCTTGAAGCTGACGAAGGCCGACAAAGAAGAGGCTCTTGCGGTCGTGCCCGAGAAATTTAAACTCTCGAAGCAGTAGCTGATTGACCTCAAGAAGGAGATCAGGAGGCCCTTAATGGCAGCCGAGGAGACTTTCGTACGAAGCCGTGAGGAACTTCAGCAAGCTTTCCTCAATAAAGTATTTGCTGTCACAAATTTGCCGTTTAGAAAACTTGTGTAATTTCAGTCTTTTATCAATAAGACATATTTCTGTCCTCTTTTGTGCTCTATTATGATTCTTTTATTTCGTCAGAAATAATTAACCATAATACTTATAGGATTTTTGGCAAACTCTCACCGCCAACGGATTTGATTTTTACCAACTACCGCTTGAATCTAGCGTATGGATTATCCGATCCGCTCCGCGACGCGGACGCTGGCCGAAGAATGAAACTCTTCTAGACTTGTTGCTATGATATTGAATACATAGGTTCGGTACTTTACCGCAAGAGATCGCCCGGCAACGCTGCGTGAGGCGCTGGCTTAATCCCTTCTTAAGCTTCGATGAAATACCCTTAATCGAACTCGTGTCTTCTTCAATCGGAGAAAGACTAAACGGCGACGCTGTTAAGCGCCGACTTTAGGGTTATTGGTCAATTCTCAACGGATTTGACTAGCCTTTACCAACTACCGCTTGAGTTGGGCTAGCGTATGGATTATTCGATCCGCTCCGACGGACGTTGTGCTAAAAGAATGAGACTCTTAGACTTAATGCTACGATGTTGAATACGAGGCTTCGCCTTTTTCACGAAGGCTAACCTAACGCTGCGGTGAGGCTGGCTTAATCCCTTCTTAGGCTTCGGATAAAATACCCTTAATCAACTCGTGTCTTCTTCAATCGAAAGACTAAACCGGCGACGCTGCAGGAAGCGCCGACTTCATCCCTTCTTAGGTTTCGGATGAAGTACCCTTAATCAACTCGTGTCTTCTTCAATCGGAGAAAGACTAAACCGCAACGCGTGTTAGGGCCGACTTCATCCCTTCTTAGGTTTCGGATGGAATACCCTGAATCAACTCGTGTCTTCAATCGGAGAAAGACTAAACCCAACGCAGTGTTGGCGACTTCATCCCTTCTTAGGTTTCGATGAAATACCCCAAGATGAATCTTGGCTTCTTTGACCGGAGAAGGATTGAACCGCATGAGGTTGATTGAGGTGGGAAAGGAAGAATGTATTCTATTTCCTAAGGTGGAGAGGAAGGAGGATCTTGTCTCCTATCTCCTGTAAGGAATGAACAAGAGAGGAAGGTTTTGTATCCTATTCTGCCGGAGAGGAAGGTTTTGTATCCTATCTCCGTGTGCTCACGAATTTGAAATAAGAGAGGAAGGTTTTGTATCCTATCTCTATTGATGGAGAGGAAGGAGGATCTTGTCTCCATCTCCTGAGATCGAAAGGAAGGATTTTGTCCTGCTTTGGAGAGACTAAAAATGGGATCTCCATTTTGAGACTCTTGAAAGATGAGACTAAGAGTGGGATCTCCACCGAGAATCTAAGACAAGAGAGGAAGAATGTATTCTATCTTGCTTCGGAGAGGAAGGATGTGTCCTATCTCCGTGAATATGGGAAAGGAAGGATGTATCCTATTTCCCGATTAGAAACTAAGAGTGGGTCTCCGCCTCGAGAATCTAGGAAGGTACTGATAGCTTTTGTAGGATTGCTGCATTTGAGTGGACCTCTCGCTCGGAGGGAATCGAGGGGATTTTGGCCGGTGGTTGGACCAGAAGATTTTAGTGGGCCCACCGCCAATGAATTTGATCGGTGAGAGAATTTTGGAGGAAAACACAATAACTTAGGGTTATCCTCATGAAAATGAGTGAGATATCGAGGAACTTCCCATCAAAACGGGTTATCCCGAATGTACAGGATAATACTTTTCTAAACTTCCCATTTATCTAAGATTAATTGCCTACGCCATTCTCAGGTGATAGCGATATGCACCGCTTGAATAGACCGGTTCTATTATAAACGGTCCTTCCCATTTGGGTTCGAATTTACCTTTCTTTTAGAGTTGAGAATTATCACTCGCCTAGCACGAGGACAGATCTCCTCCTTAAAGGTTCTTCGTCGAACTTCTTGTTGAAAGCCCTCACATTCTAGCTTGATAGAACTCAATGCATTGTTGAGCCTCCAGCGCTTTCATCTAACATCTCAAGCTCTTCGAGACGCTTTTGATGTTGTTCTCGGCCGCCATCTCTCGGCAGGGCGACGCTAAGTGACGGACCGATTTCCAACGGAGAATTGCTTCACACCGTAGACCGTAGAGTACGGGTAGTTCTGCCAAGGCGACGCCAGCGATATGCCCGTAGTGCTTCTCCGAAGTTTATCATCCCACCGCTTGTTATTCTTCACAAGCTTTGACAAAATCTTGATGATCGCCTTGTTGAACGCCTCGCCTAACCCATTTGCCGGATTATAGCCGCCGACGACATCTTGTATCTTGAATTTTTCGCAAAACCCGATGAAGGAATTGATAAATTGGGACCGTCATGCACGATCCGTTTGGGACACCATGTCGATAGATGACATGGTGTTTGATGAATCGACGACTGCATCGCTTTGACCTCTTTAGTGGGATTGCTTCACCACTTGGAGAAGTAGTCGGTGATCGCTAGAATAAACCGATCTCCTTTAACCGACGGAGGAAAATGGGACCTACAACGCCCATTCCCCATGTCTCAATGGCCGTGATGCGTCGAAGGATGCAACCGCCGAGGCCTGCATATTCCGCGAATTTGACACGCGCATTTGTTTATCGACCGGCCATTAATCATCGTGCCAAAAGTAGCCCATTCTCCGATTCGATCAGAGCTGGGACCAGCCGGCAAGACCACATTCACCTTCGTGGTTCCTCGGGACCTTTCTCGCTTCCTTGTTTGAAAGGCATCGGAGTAAAGACCATCGCACTCTACGCATATAGCATCCGGTTTCGTGGTCGTAAAGAATTGGAGCTTCACGATTGACTCTTCTCCTTCACGCCTTCCCAGAATACCGTAAGACGTAATCGATGATAGGAAAGCCAATCTCGGCTCCAACTTGGTTTGGGTTGCATGTACCTCTTTGTAACTACCCTTGTCTTCTTGTACCCCATCATATATGGTACGAAGAGTGGTGAGTCCCGACCGTGAACTAATTGCTCGGCCTCTAAGGTTGTGCTAACGACACCTAACGCCGCCAGATCCCATGACGCTTGAGACGCGGATATATTCGATGAAGAATTCTTCAATGAGTCCGCCATTTCAACGCCACCGATGATAGGGATTAGATCCGATTCTCGACTTCAGAGTCACCACGACCGCTTAACTATCATTGCGAATCGCCAGACGCCGAGATATTCGACCTGGCGAATAAGTCCGATAAGTAGCGTTGTATTCGCCACGCTATTGGAACAAGGTTCGAGTGAATAAGCACGGGCATGACATGATTCCTGGAAATCAAGACAACTCCGACTCAAATGGAGATTTTAGAAGATCCCGGTACTTGCTACATTAGTGGCCCGAAGCCCGCCAAAATACAATCGCCATATTTGTTGGTGCGACGTGGTGTTGACTTCCGACTTCATCGTGAAGATCATCATATAGCTCAATCGCACCGCTGTTCGTCAAGTACCAAGAGATCGCGAATCGCTTGCCCTTTGACCGACTGCTGTTTGAAGTGCAAGTCATATTGGGACAAAAGCGAGCCTATTTGCCAAACGCCAACTCATTGAAGCCGCCAATATAAATATTCGACCGGATTTACGCTAGAGATAACATAAATCGCCTCGTCCGACTAAATAGTGCCGTGATTTTTCCGAATCACTAATGTAAGGCACCGCCACCATTGATATCGAGACTCAAAGACCACTAATGTTCTGCCGTAATACATCGCCGCTCGCGGATCACTGCCGCCGCCTTGCGCGAGTAAAGCGCCAACGAGTGATCCGCCGCCTTGACGAGATCGAACGGTTTTCCATCGGTGCGCAAGAACAGAGGTTTAGCGAGATACGATTTGATCTCTTCAAACGCCGACAGCATCCCAAACTACACGCTCTTCTTGTTCAACTTGGAGAACGGCCGCACTTCCCGTATAGGTTCGATATGAACCGCTTCGGATGTACGCCAATCGCCCTTGTAACCCCCGAAGTTCTCTCGCATTTCTGAGGTTGCAACTCTTGAATGGCCTTCACTTTGTCGATCGACGCGGATTCCTTTGTCGGTGACGACGGCCGGTGAACTTGCCACCGACATCCTCAAGGAAGGATTTGGCAGTGGTTCATCTTTAGTCGATGAGTCCGCATGAGCTCAATACCGCTCTAAGATCTTTGATGTGATCTCTTGTTACGCTTTTCACGCACCAAGTCATCGACGTAGCATTCGACCGCTTTCCCGAGATGATCCCGAAAATTTTAGTCATTGCTCACCGGTATGTTGCGCCGGCGTTTTAAGCCGAATCCGGCATGACCGTAGCAAAATATACCGATGGGTGTTCTCGGCTGTGTTCGGCATCATCGGTGCATCTTGATTTGATTATACCTCAAAAGCCATCCATAAAGGACATCCTCTCAATCCACATGTATTGTCAACTATGACGCCGGTGATTGGCAGAGGGAAATCATCCTTCGCAGCCCGTGTCTCAGAATCGCATACTGCACTCTAATCGAACCATTTTTTCATGACCGACTATATTCGCCACCCAATCCTGATGTTGAATTTCCTTGATGAATCCCATTCTATGAGTTTCTTTACTTCGGCCAACGCATTGCCTCCAATATTTGGGGATCTAAACCGCTCTTTGCCGTTGCTTGACAGTTTGACCTCCGCTTTGATGTTGAGGCGATGTGTTGCCACATTAGGTCGAAGTCTCGCATGTCCTCGTAACTCCAAGCTTAATACATCGATATACTCCCGATTAGGCAATCAACTCTTCCTTTCTTCCGAGGGGAGCGATGTCGATGTTTATGAGCTTAGGATGCTCTTCATCACCCATATTAACCTCGACTACCTCGCCCTTAGTGGGGGTCTCTTTGTTCAATCTATCCCCGAACTGCCTCGAAGTTGATGGATCCATGGGTCTTCCCATGTTGGCATATCTTCATCACCCTCAATAGTAGCAGATCAACCGTAGCCATATTTGACATCAAAGCCTTGAAAGCTTCTCCGGAGGCCGTGTCGGAATCCCAAGCCAAGAATCGCAACGTCCGCTTCCCTCATCGGGTGGATTATTATCAATCACCATGAGCATTCATCTTCCGAGGAGGATTCAGATCCCAATCCTCTCGCTGGTCATATTGGTGGTTACCCTTGACAATTCATCAAAGACCGACCTTCTTCAAAGCCGCTTGGTGCGCTTACATTCGACAACACCGCTCGATATTTGGAACACGACAGCGGTCCAATTCGGGAACTTCTATTTCGAGATTTACTGCACTTCCCCAAAGACGATAGTACAACCTATCAAGATGAATGCCGAGCAACCCTCGTAGGTTGGTAATGACTTCTCGTATAACATCATCGCCGCCGACTAAAACGCTTCCTTCGAGGATGAGCCACATTATCGAGGTTTCAAGAGTCACTGCCTCCACGCTCGCTTTGGCGAAGCGGAAGCCGACGGCTCGAACTTCGATCCAATTCCGAGAGCAACCGCAGAATCTTCTTATCATGGCGAGAGGGGTAGGACCTCCATCACCGCGGAACGGGCCGAGGCGCTTTAACACCGCTTTGCTTCGATACGCCAACAGATTGACCGGCGCAGCACGAGCCGAGATCCGATGAGATCGCCGAGGTGTGATCTTCTTTGAATCAAGTCACCCGCGGGCGTCGAGCCTTAGTCGATCAGTTTGAGGTGGCCGATTCTGATCGACGCTGCCTTCGTCCGAATCGTTGTTCCGGATTTTGACCCAAACTGGCGTTTTGGCGCTTCTTGTCCACTTCTCCTTCTTCTACATTCGGCCTCCCCGAACTAGAGCCGTGTGTGCGAAAATGGCGCCCGATACGCTTCAAGCGTTGATCGGTTCCGCTTGACGCGACCCAATCATTTATTGACGGCTTGGAGGAGTTGTCGCACCCGTTGATGAGGTTCTTGACCTCTCCCGACTTCAGATCCACTTTGTAGCGACACCGCCGACCGACCTGTGGCCTTGGCTAACTCACGCCGAGAGTCCGCACGCCATCAGCGGTGATTTCTCAGATCCGGCGATCTTGATGCCTGGAAGGATGCCATTTGGTGCAACTTCGCAACGGCGAGTTAAGATCCTCTTTAAAGTTCCGGAGTCGAGGACAAACGGATCTTCTTGCAGCCGAGATCCTTCCGATTTGTGGGGAGGACGATCCGATAAGGACGATAATATGATACTCACAAATGAACCCGGATCAACTTGGATTCGCTGACTTCGCTGGAGCGTAATTATTACACCCTACGCAGAAGCTTGGCGTCCCGCCAGCCTTAGCGCTGGGGTCATGGGGCAGCGCCCTTTATGGGTCCGGGCACTCGAAATTTTTTTTTCCTATCCGCCCTGAGGCCTTTGACTTCTTCTTCACTGTGATCCGATCCGCGCTACGACACGACGGCTTTAATTGAAGCCGCTATTCCCACTGTGGTCGCCATTGTTCAAGAAAGTTGGTTTGTTATTCATTGCTCGCTTGAACTCGTACGCCTTCGCTGGCCTACAACAAAATTTCAAACAAAGAAAATGCCTTTATTTTAGGCGCATAAATGAAAATGAAAATTACAACTTTCTTCCTTTTAGAACAAACACAGGATCTCTATTTTCCTGATCCTCGCCGCGGGTTCTTTGCCCGCCGGACTTTTGTTCGTCCGCTGACTACCGCTGCAATTCGATCCCCGTGTAAACCCTGTTCTAGAACTACAGACGAGAGGCTCGCTTCACTAAGGAAACGGGCTCGAGGGGATCATACTCAACGGGAGAGGATCGTCATGGGATCACACTCACGAAGGAGAGGATCACGAGCGGTGAGATCTACTAGGAGAAATCACAGCTATCCCCGAGATTAAGACTAAGCTTAACCTAGAGGGTATCTCAGAGTTCGACCCGAAGTTTTTACCCCGATTTGTGGATCCGACGCCGATCGACTTGTACTGCTCTGAACGGGCGCTGATCGCTCGTGGATCTCGTGGAGAATTCTTCTGAACTCCTCAAAATCCCGCCAAAGCCAAAGCCAAATCCTCAAATCTCAGATCTCCAAAAATCCAAAAATCCAACCCCCAATGAGCAAGACCCCCTATTTATACAAAAACAAGTATGCCACAAGCCAACGGGTGGCTCTGCCACTTGTCGAGCCACAAGCTGTTGGTCGAGGTGGCTCGCCATGGTGGCCAGCCACCCGCCACTTCCGGCATCTCGCCAGTTGCCGAGGTGGCTCTGGCCAGTAAAGCGCCTCCTGGCCACTGTCGGCACTCCGCTGTTGGCCGAGGTGGTCGGCCAGTGGCCGAGCCACCTGGCCAATTTGGCCAGGTTTACTCGCCAAGGCCCGGCCGCCTCGCTTGCCTGGCTGACTCTTCCGCCGTCCGACTCTTCGGCTCCCCAGCTTTGCCCTGCGATGTCGCCGCTTGTGTTTGAGTCCGTGGTCCCATCAACTTTCCGAGCTCAAACGGCTCGCTTGCATCGACGGACTAAGTACGGTTGATTCCATCTCGCCGACGCTTGAGTTTAGCCAACTCGCCGCTGAGCTTCGCTGGCCGTCGGTTTTCCACGACGCTGCCGCTTCACTGCTCGCGCTTTGCCGATTTACTCATGGGTTCGCCGACCGCTTTATGCGCTACGGGCAGATCACGCCGACGGGCGTTTCGGTCGCGCCAGCCGGATGGATCGCCGGTTGTCAACCCACCGCCACGAAGTCTTGTTCGAGTATCGATAAGCAATTTTAACGCTTACACTTCCCGTCATCGCCAAGAATCTAGCCATGAAGAGCCTTTCCATGTCCTTCCAAAGAAGTGATGGACCTGTGTTCCACCATAAAACCATTCAAAAGCAACCCCTTGAGGGTGCCAATGAACAACCGAAGTCATAACGGATCGCTTCCATTATGTGTCCAATTTGCTACTGAAGTAGTAAATGTGTTGGGTAGGAGAACCCTGCCATCGAACCGCAGAGGTCCAAAGGGTTCAACTTTGCCGAGTAGGAGACCGTATCCCATTCAATTGGATATGGTCCGCCACCCCCAGCCTTGTTCATGCTCTTCCTCGAGCTTCAAGGCCGAGTTGGCTTTGGAGCTCGCCAAGTCCCCTGTCTCTGGATTATGACCGAAGATGACTCTCCTCCGCATGACTCCGGATGAGGAATCAAGATGTGTGAGGAGGGGTAGGCATCCGCCGTAGGCATCAAAATTGCCGAAGAACCTCAAATATGACTAAATCATGAGAAGATCGAAGAACAACGCTGCCGAAATCTCAAGAAGTCAACACATGGGAGATTGTGTCTCGCTACAAAGGCGAGATTGTTTTGTTTGTGTCTCGCCACGAGCCGATACTTGATGTGTCTCGCCGCTAGCTGGTGACATTTTCAGTGTGCCGCACGAAGCGACACATTTGATGTGTCTCATTAGCGAGACATTTTGTGTGTGCCTCGCGACGAAGCGAGACACCTTGATGTGTCTCGCTATAGGCGCAGGTATCTTTACTTGTGTCTCGCTAATCGGGCGACACCCGTAATACTTGGAACAGCTCTAAAGGGTCTAAATCAATGCCGATGGGGCCCACTTGACTTTATCAATGCAGAGACGCTCGTGACACGCGACAGCGGTTACGCTGAAGATACCCACTAGGCGAATTTTAGGCATTTAATCGCGCCTAAAAAGCGTGAAAACCGCTATAAAGCAATGGAAGGATTCGCGACCGCCGCCACCGAGGCAATCCATACCGCCGCCGCCGAGGTAGCCGACATCGCCAAAGGAGCGGTAGTTTAGCCGAGGTACCGAGCCGCCGCTTAACTACAAAATTCCTCAAGACTTATGATACTTGTGTTTCAAGAGGGCACGCTTCCCAAAGACTATAATACCTCCTACGCCCACCAAGGTGTGGTCGCCATCGAAAAGAAAAGTCGAATCCAAGCTGAGTTCAAGAACAAGATCCACGCGAGATTCCTCGAAGTTTAAGCCTTGACTTATTCTTGAGAAGAGTAGATATCTTACCTTGCTAAGATATTTGTCAAGTTCTTGTTTCGGCGGCTAATTAACTAAACCCCGCCGATTCGACGATCACGCCGGTGGTCCACGGATACGATCCCCCTACAGCAAAGTCCCACAAAACAGAGATCTACACTTGTAGCGCCTTTTGTTCGAAGTTTCGAGAGAGTTATTTAATTTTCTTGTAATCGAGAACCAAAAGTGTAATTTTCTAGTTTTACAATGGAATCAACTTTCACCCAAACATCCGTGGCTTTGAGGATTTCCGCAAAGTCCGCTGGCCCTCCTTTCTTTCTCCTTCTCGCCACAAGCCGCTCCAACATCTCCTTCATAGAGTTGATGGTTGCTTGTTGCTCGCCGAATCTCCCCGATCCTTCATCCGAGATGTCGGTCATGTGCACTTTCACGCTTCGCCTCAATAGAGCTTGAAGTCCGAGATGTTGCCACCGCCGAAAGCAATAGCCGCCGCCGCCGTTAGAGACGGCACCGAGCGCCAGAATCAGACGTAAAAGCCACCCCGCCCGAAAGCGCAGGTTACAGGTGTACCGGTGAGGCTCACCGCTGGTGAGCTTGGTGGCCGTATGCTGGTCCGGGCGAAATGATGCTTTGCCTTTTGGCTAAGGTCACTATGACGGTCATCGTTAGCAGCCTTGAAGTCCGCCCGCTTTACTTAAACCCGCTTAAACTACGAGTTCGCTAGATTTACAAAGTTTGCCGTAATTGAAAACTTCGTCAGATTGCCGAGCTCACCGACGGCGGTTCGCCAATTTGAAACTCTGGCTAATGGAGCTAAGCCCGCCGAGTAGGTGGGTCGCCGATTGGCGCAGCCGCCAGACTGGGAACCTCGCACTGCTTGGTCTTCGGTCGGCCTCAACCGCCCGGAGAACGTAACCCTTATGCTTGCTCTCTGCAGCTCGTGCATGGTTGCCTCCGCCACTGGCCGGACCACACGCATAACTCAGAACTTCTATGCAGATGCACCGGCCACTGAGGAGGATGAAGATAAGTACTCCTCGAACTCGACACGAGGGACTCGACCGCCGCCCCTTCCGCAATGTCGCCGAATTGCCACCACCATCTCTGCTGAGGAAATGGTTTCTCCCATCGGGTCGCCATCTTCGCTTGGTGTAAAAATCTCCTCGGATTTGTATTGGTCGTATTGTTTGTTACAAATCAAGAATTGGCTTTATAAATGTAAGGGAAGGCCCTTCTTGTTTAACGGGTTCGCTAGCAGTAGGACGCTCCCTCGATGCTCGAATCGAAGCTTGCTTCCTTGACGATCCGGATCGACGCTAAGGTCGAAGCCAAGACGCAGAGAAGCTCTGAGTTGATGGAGTTCGGTTCTACCCGAAGCTTGATGAATTGCCAAGGCCGAATTTGTGCTCCGCAGGCTAGCATGCAAGAAATTGCTAAGAGCCAAGAGTCTCCGTGATCCGAGAATTCAGATTCGCACCTCCCTTGCCAAGCCCCCGATGGCTTATAAATAGGCAAGGAGAGTCATGGCCACTTCTTTGATTTGAGGGATATGGCCATGCCCTGAGGAGAGCCATACTCTCTATGGTGCCATCCCTTTGACTTGTGGGATGTGACCACTAATGGGTGAGGAGCACCATGCCCTCTCAGGAATGTGACCACTATGGGATGTGACATCTCCGTGCTTCAAGTGGGCGGTCTTTGAAGTCTCATGGGTGAGCTTGCCTTATGCAGCGAAGCTTCAAGCATGCGGGCGAAGCCGGGCGACCCCGCAGCGAAGCTTGGTCTTTGGCTGGCTCGCATCCGGCCGAACCAAGGGTCTGCAGCGAAGCCAGCCTTCAGCGGCTTCCAAGCAAGCGAGCCAGAGGATGGCGAAGCTCGAGCCACAAAGCAGGCGAAGCCTGCTATCAGTTCTGGGCGAAGCTCCAGCTTACAGCCATGAGCTCTTGGTCTTCGTGCAAGATCAATCATGCAGCGAGGTTATCGCCAGCGAGCTTGGTTCGTGCAAGCTTGGCCTTCAGCGAACTCATGCCTTCAGCGAGCTTGAGCTTCAAGCCTTCAGCGAAGCTTATGGGCGAAGCTTGCCCCGGCAGACGAAGCTTCAAGCACCAGCGAAGCTCGGTCTTCATGCGAAGCTTGCTCTTGAGGCGAGCTAAGCTCCTTTGCAGCGAAGCTTGATCTACGTGCTTAGCCCGCAACATGCCACTTAATAACAAGTCAGAACTTTCAAACCGTGACGCCGGAATTGGACGAATTATATATGAAAATCGACTATCTCGACGAGACGGAGCCAACCAAACCCATCCGAAGGGTTCGGTTTGCTCCGGTCATTTTGCCCAATTCCTTCCGGTTTGAGAGATATTAGCACTTTTGTCTATTTTGTAAAGTCAAGCATTCAGGTGAACTTAACCCTCAGGTGGGCCCGACTTTCCTCGGGTGGGCCTAACTTCACTCAGATGGACCCCTAAGCTCTTTTGCTTGTTCCGAGTTGCTTGTGCAGGGATCAAGGCAATTTTTATTGCCTACAAGTCCAACCGCTCAAAATTGAAGAATAGAGGTGGCCATAAGAGTGTTGGTAGGAACCAGTGTCACTTCTGTAAAGAAGAGGGACATTGGAAGAACGAGTGCCCAAAGTTGTTAGATTAAGCCGGGAAGAATAAAGGGAAAGCTGTACAAGCTTCAAAGGTGAATGTTGCTAAAGCTGTTGGTAACAATTCAGATTCAGATTCTTCAGGCTATTCATTATCCGCACTATCGTCAGTTTGTTATACCGACTCTACGAAGTGGTTGATGGATTCGGGAGCTACATACCATATTTACCCTAGGAGAGATTGGTTCTCCAACTTTGAGGAGTTGGAAAGAGGGATGTCGTGGTTCATGGGTAATGATCACGCATAGCCTATCGGGTGGCATTACACAGCCTAAACCATGTGACGGGTGATTCGAGTTGAAGAAAGTAAGGTTCGGCCCGCAAATGACGAAGAACATTATTTCCCTTTGAACTTTGGAGGCAAATTGAGGGCGCTAAAAATTGCTTATCAATACCCAAACAAGACTCAGAACGGTGGGTTGACAACCGACGATCCACCCGACGGGCGCGATCTTAACGCCGCCGACGGATTACGCCACAAAACGATAAAGCGAAGCCGACTAACCCATGAAGTGAGTCGGCAGGCGCACGAGCCAACGAAACGACGGTCGTGGAGAAAACCCGACGACGGCTCAACGAGGCGAAGTTGGCTAAACTCGAACGCCGACAAGACGAATCAACCGCATTTGGTCCGCCGATGAACGCAGCCGCTTGAGCCCCGAAGTTGATCGGCACGACTCAAACACAACGCGACATCACCGAGCAAGACTAAGCCCTAAGACCGAAAGAGTCGACGAAAAAAACGACGCTGAGATCTATCGAGCCGCCGCCAAACTCGCCACCAATAAGGTGGCTCGGCCACTGTCGACTCCACTGCCAATCCTGTGAGCCACCTCTACCAACTTGGCCGAGGTGCTCTACCAGTGGGTCGAGGTGGCTCGGTTAACATGTCGGAGCCACCCGCCAACTTGTGGTGGCTCGCCAAGTGGCCCGCCAATTGCTATCGCTGCGACACCCCTTGTTTTTGTATAAATAGGGGGTCTTGCTCATTTGGGGGGTTGGATTTTCGGATTTTTGGAGATCTGAGATTTGAGGATTTGGCTTTGGCTTTGAGGCGGATTTTCGAGGAGTTTCCAAGAATTCTCACGAGATCCACGGTCAACGCCAGCTGCCCGAAAGCACCGGCGAGTACAAGTCCGGCCGACGCCGATCCACAAATCGCGGGTAAAAACTCGGTCGAACTACAGATACCCTCTAGGTTAAGCTTCGCCTTTAATCTCGTGGATAGCCAGATTTCTCCTAGTAGATTCACCCGCCCGCCATCCTCTCCTTCGTGAGTGTGATCCCCAGCGCATCCTCTCCTTCGTGAGTATGATCCTCAGCGCTTCGCTTCCTTCGTGAAACGAGCCTCTACGCCTCAGAGTTCTAGAACCCGGCTTACACCAGATCGAATTGCGCCGCGTCAACGGACAACAAAAGTCCCCAGACAGTAAAGAACCCACGCAGCCGGTGATCCCTAAAATAGAGATCCTCGTGTTTGTTCACAAAAGGAAGAAAGTTGTAATTTTCATTTTCATTGTACCTAAAATAAAGGCATTTTCTTTGTTTGAAATTTTGTTGTAGGCCAAACGGAAGCTGCATTAACGAAGTTCAAACGAGCAATGAATAACAAACCAACTTTCCCGCCAACAAGCCGGGCGACCACAAGTAGAGCCAACGGCTTCAATTAAGAAGCGCCGTTGTCAGAGCCGCCGATCCATCCCGTCAAGAAGAAGTCAAAGGCCCAGCGACGATAGGTGGTTTGCGCTCGATCTGAAGGGGGGCCGCCCCTTGATTGCTCGCTTGAACTCGTGGTACGCCTTCGTTGGCCTACAACAAAATTTCAAACAAAGAAAATGCCTTTATTTTAGGCGCATAAATGAAAATGAAAATTACAACTTTCTTCCTTTTTGAACAAACACGAGGATCTCTATTTTCCGGATCCTCGCTATGGGTTCTTTGCCTGTGTCGGACTTTTGTTCGTCCGCTGACTACCGCTGCACTCCGATCCTGTGTAAACCCGTTCTAGAACCTGACGAGAGGGCTCGCTTCACGGAAGGAAACGGTTACCGAGGGATCATACTCACGAAGGAGAGGATCGCTCGGGGATCACACTCACGAAGGAGAGGATCACGAGCGGTGAGATCTACTAGGAGAAATCACTATCCCCCGAGATTAAGACTAAGCTTAACCTAGAGGGTATCTCAGAGTTCGACCCGAAGTTTTTACCCCGCTGATTTGTGGATCGACGTCGATGGACTTGTATCATTTGCTCTGAACGGCTGATCTACTGTGGATCTCGTGGAGAATTCTTAAACTCCTCAAAATCCCGCCAAAGCCAAAGCCAAATCCTCAAATCTCGATCTCCAAAATCCGAAAATCCAACCCCAAATGAGCAAGACCCCCTATTTATACAAAAACAAGGGGTGTATAGCCAACTGTGGCCCGGCCATTTTGCCGAGCTTCACTCTACCAAGTTGGTCGAGGTTTCTACCATGGTACGAGCCACCTTAACTTGGTCAGGCACCTGCCAAGTTGGTCAGGTTCTGCCAAGCTGGGTCGGTGGTCGGCCAGTGGCCGAGCCACCTTGGCCAATTTGGCCGAGGTTTTTACGCGGCCCGCCGCTCGCTGGCCGTTTTTTCTCCGACTCTTTCGGTCTTCCGGCTTAGTCTTTGCTCTGATGTCGCCTGTTTGAGTCCGCACCATCAACTTTCGGGCTCAAACGGCTCGCTTGCATCGACGGACCAGTACGGTTGATTCCGCCTTGTCGACGCTCGAAGTTTAGCCAACTCGCCTCGCTGAGCTTCGCGTCGGGTTTTCCACGACACGCCGCATTGCTCGTGACGCCTCGCCGACTCACTTCATGGGTTAGTCGACTCGCTTTATGCTTTGTATGTAATCACGCCGACGCTGCTCGGGTCGCTTGCCCGGGTGGATCGTCGGTTGTCAACCCACCGTTTACGAGTCTTGTTTGGGTATTGATAAGCAATTTTTAACGCCTACAGCTGCCTCCAAAGTTCAAAGGGAAATAATGTTCTTCGTCATTTGCGGGACGAACCTTACTTTCTTCAACTCCCGAATCACCCCGTCACACATACGGATTTGAACTGTACCAATACCACCAATAGGACATACGTGATCATTACCCATGAACACGACATCCCCTCTTTCCAACTCCTCAAAGCTGGAGAACCAATCTCTCCTAGGGTAAATATGGTATGTAGCTCCCGAATCCATCAACCACTTCGTAGAGTCGGTATAACAAACTGACGATAGTGCGGATAATGAATAGCCTGAAGAATCTGAATCTGAATTGTTACCAACAGCTTTAGCAACATTCACCTTTGAAGCTTGTACAGCTTTCCCTTTATTCTTCCCGGCTTAATCTAACAACTTTGGGCACTCGTTCTTCCAATGTCCCTCTTCTTTACAGAAGTGACACTGGTTCCTACCAACACTCTTATGGCCACCTCTATTCTTCAATTTTGAGCGGTTGGACTTGTAGGCAATAAAAATTGCCTTGATCCCGGCACAAGCAACTCGGAACAAGCAAAAGAGCTTAGGGGTCCATCTGAGTGAAGTTAGGCCCACCCGAGGAAAGTCGGGCCCACCTGAGGGTTAAGTTCACCTGAATGCTTGACTTTACAAAATAGACAAAAGTGCTAATATCTCTCAAACCGGAAGGAATTGGGCAAAATGACCGGAGCAAACCGAACCCTTCGGATGGGTTTGGTTATTCACTCGCCGAGATAGTCGATTTTCATATATAATCGGTCCATTCCGGCACGTGACGGTTTGAAAGTTACGACTGCATATTCGTGGCATGTTCGAGTCGCTCAGTAGATCAAGCTTCCGCCAAAGGAGCTTAGCCGCCTCAAGAGCAAGCTCGCATGAAGACCCTGAGCTCGCCGGTGCTTGAAGCTCGCTCAGACAGGCAAGCCGCCGCGCAAGTCGCCTCGGCTTGAAGCTCAAGCCGCCTCGGCATGAGTTCGCCCAAGGCTGCTTGCTCGAACCAAGCTCGCCTCGGACAGCCCCCCAACTCGCCAGCATGATCTTGGGCGAAGACTAAGAGCTCAAGGCCTGTAGCCGAGCTCGCCAACTTGTGCTTGAGCTCACATCGTGCTCGAGCTCATCCATACTGCTCGCTCGCTGGAAGCCCGCCTGAAGGCCCAAGCTCGCTGCACTTTGGTTCACCGGGATGCCGAGCCCGCCAAAGACTAAGTCGCTTTGTGGTCGCCCGCTAAGATGCTTGAAGGCTCGCCAGATAAGGCAAGCTCACCGGGAGACTTCCAAAGACCGCCCACTTGAAGCACGGGAGATGTCACATCCCATAGTGGTCACATTCCACGAGGGCATGGTGCTCTCACCCATTAGTGGTCACATCCCACAAGTCAAAGGGATGGCACCATAGAGAGTATGGCTCTCTCAACGGCATGGCCATATCCCTCAAATCAAAGAAGTGGCCATGACTCTCCTTGCCTATTTATGCCATCGTGGGCTTGGCAAAGGGAGGTCTCAATCAATTCTCGACCGAGACTCTGGCTCTTCGCAATTTCTTGCATGCTAGCCTCTCGAGCACAAATTCGCCTGCAATTCATCAAGCTCGGGTAGAACCGAACTCCATCAACTCCAGCTTCATCACAGATCGGCTCGACCGCAACGCCGACGGATCGTCAAGGGAAGCAACCGATTCGAAAGCATCGAGGGAGGCCCCAATGCAACGAAGCGAACCCATCGTTAAACAAGAAGGGCCTTCCTTCGCTAAAAGCCAATTCTTGATTTGTAACAAACAATACACCAATACAAACCGAGAGGAGATTTTTACACCAAACAAGATGGCACTACGCTGGGAGAAACCATTTCCTCAACCGAGATGGTGGTGGCGCACTGACGACATTGCGGAAGGGACGACAATGAAGTCCTCGATCGAAGTTCGAGGAGTACTTATCTTCATCCTCCTCCCGGGCAGCGCATCTCGCAAGTGCTACAGAGTCGCGACGTGTGGTCCAAACCCTGATGACGAGGCAACCATGCTCGAGAGCTCACCGAGCAAACGCAAGGGGTTACGTTCTCCCGAGGCGCTTGAGGCCCACTGTAAGACCAAGCACGGGTGCGAGGTTCCCATTCTCGGGCGAAGCCGCCAATCAGCGAGCCCACCTACTCAGCAGGCTTAGCTCCATTAGCCGAAGTTTCAAATTTCGCGAACTTCGCAAATCTGTGAGCTCAAGAATACGTAAGTTTTCAATTCGGCAAACTTTGTAAATCTAGCGAACTCGTAGTTTAGGCGGTTTTCAGAAAACGGGCGGACTTCACCGAGTCAGCTTAACAGCCCGTCTCCCCGCAAGTCGACCTTCGCCAAAAGGCAAAGCATCGCTGCATCTGCCGGCAAGACAAAGACCAAGCTCACCCAACAGCGAGCCTCACCAGTCGCACTCGCCAACACACTCGCACTGTGACGTGGCTTTTCGTCCAGTTTACGCAAGGCTCCGCCTCTAACGACTACGACGCGCTATTGCTCTAGTTGGCAACATCTCACTTCAAGCTCTATTCAGTAAGGCGTGAAAGTGCACATGACCGACATCTCGGATGAAGGATCCGTGAGATTCGACGAGCAACAAGCAACCATCAACTCTATGAAGGAGATGTTGGAGCAAACTTGAGCTAGAAGGAGAAGAAGAAAAGGAGGGCTTCATGACTTTGGCGGAAATCCTCAAAGCACGAGAGCCATGTTTGGGTCTAAAGTTGATTCCATTGTAAAACTAGAGAAAATTACACTTTGGTTCTCGCTACAAGAAAATTAAATAACTCTTCACAAACTCAACAAAAGACGCTACAAGTGTAGATCTCTCGCTTTTTTGGGACTTTGCCTCGCGGGGATGCGTAACTGGGACCACCGAAGCGCCGATCGCCAATCGACGGGTTTAGTTAGTGCTTCGCAAAGGAAACAAGAACTTCAGCAAATATCTTAGCAAGGTAAGATATCTACTTCTCAAGAATAAGTCAAGGCTTAAACTCGAGGAATCTCCGCTGGATCTTGTTCTTGAACTCCAAAGCTTGGATTCGACTTTTCCTTCGATGGCCGCATCAACCCGTGGACGAGGAGGGCATTTATAGTCTTTGGGAAACGGCCCTCTTCGTAAAACACAAGTATCATAAGTGCAGAATTTGTAGTTAGCGCGGCACCGAGCCGCTCTCGCTTAAGCTTCGCCACCGGCGCAGGTAAGGTCGGTCATTTCGCCGGGCTGGTGGCAAGATGGATTGCCTCGCTGACCGGGCGCGCTGCCGCCCTTCCCGCCGCCGTAACGGTTTTCCCGCTTTTAGGCACGATTAATGCTCTAGAATTCACGCTTCTAGTGGGCTTATCTTCGCCGCGGTAAACGCTATTAACGGTTCAACGCTCTCGCATTGATAAAGTCAAGTGGGCCCCATCGCGATTGATTTAGACCCTTTAAGAGCTCGCTCCAAGTATTCCGGTGTCCGCCGCTTAGCGCAGACACGGGCGGTGCCTCGCCTATACGCAGACACATCAAGGTGTTCTCGCCAGGCGTGGCACACACAAGTAAAATTCGCAATAGAGACACATCAAGGTGTTCCCGCCAGGCAGGTGCACACAAGTGTTCGCTAACAGCGCAGACATCAAGGTTCCCGCCGTGGCGCAGACAAACAAGTGTCTCGCGATCAGAAGACACAATCTCCCATGTGTTGACTTCTTGAGATTTCGACGACGTTGTTCTTCGATCTTCATGATTTAGTCATATTTGAGGTTCTTCAAAGAATTTTGATGCCTACACGGATGCCTACCCTCCTCACATCTTCCGGGATTCCTCATCCGAAGCCATCCGGAGGAGAGTCATCTTCGGTCATAACCAAGAGACAACAGACTTGACTAGCCCAAAGCCAACTCGACGAAGCTCTAAGAGCATGAACAAGTTCAGTGGCAGACCATATCCAATTGAATGGGATAACGGCCCCTACTTCCTAAGCAGTTCGTTTCACCGACTCCCCGCAGCTCATGGCAAGGGTTCTCCTACCCAACACATTTACTACTTCAAAGAAACGATACATAATGGGAAACGATCCGCTATGACTGTTGTTATCGGCACCCTCAAGGGTTGCTTTTGAATGGTTTCGCAGATTGGAACCCGGGTCCATCACTTGCCGGAAGGACATGGAAAGGCTCTTCATGGCTAGATTCTTCGACGATGACACGTGAGTGGCGCGCAAAATTGCTTTCTATCAAGACTCAACAAGACTCGACGGCGGTTTGACAACCGACGATCTATCGACGGCTGGCGACCGTAACGCCGACGCGGATTACGCCCAAACGCGATAAAGTTGTGCCGACGAACCCATGAAGTAAGTCGGCAAGGCATTTGCTGCCGAACGACGCCGGGGAGGAAACCCGGACACGGCTCAACGGTATGAAGTTGGCTAAACTCAACGCCGACGAGATGGAATCAACCGGTGACTTAGTCCGCCGATGCAAACGAGCCGCTTGAGCTCTGAAGTTGATCTACACGACTCAAACACAACGCGACACTCACCGAGCAAGACTAAGCCCTAAGACCGAAAGAGTCGACGAAAAACGACGCCGAGACCACGAGCGCTGCCAAACTCCTGCCAATAATAGGTTTCTACCACTTTGTCGACCCACCTACCAACTTGGTCGAGTGCCTCGCCAAGTGGCCGAGGAGGCTCGGCCACTTTCGTCGAGCCACCTCGCCAACTGGTCGGTGCCTCGCCAGGGTCGAGGTGGCTCGGCCATGCCGGCCAACCCGTTGGTCAGCTGCTGCACACCCCCTTGTTTTGTATAAATAGGGGGTCTTGCCTACTTGGGGGTTGGATTTTCGATTTTGGAGATCTGAGATTTGAGGATTTGGCTTGGCTTTGAGGCTGATTTTCGAGGAGTTTCAAGCATTCTCACGAGATCCACGAGCCGTCAACGCTGCCCGAAAGCACCCCTGAGTACAAGTCCAACACGCCGATCCACAAATCGGGTAAAAACTCGGTCGAACTACAGATACCCTCTAGGTTAAGCTTCGCTTTAATCTCGTGGATAGCGCCGGATTTCTCCTAGTAGATCTCACCTCGCCCACATCCTCTCCTTCGTGAGTGTGATCCCCAGCGCATCCTCTCCTTCGCGAGTATGATCCTCAGCGCTTCGCTTCTTCGCGGAACGAGCCTCTACGCCTCAGAGTTCTAGAACCCGGTTTACACCAGATCTAACCGCGCTGTAGTCAAATCGGACTAACAAAAGTCCTTACGTGCAAAGAACCTCCACGCAGCCGGTGATCCCGAAAATAGAGATCCTCGTGTTTGTTCACAAAAGGAAGAAAGTTGTAATTTTCATTTTCATTGTAACGCCTAAAATAAAGGCATTTTCTTTGTTTGAAATTTTGTTGTAGGCCAACGGGGTTTACACGAAGTTCAAACGAGCAATGAATAAATAAACCAACTTTCCTCACAACAAGTCAAGTAATTAATAGCCAACGGCTTCAATTAAGAAGCCGTCAGAACAGAGTCGCCGGATCCGCATCCGGTCAAGAAGAAGTCAAAGGCCTCAAGGACGAGATAGGAAAAATGCCGCCTCCGAGGGGCCGCCCCCTTGACTTCGCTCGCTAACCGGCTAAAGGACCAAAACTCGCGTAGGTGTAATAATACGCCCAGGTAAGTCAACCGAATCCAAGTTGATCCCGTTCCGCCAGAGTATCATTATCGCCCTATCCGTGATCGCCCTCCCCACAAATCCGTATGATCTCCGCGCAAGAAAGATCCGCTTGTCCTCGCCCTAACTTTAAGGCGGGATCTTAACTCGCCGCGGGTTGCACCAATGGCATCCTTCCGCATCCAAGATCGCCGGATCTACGCAGAAATCACCGCCGATGGCGCGTCGAATTTCTCGACGCTGAGTTCGCCAAGGCCCCGAATCACCGACGGTGTCCGCTACAAAGTGGATTCAAGTCCGTGAGAGGTCAAGAACCTCATCACAGTGCACGACAACTCCTCCAAGCCGCCAATAAATGATTGGGTCCGCCAAACGGAACCGATCAACACTTGAAGAACGATCCGAGGCGCTGCATTACTCGCATTACAATGTGCTCTAGTTCAGAGGCCCAATGTAGAAGAAGGGAGAAGTGGACAAGAAGCCAAAATACGCCAAGTTTGGAGTCCGAATCGAACAACGATTCTGGACGAAGGTCAAACGTTACCAAGAATCACCACCTCAAACCGATTCGACTAAGGCTCACCGCCACGGGTGACTTGATTCAAAAGAAGATCACACCTCCGGCATCTCATCCAGATCTCCAGCCTCGCGCTCGCTTCGGCCAATCCCGGCATGATCCCGGCAAGAAAACGGTGTTAAAGCCGCCCGCTCACTCGCGGATGGAGGTCCTACCCTCTCCGCCATGATAAGAAGATTCCCGCACGCTTCACCGGAATTCGATCGAAGTTCGAGCCCGTCGAACTTCACGCCGCAAAGGCTTAACGTGGAGACGAAAGTGACTCTTGAAACCTCTCGATAATGTGGCTCATCCTCGAAGGAGACGCTGGCCCGACGACGATGATGTTATACCCGAAGTCGCATCAACACACGAGGGGTTGCTCGCATTCATGCCGGCGAGTTGTACTCATCGGGTCAAACAGTAAATCTCAAATAGAAGTTCCTCAATTGGACACGACCGCATGTTCCAAACCAATCGTATGGTGTTGTCGAATGTAACCGCACTGCCGCCTTTGAAGAAGGCGTCGGTCTTTGATGAATTGTCAAGGGTAACCACCAATATGACCAGCAGAGGATTGGGATACGAATCCTCCTCAGAAGATGAATGCTCATGGCTGATTGATAATAATCCACCCGATGAGGGAGACGGACATTCGTCCGATTCTTCTGCTTGATTCACACAGCCTCTGAGAAGCTTTCAAGGCTTTGATGTCAAATATGGCTACTGCTGATCCCGCTACTATTGAGGGTGATGAAGATATGCCAACATGGGAAGACCCATGGATCCATCAACTCAGAGCAGCCGGGATAGATTCAACAAAGAGAACCCCCACTAAGGACGAGGTAGTCCAGTTAATATGGGTGATGAAGAGCATCCTAAGCTCATAAACATCGCAATACGCCCCTAAGAAAAGGAAGAGTTGATTGCCCTAATCGGAGTATATCGATGTATTCGCTGGAGTTACGAGGACATGCCAGACTCGACCCTAATGTGGCAACACATCGCCAACATCAAGGCGGAGGTCAAACCCGCCAAGCAACAAAGAAAGACGGTTTCGCCCCCAAATATTGGAGGCAATCGCTGACGGCGTAAAGAAACTCATAGAATCGGATTCATCAAGGAAATTCAACATCCGGATTGGGTGGCTAATATAGTCCCTGGCCATGAAAAAGAATGGTTCGATTAGGGTCTCAGGTCGACATACAGACTAACGCTGTCCGGCGGGATGATTCCTTCGCCAATCACCAACGCCATAGTTGACAATACATGTGGATTCGAGGATGTCCTTTATGGATGGCTTTTCGGGGTATAATCAAATCAAGATGCACCCCGATGATGCCAAACACACAGCGTTCAGAACACCCATCGGTATATTTTGCTACACGGTCATGCCGCTCGGCTTAAAGAACGCCAAGAACATACCGAAAGCAATGACTAAAATTTTCCAGATCATCTCCGAAAACGGTCGAATGCTACGCCGATGACTTGGTCGTGAAAAGCCGTAACAAGAGAGATCACATCAAAGATCTTAGAACGGTATTCGAGCTCATGCGACTCATCGCCTAAAGATGAACCCCGCCAAATCCTTCCTTGGGATGTCCTGGCAAGTTCCTCTTTGCCGCCACCGACAAAGGAATCCACGCCGATCCCGACAAAGTGAAGGCCATTCAAGAGTTGCAACCTCCAGAAATCGAGAGAACTCGGGGTTACAAGGACGACATGACATCCGACGGTTCATATCGAACCTATCCGAAGTGCCACCGCTCTCCAAGTTGAACAAGAAGGGCGGTCGCTTATTTGGGACGATGCCCGCCGAAGCGCTTGAAGAGATCAAATCGTATCTCGCTAAACCTCCCGCTCTTGTCGCACAGTACGGGAAAACCGCTCGATCTACGCCAAGGCGACGGATCACTGCTGAGCTTTACTCGCGAAGACGACGACAAATGTCACGCAAGTGCAAGTATTACCCGGAAATAACATTAGTCGGCCGAAGTCTCGATATCCAATGGTCGAAGCAGCCTTTGCATTAGTGTTCGCGATTCGTAAAATGCGGCACTATTTAGCCGGACAGACGATTTATGTTATCTCTAACGAACCGGTCCGAATATTTATGACCCACCGCTTCAATGAGTTGGCGCTTGGCAAAATGGGCTCGCTTTGTCCCAATATGACTTGCACTTCAAACAAATGGTCACCAAAGGGCAAGCGATTTGCGATCTCTTGGCTGCCAACCCGACAACGGACGCAGTTGAGCTATATGATGATCTTCCTGATGAAGTCCAGGAAGTCAACACCACGTCGCACCAACAAATATGGCGATTGTATTTTGACGGAGCTTCTCGGGCCACTAATGTAGCAAGTACCCCCGGATCTTCTAAAATCTCCGCTGGAGTCGGAGTTGTCTTGATTTCCCCGGGGAATCATGTCATGCCCCGTGCATATTCACTCACTGAACCTTGCTCCAATAACGTAGCCGAATACAACGCGCTACTTATTGGACTTAGTTTCGCCAAGGAGCTGGGGGTCGAATATCTCGAAGCGTACGGCGATTCGCAATTGATAGTTAAGCAGGTCCGTGGTGACTACGAAGTCAGGAATCCGGATCTAATCCCCTATCATCAGGTAGCCGTTGAAATGGCGGATTCATTCGAAGAATTCTTCATCGAGTATATCCCACGTCTTCAGAACGCTCATGCGGATGCACTGGCGGCGTTAGCTGTGTCGTTAGCACAACCCTCCGAGACCGAGCAATTAGTTACGGTCAGGACTCACCAGCTCTTCGTACCAACATATGTTGGGGTACAAGAAGACAAAGGGGTAATTACCAAAGAGGTACATGCAACCCAAACCAAGTTAGAGCCCCGAGATTGGCGCTTTCCTATCATCGATTACGTCTTACACGGTATTTTGCCGGAAGACGTGAAGGAGAGAGAGTCAATCCGCTAAGAGCTCCTGTGATTCTTTACGACACGTAAAACCCGTGATGCTATATCGCCGGGGGTACGATGGTCTTTTACTCCGATGCCTTTCAAACAAGGAGGCAGAAGAGGTCCTTCGGGAAGCACACGAAGGTGAATGTGGTGCGCATCAGCCCGGTCCCAAGCTCTACGATCGAATCAGGAGAATGGGCTACTTTTGGCCCACGATGATTAATGACGCCGAAGCACGCCGGAATGCCACGCGGTCAAATTCACGCTAATTATATGCATCACCTCCGAAAGCTTGCATCCTTCGCCACATCCTCGCCATTCGAGACATGGGGAATGGACGTTGTAGGTCCCGTCTTTCCTCCGTCAGTT
This sequence comes from Asparagus setaceus, assembly GCA_012295165.1. NCBI lineage: Eukaryota > Viridiplantae > Streptophyta > Magnoliopsida > Asparagales > Asparagaceae > Asparagus > Asparagus setaceus. The sequence continues at coordinate 4,945,742 of CM022708.1, forward strand.
AAAGGAGATCGGTTTATTCTAGCAATTACCGACTACTTCTCCAAATGGGCTGAAGCAATCCCACTAAAAGAGGTCAAGGCGAGTACCGTCGTCAGATTCATCAAACACCATGTCATCTATCGACATGGTGTCCCAAGACGGATCGTGCATGACAACGGTCCCCAATTTATCGCAATTCCTTCATCGTTTTGCGAAAAATTCAAGATACAAGATGTCTCGCCGATGCCTTTATAATCCAAAGAAGAAATGGGTTAGCCGAGTATGCTCAACAAGACGATCATCAAAATTCACAAAGCTTGTGAAAAATAACAAGCGAGACCGATGATAAACTCTGAGAAGCACTCGGGCATATCGCGACAACCGTGACGCACGCCAACCGAGCAACCCCGCATCCCGTTTACTGGATGTGAAGCAATTCTCCGTTGGAAATCCAGATTCGGCCACTTCGCCGCCTCTTGCAAATGCAGATGACGCATCAAGAACAAAGATCAAAAACGCCTCAAGAGCTTGAGATGTTAGATGAGAAGCTACCGAGGCTCAATAATGCATTGAGTTCTATCAAGCTAGAATGTCGAGGGCATTCAACAAGAAAGTTCGACAAAGAACCTTTAAGGAGGGAGATCTCGTCCTCGCTGCTCGACGGCCGATAATTCTCAACTCTAAAAAGAAAGGTAAATTCGAACCCAAATGGGAAGGACCGTTTATAATAGACACGCCTATTCAAATCTGCATATCGCCTTATCACACAGAATGGCGACCGGCAATTAATGCCGATAAATGGGAAGTTTCTGAAAAGGTATCATCCTTAATACATTCAGGATAACCCGTTTTGATGGGAAGTTCCTCAGAGAATATCTCATTCATTTTCATGAGGATAACCCTAAGTTATTGTGTTTTCCTCCAAAATTCTCTCACCGATCAAATTCATTGACGGTGGGCCCACTAAAAATCTTCCTGGTCCAACCACCAGCAAAATCCCCTCTCGATTCCCTCCACGAACGAGAGGTCCACTTTCAAATTCTGGTTAGCAATCCTACAAAAGCGAAAGCTATCCGTACCCTTCCTAGATTCTCAGAGCGGAGACCCCACTCTTAGTTCCTAATCGGGAAATAGGATACATCCTTCCTTTCCCATATTCACCTGGAGATAGGACACATCCTTCCTCTCCAGAAGCAAGAGATAGAATACATTCTTCCTCTCTTGTCTTAGATTCTCGGAGTGGAGATCCCACTCTTAGTCTCATCTTTCAAGAGTCTCAAAATGGAGATCCCATTTTTAGTCTCTCCCACTGGAAACAGGACAAAAATCCTTCCTTTCCAGTATCCGGAGATAGGAGACAAGATCCTCCTTCTTCTCCATCAATAAGAGATAGGATACAAAACCTTCCTCTCTTATTTCAAATTCGTGAGCACCTGGAGATAGGACACAAAACCTTCCTCTCCACTGGCAAGAGATAGGATACAAAACCTTTCTCTCTTGTTCATCCCTTACAGGAGATAGGAGACAAGATCCTCCTTCCTCTCCACCTTCGGGAAATAGAATGCATTCTTCCTTTCCCACCTCAATCAACCTTATGCCGGTTCAATCCTTCTCCGGTCAAAAGAAGGCGCCAAGATTCATCTTGGGGTATTGCATCCCGAAGCCTAAGAAGGGATGAAGTCGACGCCACACGCTGCTGTCGGTTTAGTCTTTCTCCGATTGAAGAAGACACGAGTTGATTCGGGGCATTTTATCCCAAGCCTAAGAAGGATAAAGCCAACGCCTTACACGCGTTGCCGGTTTAGTCTTTCTCCGATTGAAGAAGACACCAGAGTTCGATTCTGGGGTATTTTATCCCGAAGCCTAAGAAGGGATAAAGCCAACGCCTCACACGCGTTGCCGGGTAGTCTATTCCCGTGATAAAAGACGAAGCCTACGTATTCAACATCGTAGCATTAAGTCTAAGAGAGTTTCATTCTTTTAGCACAACGTTGTGTGTAGAACGGATTCAGATAATCTACATGCTAGCCCAACTCAAACGGTAGTTGGTAAAGGCTAATCAAATCCGTTGAAGGTCGGGGTCTACCAATAACCTAAAGTCGACGCCAACACGCCACGGCTTAGTCTTTATCCGATTGAAGAAGACACCGAGTTCGATTCGGGTATTTCATCCTCAAGCCTAAGAAGGATTAAGCCAACGCCACACGCTGCTGTCGGACGATCTCTTGCCCGTAAAGAGTACCGAGCCTATGTATTCAATATCATAGCAACAAGTCTAGAAGAGTTTCATTCTTCCAAAGACAACGCCACGCGCGGAACGGATCCGTGATAATCCGCGACGCTAGCCCAACTCAAGCGGTAGTTGGTAAAGGCTAACCAAATCCGTTGACGGCTGAGGGTTTGCCAAAAATCCTATAAGTATTATGGTTAATTATTTCTGACGAAATAAAAGAATCATAATAGAGCACAAAAGAGGACAGAAATATGTTTTGCTTTAACTCAGATACTTTATTGAGGAAAGCTTGTTGAAGTTCCTCCTGAAGCTCGGCCCTGAAAGTCTCCTCGCTGCCATTAAGGGCCTCCGCAGTCTCCTTCTTGGTGTCAATCAGCTTCTGCTTCGAGAGTTTAAATTTCTCGGGCACGACCGCAAGAGCCTCTTCTTTGTCGGCCTTCGTCAGCTTCAAGATGATCAGGCTCTCCCTCGCCGCTTGAAGCTCCTGTTCGAGCTCTACTATCCTCGCTTCTCCGACAGCAACAAGAGACCGAAAAGTGTCCCACGGAAGACGAAGCTTCAAAGAATGCTAGCCTCCAATGATGCACCCGCCTCGCCGCATGTGAACTTCGAGTCGGTAATAGCATAGCATCACCTTAAGCCGTCGCCGAGAGCCGCCGTCTCTGTCTCTATATATGAGGAGAACCCGGCTACTTCAAAATCTTGTGGACTTTGGAGCTTAACCTCCAAATGGTCGAAATCATCAACAAATGGCCCGGGCAGACTCAATCTTCCAGATATTCTCTCATGTCGCCTAGCCCTACTCCAAATAGGATTACGAGTATAAACTAGTTCCTAACGAGAAGTTCCTGGAGAGTATTACCATATTCTTAAGGATAACTCGATAACCCACAATTTCCTCCCGCTGGGGGACCTCAAGGAGGGATAAAATTCTGACGAGGCTTATCTCGACGCCGGACAATGCGCTCTACCTCGAAAGGACTCCTCCCAAGGTATCAGTGCCGATTCATGCGTCGCCGCCCGAGGGCATACCAATCAACAATTGGGAAGAATACCTCCCACCGTGGGTGAACACACTGCAACGAGAAGTAGTAGCGACGCCAACCAACGCGTCGTCGACGAAGGATTCACCGATCAACGGTTCGGATCCACTGAAGAATTCCCCGATCAACGGAGGAACCTCGATGGTCAATTGGACGACAATCCACCGACACGAGTCAACAGCAAATGAACTCAATTAGCTACAGTTTGAAATTCCGACAACGATCAAGCAATAAACGCAGCACCGCAACACCCCCAGGTATCCTACAAAGCACTGGAGAACCTGAGAGGATTGGAGGAATCAAATACTGCAGCCAATCTCAAAAGAAATTTATCTACCGACTTCTGGTCAAGATCTCGACAACGGTCAGACAAAAATGCGATGCAGTAATGCTTTCGGCAATCCTACAAAGCACCGGAAGACCGAAGGGAGATGAGAGATCAAGCGCCAAGGTCATTCGTAAGTCCTATCCGCCAACTAAAGGGGTGAAGGGCTCATCATGTCAAAGCATCCCGACTCATCAAGAATCGAGGCGAGGCGCTTTGGAGGGGTATCTGTAGGCGTTAAAATTGCTTATCAATACCCAAACAAGACTCGTAAACGGTGGGTTGACAACCGACGATCCACCCGACGGCGCCGACCCGTAACGCCGACGGATTACGCCACAAAACGCGATAAAGCGAAGTCGACTAACCCATGAAGTGAGTCGGCGTCGAAACCAGCGAAGCGGCGTGTCGTGGAGAAAACCCGACGACGGCTCAACGAGGCGAAGTTGGCTAAACTCGAACGCCGACAAGACGGAATCAACCGCATTTGGTCCGCCGATGCAAACGAGCCGCTTGAGCCCCGAAGTTGATCGGCACGGACTCAAACACAACGGCGACATCACGGAGCAAGACTAAGCCGGAAGACCGAAGAGTCGGCCGGGAAAAAGCAGCAGAGCGGCCGGGCCAAACCTCGGCCAAATTGGCCAAGGTGGCTCGGCCACTTTGGCCGAGCCACCTCGCCAACTTGTCGAGGTGGCTCGGCCACTTTGGCCGAGCCACCTCGCCAACTTGGCCGAGGTGCTCTACCAGTGGTAGGGTGGCTCGGCCACCATGGCCGAGCCACCTCGCCAACTTGGTCGAGGTGGCTCTGCCAAGTGGCCTGCCACCCGTTGGTCAAGACACCCCCTTGTTTTTGTATAAATAGGGGGGGTCTTGCTCATTTGGGGGGTTGGATTTTCGGATTTTTGGAGATCTGAGATTTGAGGATTTGGCTTTGGCTTTGAGGCGGGATTTTCGAGGAGTTTCCGAAGAATTCTCACGAGATCCACGCCGATCAGCGTTCGAACGCCGGCGAGTACAAGTCCAGTCGACGTCAGATCCACAAATCGCGGGGTAAGAAAACTCGGGTCGAACTACAGATACCCTCTAGGTTAAGCTTCGTCTTAATCTCAGGGATAGCGCTGTGATTTCTCCTAGTAGATCTCACCCGCTCCGGCGATCCTCTCCTTCGTGAGTGTGATCCCCGCAGGCGATCCTCTCCTTCGTGAGTGTGATCCTCAGCGCCGCTTCCTTCGCGGAAACGAGCCCCTCTACGTCTGTAGTTCTAGAACCCGGGTTTACACCAGGATCGGAATTGCGCGGTAGTCAACGGACGAACAAAAGTCCCTAAGACAGCAAAGAACCCACGCAAGCCGGTGATCCCGAAAATAGAGATCCTCGTGTTTGTTCACAAAAGGAAGAAAGTTGTAATTTTCATTTTCATTGTACGCCTAAAATAAAGGCATTTTCTTTGTTTGAAATTTTGTTGTAGGCCAACGAAGCTGTACACGAGTTCAAACGAGCAATGAATAACAAACCAACTTTCCCCACGAACAGCAGCCGGCTATCGGGTGATTTTGGAGAATGCAACTCTTAAGGTCACGAAGGGGTCCATGTTTGTGATGAAGGGCGTCAAATAGAAGAATTTGTATTATTTGATTAGATGCACGGTGATTGGTGAGGAGCTGACGACTTCTTTGGATTTGACTAGACTGTGGTATTTGTTGAGGCTGAGATATTTATTTATTGGTGTCGTGCATTGTTTGGTGAGGAGTACTTTGACCTGCAATTGAAAGTCCTATGAGCATGTTGGTATGAGCAAGAAGACCGAGATGAAGTTCAGCACTCCTATAATGAGGGGTCTTTTAGGTGGTGTTCATTCAGGCATTTGGGGGACTTCCCAAGAGGCATCATTGGGAGGTAATCGGTATTTGGTTTTCTTTGTTAGTGACTATTCTAGGCATTTGTAGGTTGCAACCTAGTCCCGTTGGGTTGAAGTCCTAGTAGTCAATAACAAGTTGAAGAAGTGTATTGGCGGGAAGGAATCGTTGTTCGGTTTGTGGTAGGAATTCTCTTACGCATTTGTCAGAGCTCATGGCGTTGGAGACACTTCATTGGAAAGGAAATATTAGGCGCGAGATGAGATGATAAAGTTGATCGGTGCGGACTCAAACACAACGGCGACATCACGGAGCAAGACTAAGCCCTAAGACCGAAGAGTCGAGGAAAAAGCGACGCGAGGCGCCGAGGCCAGAGCTGAACCTCGGCCAAATTGGCCAGGTGGCTCGGCCACTTTGGCCGAGCCACCTCGCCAACTTGGTCGAGGTGGCTCGGCCACTTTGGCCGAGCCACCTCGCCAACTTGGCCGGGCCTGCCAGTGGTAGGGTGGCTCGGCCACTTTGGCCGAGCCACCTCGACTGGCCAGGGTGAAACCAAGTGGCCGACACCCGTTAACTGGCAGCATCACCTTGTTTTTGTATAAATAGGGGGTCTTGCTCATTTGGGGGTTGGATTTTCGGATTTTGGAGATCCGAGATTTGAGGATTTGGCTTTGGCTTTGAGGCGGATTTTCGAGGAGTTTCAAGAATTCTCATGAGATCCACGAGCCGTCAGCAGCCCGTTCGAGCAGTACAAGTCCATCGACGCCGATCCACAAATCGCGGGTAAGAAAACTCGGTCGAACTACAGATACCCTCTAGGTTAAGCTTCGTCTTAATCTCGTGGATAGCCATGATTTCTCCTAGTAGATCTCACCCGCCCGGCGATCCTCTCCTTCGTGAGTGTGATCCCCGCAGCGATCCTCTCCTTCGTGAGTGTGATCCTCAGCGCCGCTTCCTTCGCGGAACGAGCCCCTCGCCTCAGTAGTTCTAGAACCCGGTTTACACCGTGATCGGAATTGCGCGGTAGTCAACGGACGAACAAAAAGTCCCCGGCACAGGCAAAGAACCCACGCAAGCGAGGATCCCGGAAAATAGAGATCCTCGTGTTTGTTCACAAAAGGAAGAAAGTTGTAATTTTCATTTTCATTGTACGCCTAAAATAAAGGCATTTTCTTTGTTTGAAATTTTGTTGTAGGCCAACGGTTGCATTAACGAGTTCAAACGAGCAATGAATAACAAACCAACTTTCCCCACGAACAGCAGCCGGCTATCGGGTGATTTTGGAGAATGCAACTCTTAAGGTCACGAAGGGGTCCATGTTTGTGATGAAGGGCGTCAAATAGAAGAATTTGTATTATTTGATTAGATGCACGGTGATTGGTGAGGAGCTGACGACTTCTTTGGATTTGACTAGACTGTGGTATTTGTTGAGGCTGAGATATTTATTTATTGGTGTCGTGCATTGTTTGGTGAGGAGTACTTTGACCTGCAATTGAAAGTCCTATGAGCATGTTGGTATGAGCAAGAAGACCGAGATGAAGTTCAGCACTCCTATAATGAGGGGTCTTTTAGGTGGTGTTCATTCAGGCATTTGGGGGACTTCCCAAGAGGCATCATTGGGAGGTAATCGGTATTTGGTTTTCTTTGTTAGTGACTATTCTAGGCATTTGTAGGTTGCAACCTAGTCCCGTTGGGTTGAAGTCCTAGTAGTCAATAACAAGTTGAAGAAGTGTATTGGCAGGAAGGGAATACGTTGTTCAGTTTGTGGTAGGAATTCTCTTCTGCATTTGTGCCGAGCTCATGGCAGTTGGAGACACTTCATTGGAAAGGAAATATTGGGGCGACGAGATGAGATGATAAATTTGATTGGTTGTTCCTTTCTGGAGGAGGATCGGCGTTTGATGTCGAGCATTGGCTTTGGTGTTCGGGCTTCGATATCTTTGGGTCATCTTAGTCATAGGTCGTCAACTGCTGCGTTTGGGGATTTTGGATCTGGTGGAGCTGCTTCAGATTTTGGGTTGCGTCGGATGTTTGGTTTCCCAGCATTTGGTCACATCGAGGATGTGAGATTTGATCCGGTTGCACATTCGTAATTCGAGGTTCGAGACTCGATTTTGTTCGGCAGGTATGTCACTTTGACTCTCGCCAGTGGAGAGTGTTGAACAGATCGTTGGGACATCGCAGCGGGTGAAGGGTGATGCTACTTCACGTTGGGTGGAGATTCCTCCACGTTCTCCAGATCATACTGCATCGTTGGGATTCCAGCTGAGGTGACACAGATTGGGGATCATGTTGTTGTGGATGCAGATGATGAGTTGGTTGATTCGAATGCAGCTGATGGACATAGTTTGGATTCGGTTATGACCGTTAGTTCACCTCAGGTGAAGGCGTTTGGTTTGTTTTACTTTGGGGCCATTGGAAAAGCTATCAGCCGCAGATTTGATCATGATATTGGAGAAGGGTTGCAAACTCTTCTAGTTAATTGAAGGCCTTTGGAGGCCATTAGTTGAACTACGTGAAGGCTTGATTCTTTGGGCAAGAGAATACGTAGGTAGTCAGTTATGATGCAACCGATTTGGTGAGTTGATACCGATGTTTGGAGAATGTTCTCATTCTCGATTGGGTCTCGACTTGTTATGGATTGAGTCCGTTGTCGTGAAGGGTTTCACTTCGTACTGGATGCAACAAGTGAGACGGTTGTTTGGTATTGGTGTCGGCTCAGTTTGTGTTAGTTTTGATGGGGAGGAGATTCTTTGAACTCTTGTTTGGGTTCCCGACTTGCTGTGGATTGAGTCCATTGTCGTGGATTTATTCCACTTCGTCCTGGACGCAACAAGTAGGACATTTGGTTGTTTGGTGTCGGCTCAGTTTTGGGAGAAACTTTATCGAGGTGGAGAATTGTGAGCACGTGGGTGTGGGGGCCACGAGCACCACGAGACGCGTTTTTAAAACGCATCTCGTGCTGCTCGTGGGGGCCACACCCACACCCACCAACGCGGTTTCAAAAAGCGTGTACAGTTTTCAACCCCCCTTGTATCCTATAAATAGGAACCTATTTTCTAGGTTTTCTTTTGGCTGGAGCAGTAGGAGGGTTTTGTGGAGGCCGAAAATAGGGTATTTTTGAGCCGTCGTTTGAGAGAGAATTTGTGAGAGATTTGAGAGTTTGGTTTGAGGGTTTATTTGTAAGATCTTGAGTGATTGTAAACCCTATTTGTATTCTCTTTCTCTCTAGTAGTAAAATCTCTCCCCTCCTTGCCCCGTGGACGTAGGCAATTTGCCGAACCACGTAAAATTCGTTTGTCTTGCTGTTGAGATTTGTAATAGCTTGTTTAGGTTCTCTCGACAGGTCAGTCCTAGAACTGATGAGCGGAAGAGTAAATATCCCACTTTGTTGAGATATTTACTTCAGATTCTTGTTTTCTTGGTGAGACGGGAATTCTTGTTGTGATCTAGCTCTCTTGTTATGACTATTGTTCGGCAGAGGTGCTACCGAAATTTTCGCTGCGCACAACACTGACCCTCTACTGTTTGTTCGTGAGTGCAGAGATAAAGCTTTTGAGTTCAACCAGCTTCGGTCATTTACATCAGGGGGGAACCAACTTCCATCAAAACATCTTGTTCCAAATCTTCATCGACCATGCTAATTCTGCTGCTTGAATTTGTCAACAAATCATGGCTGTGAAGTCAGCATTTTGCGATCTCCTAAGTTCTTGAAGAATGAGTTTGAAAATTTTATGGTAGATTAATCTTCAACTGAAATCTGAATTCCATAAGAGAAACGTTATGGAACTCAGAATATTACCTGCTTTTCTCCATTTAACAAATGTGGGCAAGGCTCTGATCATGATCCAGTAATGGGCATCATAAAAGAAAGATTATATTCACTGGCCTACCAAACTTTAACTTTTTTTTGTTTTTTGTTTTTTTGACGAGGGAACTTTCCCACGATCCTTTGGACCATGGGTATCAAACCCCCGGGCATGACTAAGGGGCACGCCCCAACGCATGACCTCGGGTATTTCAGGAAATTAATTTCATGTGTGTGCTTCCCAAGAGTGTCGAACCTGAGACCCTGGTGTACTACTCATAGGCAGCTTACCAACTTGGCTGGACTCTCTTGGGTACTTTAACCTTGAGTGCTGAGTGCTGAGACTCTTTACATGTGAGATCTGAAGACAAAAGTTACACAGCAGCAGAGATTTGTATTGTGTTAGGACAAAAACTGAATCTCATGATCAAAATTAAGTATTAAGTACCCTGATGGTTAATGTATGTGAAGCGTCAATTTATTTTAAAAAATGGTCAATTGCACATAGAACCCCTGTAGTATCTCCGTTTTAGAATTACTACCCCTGTAGTTTAATTGTTGCTGATAGACCCTCAAGTTAAACTTTTTAATACTTCTACCCTTGGTGAAATTTTAGAAAATATAGCCCCGGTGAAATTAATGAGTCTACCTCAAGGTAAAATAGTAATTAAAAAAATTAACCCAAGGGTTCTATCTGCAACCATGAAACTACATGGCAGTATGCTCAAAATACTGATACAGGAGTGGTGAGGAGTGGTGAAATACACCAGCTCCAGATGAACATCATTACTAGTTTATCTTTCAGTAACTTATTTAGTAAAATAAACTGTTACATACATACCCATTTTTCTTAATTTCAAAACATCAAAGGTAATTATGCTGATTCGGTACGCTCAAAATACATCTTTATGCAAAATTGATGATCCCACAAAGATGAAAACCTCATCCACAACAAGGAACCTTGTACCCATGAGCCATCAAGTTTGGAACTTTTACTTTCACTCATATTGGAGAATTATACTGCAGCTCCATTATGTAATTCCTTTTATCATTCTCTTGATGGGAATTTCACAATAATATGCTAAGTTTCGAATGATAAAATAACCTCTGAAGTAGCCGTATAACAATATTCTACCTACCTACTAAATCTAACTTGTGACCTCAGCCTTACAAATTGCACGCCTGAATCAACTCTAGCAAAAATTCCTCTCTTCTCCATCTTCTCTAAGTAAACATTTATTCCCACTAGTTTTGACTTCAGCTTCTCATTCTTTCCTTCTGCATCTATAATACCACAAAAGTTTTAAGAATTGAGCTCTCAAGGGGACAAAAGACATATTAATCAAGAGAAAGCAAAACTTTTCCCTTCTACAACTAGTTACACCACCGTACAGATTTCTTTCCGTCGGCATCATAAACATTAACATCACACAAGACTGATATTTTAAGCCAAACTTTTAGCCTTTCTCCTTGCTCGCATAATACTGCACATAACACAGGATAATTTTTCAAAATTCTGAAGCTACAAGACTTTGTGCATGGGTTGGTCCACATTGACGCTCTTGATGCCCGTGTCTTAAGTGTGCAGACATACTCCCTAAGCACTGCTCAAAGATTCAAGCTCATTCTAGCGCCACGTTGTTTTCATTTCCATTGTATATATACTAATTGTTACTACTCCTTAAAGTTAGGCACTTGATGCTCTACGATTCCAAAATCACACAAAGTCAGATCAATGTTAGCCATACCAATGTCTATCCATCTCCCTATCTCTTATCTATGATGTGAAGCTCAGAATCTTTGGTAGGGTTGAGTGCTAACCAGGCATATAGAGTGACGAGGACACCCCTTCGACCATAACTCCCCTGTCGATCCGACAATTTATTCCCATCAACAGCCACAATTCAGGAGTCAGAATAAACTGGGCAGGGTACCATTTGGGGAAGGCCGAGCTGATTTAAAAGTTAAAAAAATTAGCCGTTATTCATCCACCTTAAACTTAATTATAAATAATAAGAATATACTAGAAGGGTTTTTGCTTATATACCTCCCAAATCTATCCTATTTGGATATTTACCACCCAAATCTACATATTTGCTAATTTGCCATACGTTCTCCGACATCGGAATTTTCTACTCCTTATAACACCAATAAATTTCCAAAAAGGTTGGGGGAAGGGGTTTAAATGACAAAATACCCCTCTATTTCAAAAAAGAGAGAGGGGGCGGAGGCAGCACCTCCCTTCCCCACATCACCCCCTCTCCTCTTTCTATACACACACTCTCTCTCCCTAATGTGGTATAATGTAGCGTAAATTAGCAAATAGTCAAATTTTGAGGGTAAATCTGCAAATATAATAGATACCGAGAGTATATAAGCAAAAACCCCTTTTTGAGAAATAATCGACAACAACTTGACTTTGTGAAGGCTCGAAAGGGGGAGGCTCATATGCATGACATTGTTCTCCTGTGTAAAGGTGAAAGTAGAAAGTAGATTCCAAGCTTTTGACGAAGTTGGCAGTAACAGTCTCTGGCATGTTGCTAAAATAAAGTGGATGCCTTGCCAATTTATCTCCTATATAAATATCAGCAGGCATTCCTCATTTTCTCTCTCACCTCTTCCCACCAGAACTTAATTCGAAGTTCTTAGTTCTTTTGCAAATTGAAAGTATGTCTCGAGAAAGAACACCGAGGGATCCTCTAGTGCTAGGACAAATCATTGGGGATGTTGTGGATCCATTTGTCAAGTCTGCAAGTATGAGAGTTGTATTTGGTGATAAGGAAGTAACTAACGGGACAAGGCTTCGGCAGATAGATGTGGAAAATCCACCACGTGTCCTTATTGAAGGACGTGATGCAAGCACACTCTACACTGTTGTAAGTTGCAACCTTGCTTCAATTTTTGTTGTTGTTGTTGTTGTTGTTTATCTTATGCATGAACTTTTCAACATGAGCTAGCATCACTGTTGGACCACCAAAAGACAATGCCCTATGAAGGCAATGAGAAATTAGGATGGCCCATCAAACTGTGGGCTATAGCGCTTTAAAGTAAATATACCTGCATTAGTTCATGGACGCGGACGTTTGATTTTCGAGTGACTGAGTGTTACTTGCAATCTTGGGTCCTAATGCTCAACCTAGAGCAACTCTGCAAATCTCCACATGATCAGCTTATGGTGCCATCTAATGCCAACTAAGAATCCGCCATGTAAGAGAAACAACATAAAGTTGCCTACTATAGTTCAAAACTGAAATGTTTTTGGTCGTGAAACTTTTGATATCCTTATCAGCATGGTATATGCTACATAAGTCCACAAATATTGTGCAAGATATACATGTTCAGATGGGTGAATTATGTATGAACAGCTTAAAAAATTGACATTTAAGATATTAACAACTTGCCTTGAAGAGGCTCTTCTTCTGTTGTTTATTGATCAGGCATGTATTTAATTTGTGGTGTCATCTATGTGTGTGCAAATTTGTATGTGCATGGAGTGCTTGCATGCAAGTGTAAGATATGGTTTACAAATTGTAGAACAGAAGAAATAATAGGTAATAGAGAGTAGATACAAATTTATAACTATCACATTACTGATGTCAATCTAAGTTAAAATTTATATGGACACATCATAAAAAAAAATAAAAGTACCACACTGGGAAGCAGGCTTCACAAATAAATGTAGAAGTCAGAGTCAACATGTAGGAAGCAGGTTTCGCATAGCTGAAATGGGTATGCAATGAAGAAGCATAATTTCAAGTGGAGAACATTACCAATCCATTAAAAGAATAATAAAGAAATCATCAGATTCACACCATCTAGAAGCATAAGGTTCCCAGGAAAGTTTCAGATTGATTATTGATCCAATATACCTAGGGGTGGGCGTGGGCCGGGCCGGTTCAGGCCCGTGATCTGGCATACCGCGTTCAAGGCTGGGCCGGGCCTGACCTAGGCCCGACTGGGTTAGAGTGGGCCGTGCCTACTTCTCTGATACCGGGTCTGGATATATTCTTTATGTCGATGACTACATTTTTTGGCAAAGGAAACTATTGGCAAAAGAGGTCTCACTACAAATTTTAGAATATAAGTTGGAGGGTTGGAAATCCTACCTCATTCATGTAGAAATTTTAGCTCTGCATATACCCTGACATTTGTATAGGGAATCACACACCCCTGAGGCACCATATAAATATAGCACATATTCCCCGAAAAGAATAAATCAAGATAATCAAGAAGAAATGCCACTATAAAGTAGGAGAACATATTAATAGAACTATAGAGGGCATCCATATAATTAATTAATTTTAATCAAACAGAGTTTCGGCATTATATTTCAAGCTTCAGTTCCTCACACGTGCATATAGATTAGTAATAAAAAGAGAGACTAAGCGTGTTTAACCTAATGGCTAAGTTCTTCTATGAAAAGAGAATTCCAAAGAAATAGCAATAACATTAGGAAAATGGAATAGAAATAAGAAATCTTTAAAATTCCAGAGTTAACTTAGGCCCCACAGCTATAAATTCGGTAATCTATATGACAGTGAATAGAAAATATTGGAAAAGTCTTTGCTACAGACTAGAAGTAAGTAATACAGAAACATATAGTGAATACTTGTTCCTTCTTAGGCTTGAACTAGTCCTTTATTAATTAATTTCAGTCTTCAAATAAGTAAAGGAGAAAGGTGGTTCAGTTTAAACCAAAATTGACCCATGGCGAAAAGGAAAGATGAACTATGTTTAACATAACAAAGAAAATGAAAATATATATCAAACCTTTACTCTCTGGCCGTAAAATAGAGTCATAAAACCTGAATCAGACTGTCTCAAAGCCAATAAAATGTTTCATACATGTTCTACATTGTTCTGTTGGCATAATAAGCATTTTGAATAGGCAAAGATTTGCAAAGCTTTAGATAGAGGGAACAGTCCCTAACCACTTGCATATAATTATTACTCATCTCCCTCTCCCATAAAACCAAGACGCGCGCACACACACACACACCCACACAAAGAGTGAGGGTGGCAGATCCACATGATACCCCACTCAATTCTCAACAAATCTTAGTAAAATTTTATTTTTATTATTTTCTTTACATAAACATCTTTCTGGGACTTCCATTTCGATTTCATGCTAGGAAAAAGAAATAAGTAGTGAATAAAGGTAAAAATTAAAAGAAACCAAACTAAAGATATATTCAGGCTTCTCAATCTACAACTTGCTCATGACTCAGTGTTTCAGCGGGTTGTATTTTCCTGTATCTCCAATAGATGAATAACAACTCCTTTTAGATATTATCTTATGCATTTTTTTAAAACAAACTTTCAATGACAAATTGTATTTCTCTAAACAAGGTGATGGTAAATCCTGATGCGCCAACCCCAACAAATCCTATGCACAGAGAGTATTTACATTGGTGAGCTCACTCTATTCTTAACTGCTAACAACATGCAGTTTCATGCATAAAACTTTCTTTTGAGACTATAATAAAGAAGATAATGGAACTTGTGGAATCAACTATTTTCAGATGTATATATGGCTATGAAAGATTTCATACCCAGAAAGTGGATATCATACATGTGTGAAACATTCCTGTATCATAGAAAGAAAGCAAATTATGTGTTCCTTTCAGTAGTCCCCTATCAAGCATATGCATGTTACTGCAAATTTGTATTATCTATTGGAGAATATCTTAATCAATGGAATCATAAAATTAAAGGATACATCCATCAGCATTTGCCCTACTAGATTTATCTTGTAGATAATAGGATTTCAGGATGCTATACGAAACCTAGGTAAAATTTGGGGGTATGTGCTAACAATTACTGACTAATCTCTGATTGATTTTAAGGTTGGTGACAGATATACCGGAAACGGCTGATGCAAGTCATGGTGGGTAATTTTCAAAACTTCAACCTTATCATATATTTCTTTATATTTAGGACAATGGAGCGTGAATATATGGTTCCCTTATTATGGTTCATGTGGATATACTAATTAATCTAAGAACAAAGATGTGGATTCAGTTTCATACCCAACTGTCTACATAGTTTTCCAAAATGTATTTTAGTAAGTAGTAACTAGGGTCATATGGAAAATATAAGGCCGACTGCAAGAATCACTTGTTTGTGTTGTTTGGTGACATTGCCTTTCGGACACTCATTTTGATGAATGTTTACATGGTATTTGTTTAAGGAGAGGCATAAAATGATCCAAGTGATAATTTTTCGTAATGATTTTCATTCTTTAGTTATAAAAAGTTTACCTCAATGAAATATCCATTATCTTCAACTCATTAGATCAGAACATGAAAAGTTGGCATATTGGATTCGTTATTACAGAATAACGTGCTTCTAATACCAAACTTCCATTAACCAATACTAGCCGTCAACCTGATGGCTAACTCACTATCCTGCAAAATTTATAAAACACCACAGATATTTAAAATTAGCACTTTATGGAAGTTTGAACCATTGACCAACCAACTGATTACTTCACAGACTAGCAATGTTAATGTATGTCATGTCTGAAAATTGAAACTAAGATACGGCTTAATATTTAAAGGACATGGTGCCACATTTTTCTAATGTCAACCAACATAGAGCCAAACCTATCTAGTAGAGACACTGGCTTAATGCTTATTGATATGACTGGTATCTTCAAATGTTTTGCTGCAACACATACTAGATGAAAACTCGATGAGCACCATAAGTTATGAAAGCATTAATCGATGCAATATATGAAAGTTGACACTAAATTTGAAGATACCTTCACAAGACTAGTAGATGTCACAGTAAGATAATGAAAGCAAGCACATTTTCAGGAGAAAACAATACTTGAGCAACTACACTGGAATAAAATGGAAGATGACAACTCCGCATGCAAAGAACTGAATTTGCAAGCATCAACCACCTATGCCAGACCTAACCCTGGGTGAAAAGATTGAAGGTTGACATATGGTTGATGCTTGATAATGAAAATAAGTTAAAACAATGAAAAAAAAAAAACTTAAGTCTTTGCAGTCATATAAAGCATATGCAAGATGCATATGCAAGGAAGGGGTTATAGGCCCATCACTTATATGTGATTCCCCAACTATTTTTTATGCAGGTCCTAGCCAAAGGATAAAGCAGCTCGACGGGGGTTGTCTTCCTTCCACCGCCAGAGACATGCATCCTTACTATTTAGAATGAACCCATCTGAATATCAGGTGAATGGATGATCATGTAGTACCTATGCCATGTGATACTATTACACAATACTATTTTGTACACCATACTAGAAAGTTGGAACACATGAATTCACATCAAAGGACCAAAAAACCATAAGTTGTTTCTCTGATTTCAACTGCACTGTGCAGGCTGTATGTAATTTGCCGAAAGCACTGTATCCACTTTACATGATTTTAGATCATGAACCTGTATTCTCACAAACCGGGTCACATTGTAAAAGGTCCTAATGCAGGTTTCTTGTATACCATTTCTGTAGAAGATAAAAACCCCCAATAGGGGCAATGCTCAGTGGCACGAACAACAGCATGAGGTGCAACCTGATTGCATTTTGGGTGCGACCTTTAGTTTATTCTTCTATTCTTCTTTCTTTTAACCATATATCTACTAATTCTTTTATTTCATACTTGATAATTATTGCCCATGAAAGGTTAGGCTGAGTAGAACCACTTTTTCAAAGTCAAAAGAGAAATGACAATTATAGAGGATACCAAATTAACCAAGTTTATTTATTCGAAAATTTGAACCATTTTGAATTTTTTATGGATATAAACCAATTTATAGCTTGATCAGCTCAAACATAATACCCAAAGTTTGTTTCAAACTACACATTATGACTGATGCACTTAGAGAGCTGACCTACTATAAAGCTAAAGAGAAGCTGATAAGCTTGACCAATAACAACAGGAGTACAAGCAGCACAAATTTCAAATGGAGCACCCCAATATCTAAACATAAGCTTGAATATTTCTAAGTCATATCATCCAGTTTTCATCAAGCTGCGCCGGTTTAGTCATTTGTACAAACCTTGTGCACTGCCTGGGCATTTATACTAGATACCAAGAATAACACAAGTTGCATAAGCAGAGAATAACAAGAAACAGAAAATAATTGGTCAGATATAGAAAGTTATATGATTCTCTTATGTGGTGAGGACTAAAGTTCCCGTGCTAATGCCACTTGTTATTGTTCCAACTATTTTCCAGGAAGTCCTTTGCATATCCTGCGGCATTCCAATAACTTCTCTCTTAGGTTACCCAGAGTTTTACTCCTATGACTTCCACAATGCAAGTTAGTGTGGCTTTAGTTCCTTAAAAAGAAAAAGGAAGCATTCCCATCACATACAATAGATAACACCCATTTTCCCATTAAACTTTTTACTCTGATGAACATGAACTGCTCATAAGCTTAAAGAAAGTAAAATAGACAATTTTGATTAAGAAAAGCTTCACGACAGCCCAATAAGTCAGGGAATACAAGAGAATCCTAGTTCACAATTGAATAGGTCTAGAGACGTTTATGTCTATTTGTGGGTTTACAAAAATGTTCTTGTGTTCTTGATGATGTGGGTAATAAGGACACACTATCTCATAAAGATGACGTTACTGCCCATAAAAACTTGTCAATTTTTTTTCTGGTTCTTTTCTTAAGTCGTTCTCCACACGTAAAGCAACTTTGTTACGGGAAGATCGAAAGTCTGAGAATGTGATGATATTGAAGTTTTATATCCAATAAACCGATAATACATCTCAAAATTCCTACTATAGTAATTCAAATAACTATAACAGGGTAAATTAGCACATTTTAATGGTCTGCAGAGATACTTTATCATGTTGATGTAACAATTTTCTTCCAGTTTCTTCCCTCCCAGCCAGAAATCATACAACTCAAGTAATAACTAATGCAGCAAGCATCAGAGTCAAGACCTATGTCGGAGGGAGTACTTCTAGTGTATACATGTCCTATGTCAGAGCAAGTACTTCTAGTGTATAAAATAACTGCATGATCAATCTATGACTCAACTCCCATCAATTATCAGAAGGTTTAGAAATAGAAATTGACCTTGGTAACAATTTTTGAATCTACAAACAAAATGCTCGTGGACACAAAACTGACACTAAACTTTCATTAATATGACCAGGAAATGAGATAGTCCCTTATGAGAGCCCACAAACTCCAACAGGGATTCATCGTATTGTCTTTGTGTTATTCCGGCAGGAAGTTCAGCAAACTGTGTATGCACCTGGTTGGCGTCAAAACTTCAATACTAGGGACTTTGCAGCAATTCATGATCTTGGGCAACCTGCTGCTGCTATATACTTCAACTGTCATAGGGCAGGTGGATGTGGAGGAAGAAGGTATGATGATAGGGACAAACTAAAATTGCAAATAATTTCATTTTCTCTTTCATCAAAGAATAAAACCACACCAAAATACAAATCAGACTTCTTTAAAAAACATAAAATGCAAATTATACTTGTTTCCCGTAGGATTTGCTAGACAAGAAGAGATCAAACAAAAGTGAGTGCGAGTTGAATGCAACATTGGGTAAATATCTAACATGGCAATATACATATATTACATGATTTAGACACGTGACTAAAATCAAACCGGTGCAAAACTAACATTTTATGTATGACAGATCATGTATAGTTCACCTCAATTTACAGGGTCTATAACTTATGCAATAGTTCCCTTTCAATGTCCACAAATATGTGTTTGCATTTGTTTCGTAAAAGCACTACTTTTTGTGCTTAGCAACAACTAGCTAATATTGATTGATATAACTCTTTAAGGATAAACATTAAATTCTTGAATGTTCCTACCCTTCTGAACATCAAATGGATAGCTTATTCATAGCTCTACCAGTCGGTCGCCTTTTTTTTTTCTTCAAGTAACTAGAGCATGGTGCCCAGGGAATTTATTGATAAGAAAGAAGATAGAGAATATCAATTATTTAGAAGAAGGAGAAGGAGAAGTACGGAAAGAGGAGCTAAGGGGAAAGATTAGAGAGGGAAAAAAACAAACTAATATAGCTATCTGAAATCAATGAGTCAGCAGCAGTAACAGAAGCAACAACAATGAAGATGAGACTAATAACAGCAAATAAGCAGCTAATACCACTAACAACAATAAGGAGAACAGTGATAATAATAACACAAACAACATATTCAGAGCATCCTACTCAAACAACTTGGCATACTAAGTTTTTATTTCAATCAACCTTTATTTCACTTAGATAAGGTCTAGTATCTGCAAAATGTACCAATCAGAAAGTATCAAACTACTCTTGACATGCTTCATTTGTAGGGGTGTTAAACCGTATCCGTATCTGAGGAAATATCCGTAACCGTATCCGTTAGGATATGGATACGGTTACTCAAATCCATAACCGATAGGATATGGTTACGAAAATGGTTTTGTAGGGAAATATCCAGATCCGTATCCGAAATATCCGGATACATATTAGTCATACTGTTACGATAGTTTTAGTCCTTAGATTATGGATTTGAAGTTAATTTTGATGATCAAGTTGTCTAATCTTAACTTTTCAGATATAATGAACATATTAATGAACTCTTTTGTACTACATAAACTATATTTTTTCCAATACTATCTAGTTTTCTCATATCCATTTTGTATCTGCATGCATATCCGCTTATATATCAGCATGTATATCTGTATCCGTATCCAATTTTAGCAGATATGGATATGAATTTTCTTTATCGAGGTATATCCGTATCCGTATCCGAGATAGGTAAGCGGATATGGAAATGGTAAGTATCATATCCGAGCTGTATCTGGACCGAATGCACCCCTATTTGCCATTACTGAATCTAATTATTTGGTCTGATCTGAACAATAAACTGTACACACCTAGCACAATGAAAAATGCAAATATGTTAGCAAATAGGTATTGCTGATCAAGTAGAGTGAGAAACTCAAAAGCGTTATTTCATTTGATCAAAGGTTCTCAGGACTTTGCTGATTGCACTCCGATTCATCGAGAAGAATCAATTGCCATGAAGTTAACTTCCCATGCATGGGTAGTTCAGTTCGTCAAAGGTTTAGGCTTTCAAGAAGATTTACCTACCAATGCCAAGGAATATTTCTACTCGATGCTAGGTGAATTAGAGAATTTCTTACTTTCTTTCTCCTGCCAACTTATATATCAGTGTAAAAGTTCACTTTGTTTTTATTATTATTATTAAAGATTATCAACGGGAAGTAGATCAGTTTTCAATCTAAAACATGCCACATTCACAACTGTCTAAACTGTTATTCACTTCAAAATATATAAGATGAAGCACGTTGTTTCCCTTGTGACATAGTTTAATTGTTTTTAGATCATTTTACTACTTAACTCTTTCCATCTATGAATAAAAAATGTAAATTTAATTTACATAAGTTAGACATACTATGTTGAAAAGAACATACACACATAACAAACTTTTTACGAGTATCCTGCTTGGTATATTCAGTGGCATGGTAATGACTCTAGTTCATGTGCGCATATATTGTATGACAGGCATTAGTGCGAATCACTCTTTTCAAAAAAATATTAATCAATCCCTTAAAATACCATCATGCTACAAGAGCTTTGCTCAGAGCTTTTTGAGAATGGTAGTATCCAGGATCCATGATATTTTGAAGTTTGGATTGTGGTTTTATGCAACCAAGACATGAGAATGTTATTCATACCCGATGTATGCCATTTTCATAAGCAAAAGTGCACTCCGACAACTGCTTTGTGCAGTTGGATATGCAATCCAGTGTACATCATCACCTTGAGTCAAACCTATTGTGGATACTTGCATACATATTCAAGTTGAAAAGGAATACAGTGTGGAGCATAATTACGGAAATATACCATCTTTCTTTCATGAAGGATGTTTAAAATAGTTATTCTGGTATAAAGACCTCCCAGTAATTCTTTGCAGCATTCCATCGTCATAACAACTTAACGATTTTGCGTGAAAAGTCAGATAAAAGCAACAGAAGATGAGCTTGGAAGAAGTTTCTTGAAGTCAAATACTTTACAAATGTATAACGTGGGTTTAACCAATGGTCTGATAATTTAATAATTCCAATCCTAAAGCATAATAGTTCCTTAATCTGTAACTTTACTCATATACAATTTTTTTGGGTGCAATATTAGTCCCTTTAATCTTTAATACTTTGAAATTAGTCCCTCAAATCATTGAAATTGCTATTAGCCCCATCCCCCTCTCCAAAAAACAACTTACAAGAATTGGGGGCCCTGATAGCAATTTCTGAGATTTGAGGGACTAATTTCATATTATTAAATATTTAAGGGATTGATATGGAAGAAATAAAACCCATTTTTCACCTAAGTCTTCAGCCAGAAAATAAGGCTTCAACTACACAGGAGGAGACAACACAAACTTAAATCATCCAAACATGAAGGCTTCAACAAGTTAACTCAGTGGTTAGCCATGTGGAACCTGAAACAGACCATGTCGAACCTTTTAGAGCCGAAAAACTTTAACAGGTGTAACTATCAGAAGTCAACAAGAAATTAATTTCTTGTACCCCAGTGATATGAATTGTGCATACAAAGCTTTTGACTATCTGGTAAATCACAGAAAATAATCAGCTCCAAAATATCAGATCTATGTACCATAAATCAATGCTAGCATGGAGAGCAACTTCAATCAGAGCCCACATCGACCCCTTTACACTTTAAGAATTTTTTGGCCTCTGCTATATCCTGCAACAGAAAATACATCAATCGTTCAGATCTCAGCATACAACCGATTATTAGACGTGAGAAAGGAAAACAATTTGTGACAATATAAGTTCCCAGAGATAACAACCATAGTTTGGCCCTTTGGGAAGGTTTATAAATTTATATATTGCTCTTGCATATTTTCCTAATTATCTCGTGCTTTAAAGTTATTTTCCTCTCAGCCAACAGTTAAAGAAAATCATGCAAATTATAGATTTTAATGAACCAAATCATACTTTATTTATTCTGTAATATTTTGTAGAACAAACCATCAATAACTTATCCATGTTAATGGAGTCCATCATGTATATACTAATAGTATTGGATGCCGAGGTAACTTTAACTCGAGATGGTATGCATGGTGATACAAATTCGAGGTAGATATTGAGAGTTTGCTATGTAAATTATGCTAATTAAGTTAAAAGTATTTATTACTTTCATCATGCATGCGAAGGTTCATCATCAGCTCAATTTTCACTATTTTGAGAACAAAAAAGGTAAAAGCACAAGGTCATGTAGATAAATATGAGATAGAAATGATATGAGCATCACCAAGAATTGGTAAAACAAATATGACAACCAATTCTGTCCTCGTATAGATAAATATGTTTTCATCTGCTACATCTCTATGAATACGATGACCATGCACTACAAAACTTAACGCTACCATACTCGATGATTAACATATTTTATATCATTTTTATATCCTCATTTATCTTTGTTTTTGTATATATTTAATTGCTACTCGGGTGTTTTTAGTGAATTTTCAGGAATTTGTTTTGAATAAAGAAAAGCCCAAATAAGCCCAGTGAAGCCCATTGAACCCAAAAAGCCCAAATTCTAGAAGAATCAATCAAGCAGCGATCAGATCTGCAGCAGAGAATCAAGAAGAAAAGGAAATATTCAATTACTTGGAGGACAAGAAAAATAAAATCTAAATTAAATTCGGATTTAAAATATCAACCGAAAAGAAAAGACAATTTCTCCCAATACAGAAGTCAGAATCTAACATATTATATATGAAAATCGCCTATCTCGACGAGACGGATTCATCTAGATTAGCAGATTTCTCAAATTCTATCATCAATATCTGATTCTGGCAGAAATCTGAATTTACTCAGATTTTATACTCTTATTTGAATTATGGAAATATTCAATTAATTGCTGTCCAAGACAAATCCTATGGCTATGAGGATTACTTGGAGATCAAGTTTAATCCGATGATTGTGAGGGATTCTTGTATAGTATAAATAACCACATTCAATTTCACATTCAATTCTTAAGAATTCAATAAAGTTCTTCACTCTGCTTGCTATTTTGGAGTTCAAGTTCTCTTTTTTAGTTTCTTCAATTTAGTAAGTTGTTTAATTTCTTGTTTTTATTTTCTTGTTCTTATTCTTATTTTCTTGCTCTTTCTTATCTTTTCTTTAATTCTTCTTTTATCTTCTTTTCTTTTTAATTAATCATGAATAGCTAATCACCATTAGGAAGCTTAGTATAGCTAAGCTAGGTGACTAATCTAGATTAATAAAAGATCTCTTTGAGTTAAGTAAAGAAGTTAATTAGTTTATATTAATAAAAGCTAGGGTTAATTATAATTTGATAGGTTATAGACTTTAACTTGGCATAACCTACACTTAGGACATTGAATCCTAGTAATAAAAGTCTAGATTAATTAATTAGAAATACTAGGATTTACTAATTGATAGGTTATATTTTCTAATGAGACATAGCTTATGCTTTTAGGGTTCTAGTAAATAAAAGATTAGGACTAATTGATAGGTTATAATTTCTAACTAAATATAGCTTATGCTTTTAGGGTTCTACTAAATAAAGAGATTAAATAAAAGATCTAGATTAGAAACATAGTGGAGTTAGCCTAAGTAACCTAGTTTAATTTATTAATAAAAACTAATATCCTTCAAACACAAAACCTTTATCAAACCCTAGGATCTTAAGATAGAATTTTCTTAACAAAATTTCCCAGAGGACGACCTGTAAAGGCTACAACGAAAGCTGTGCACTTGCAGAATATAATAAAATAACACATCAAGTCTTTTGCGCCGTTGTTGGGGAACTTTTAGTTTAAGATTTTTATTTTAAGATTCCTTGATCCATTTTGTTTACTTGTGCAGGAATAGCTCAGAGCGGGAACAACAGCGAAGGCCAGGATTCGGGTGGCAACGAGTTCAAGCCAACACAGGTCGCGTACGGGAAATAGAAGATGACGAATCTAACCCCAGGTGAGTCTCTTTAATCTCCCACATTACCATTTTTGAACTAGTTTTGCATAAGGTAAAAAAACAAAAACAAAAAAAATCCTTTTCTGTTGACCATAATAAATAAAAAAGAATTCAAAAAAAATTTCACCTTTTTTTTCTTTACCCTAATAAAAACTGTTTAGAAACATTGCTTAGGTATCCATGCTTAATTCTTGTTGGCGATTGCTGGAGCAAAGGTACGTGCTCTCTAACTTTGCATTGCATATAGATTAGGGCTTACAAAAGTTAACTTGAACACCATGATTGTTGGATCCATCTTTTAAATCAATTTAAGGGCACAACCAAATAAACAAGATAAGGTGGGGATTTCATCACCCTTCTTTAGCCCAAAAATCAGACTCCTGCATAAGCATCACCCTAGCATTAACTAAAATCGATTATACATTGGCCCCTAAGGATTTCGAGCTCAATAGGACATGCAAATTGTAAGGTAAGTCTAACTTCTGATTTGGCTAATAAGTTGGTGTCTAAGAAAGGTGGTTTGAAGGTGGCTACTTAATTAGGCCCGTTTTACGGATACCTCCCACCTGAAATTCACTGGCTTGGCCAATTGGTTAGCCACGTTTGGAATTAGAAATATCTTACAATTTACTTGGAACAGTTATTAGCTATCAAGTGATTTAGGTTTACCCTAAAGGTCTAGGACTTGATTGGAGTGGTTGCTCTTTTGCTTTGTTAGCTAGGCTTTTCTCTTTTCTTTTTAAATCTTTTTTCTTAAATAAAAAAATAAAAACAAAAACAAAAGTCTTTTTTTGGTGCATGTCAGCTTGGGTTAGAAATCAATTTGGTCGATTAGAATGGTTAGAAATGGCTAAAACACCACCACCAGCTCTTCAGGACATGTGTTATCCAACTAGGACAGCTTCGCCATCATGCATTAGTCTTCCAGCTGCAACAGGTAAACACTTCGAACTAAAACCTCATTACATTAGCATGCTGCCCAAATTCACTAGCACTGACACTGGCGCTTATATTTTCATTAGTGAGTTTGAAGAAGTGTGTGTAATGATCCAGATTAAGGAATTATCTGAAGATGCCATAAAACTTAGGTTTATCCCTTTTTCCCTTAAAGAAAAAGAAATGGTTGTATAGAATGCCAGTAAACATCATCTCCACCTGGAAGGAATTCATTAAGGCGTTCCTTAAAAAGTTTCTACCCATAAAACGGCACACATTAGGAATCAGATCTTACAGTTTAGGCAAAGTAGTGGAGAACCTTTCTGGAAGTACTTCGATAGATTTAAGGATCTTCTTATCCAGTGTCCTCATCACTCACTAAAAAGATTTAGATTGTACTAAATTGTCTATGAGGGTCTAGACTATGCTTTAAAAGCATCCTTAGAATCAATGTGTCAAGGAAACTTCTTCAAGAAAAATGAAGAAGAGGCATGGAACTTCTTAGAAGAATTATTCAAAAAAACTATACAATGGGAAAACTTTAATGAAAAACTAGCACCAAATTCTACCAACAAGATTAGTGACCAATCATTAGAATCTTCCATCGCTGCTGACGCTAAATTAGCCACAATTATGCATAGGCTAGAAGCTCTAGAAGTTAAAAATCTAGCTCAGGTCAACCAAGTAAGTTCTCCAGCTTGCCAAATTGTCTTGCTCCCTCACATGTCTTAGAAGAATGTCCCCTGCTAGGAAATCAATCAACAATCGAGTCAGACCAACTCAAAGCCGCATTCAACCGTTCTAAAAACAATTCGTTTTCTCAAACTTATAATCCAGGTTAGAGGAATAACCCAAACTTCTCATGAAATCAGGAGAATTACTCTGGTGGACCGAACTTCAATTTACATCAGTAAAATTCATAATTCCCTAGACCTAACACTGCAGCTACAAATTTTTAACATTCACAACCTGCTCCACCTCTTCAGAATCTATCTTTTCAAAATCCATCATTTCCAACTCCTCCAGTTCCACCAAGCTTTAATGTGGATCACGAAAAGCGTTTGAACACTGTGGAAAACGGTTTAGAAGCAATGATCAAATCATCAACACAAACCTCCACATCTCTAAGTGCATTCATGCAAACTTTCAGCCAACTTCTTAATGCCAACACCCAAGCCATTGCTAGGCTAGAAGCTCAATTAGATCAGATAGCCACTACAGTGAGTGAGAGAGAAAGGGAAACTTCCAAGCCAACCAGTGCGTAATCCTAGCCAACCACTCAAAGCATGTCAATGCAATCCACACTTTGAGATCAGGAAGACAGATGACAACCATGTTAGAATGCCAGATATAACTTCTCCAGATCAAACATCTGAACATGAACGTGAACCTAAATCTGAAAAATCATCTCCTCCTAATCGAACATCTGAATCTGAGTCCGAGCCTCTTTTAGATGAGCCTAAGTATAGACTTGTTGCCCTATCTCCAGATAGGCTTAGACCTAGATAGCACTCACTTCAAATGGAGAAGATCTTAGATACTTTCAAACTGGTTAAGGTTAACATTCCTCTCTTAGATATAATTGAACCAGTCCCATCCTATGCTAAATTCTTGAAAGACCTGTGCACTAAAAAGAGAGCCACCAACGTACCTAAGAAAGTCTTCTTAGTTGCCAACATTAGTGAACTCCTATCTAAATCCATACCTCTGAAATATAAAGACCCAGGTTGTCCCACTATTTTATGTATTATAGGAAACACGATTATTAATAAGGCACTTTTAGACTTAGGGGCTAGTGTTAATCTTCTCTTATATTCAGTCTACTAACAATTTGGTGTAGGAGAATTGAAACTGTAGGATCGTTGATCTAACTCAATGAAACACACTAAACACTAGAAGGGGGGTGAATAGTGTTTTATAAAAATTGCAAAGTAGATTATAAATTGCAAGGAAAGAATAGCAACAATCTTTAAATTGAACATTACAAACACAAGAGATTTATCTTGGTTCCACCTCCCTGTACATCCAAATTCCCAAGCAAATCCCGCTTGAGAGTTTCCACTATGATTTTGAAACCTTACAAAATCAAAGGCAAATCTGTCCAATTTGCAAGCCCATGCAATTGCAACACCAATTGACAAGACCATGCCAATTGTAAATAATCTCTTCACCAAGAGATCGCACCTCTCAAACCGAGAAACTTCCTTTAAATAAAAGTACAAAACTCCTATAAGCCTTGAAGTGGATGTGAATTGTGATTCTCACTATGGCTATAGGTTTTACTCTCGAAATATGCCTAAATAATTAGTAGGAAATGATCAAGAACATAGGCTATTTGAACTCTAACTCTTAGGCAAAATCTGAATTTTTTGGCCTCTTGAATTTGCACAAAGTTTGATCTTATAAGTGCAAAACTTCTTCTTTGTTTTCTGACGTTTTTCTCTATTTATAGCTCTTGAAAAGACAAGTTTTCAAACCCTAAAACATACACAATGCCTATAAACTGTCAAGTATTCAAATTTCAAACAATCGGAAAAGCGTCTTTGTAGTCGACTATAACTCATAGTAGTCGACTACTTTGAGTCAAAACAGATTCTGTGAAGTCAGATAATTTCTTAGTAGTCGACTACTTTGGTCATTAGTCGACTACTATGACTATTAGTCTACTACTCTGACTATTAGTCTACTACTCTATAAAATACAGAAACTTATATTTTTGACCTGTGTGCATGTAGTCGACTATAAAACCTATTGGTCGACTACTAAGGGGTCAATATGAGATATATGAACTATTTAAGACTTATTCTTTATCTATAAACTTTAATGGTTAACATAGGGGATTTATATTGTTAAACTCTAATGTGTGTGAATGTGTTGTGAGTGATCAAGACTTGTACAATAATTCTAAGCAAAGAAAATGTAAAATTACATTTTGACAATTACGTATATCTTCTTCTTTGCTTCATATTGCCTTGAACTCATCTTATGTCTTGAGTATCTCTTTGAATATTATTGTTGATTTAGCTCTAATACTGCAAAACAAATGTTAGCACATAATACACACAATATGTAATATTTGTTATCATCAAAACAATCATATCTTGGGGTCAAGATTCCTAACAGAAACCAACTAAGGTCACTATTCAGGTAGCGGATTGGTCCGTTAAGGTGCCCAAGGGGAAAATTAAGAATATTCTAATAAATGTTGGAGATTTTATCTTTCCAGTTGATTTCATTGTTCTAGAGACCTAGCCAGTTCCAAATCCAAAGGGTCAAATCCCACTCATCCTAGGCAGACCATTCATAGCCACATCCAATGCTTTAATCAACTATAGGACTAGTCAAATGAAACTCTCATTCGGAAATATGACTGTAGACTTGAACATTTTCAATCTAGAGACGCAACTAATTGATCCATCTGACTAGCCTCTAGAGTTAATATGATTCAGGAAGTCTCTAGTGAACATCTAGAAGAAGGATTAGATTACATGAATCTTAGTTTTGAGGAAATTTTTAAAGAGGAGCATGTTGTTCGAAGCGTTAGGACACCTATTTGACCACATGGAGCCTAAATCTGAGCCTAACTTTTCGCCTGAGCCAAATCAGAATCTGATACAGTTTGAGTCTCTTCCAGTTGAAGAAAATAAGAAGATTGAGTTTGTTCTACCTGATCCTCCTTTGCGGACCCGCTATCGAGTACTGCATATACTGTTGAAGACCTTGAAGATTGCAAGATCAGAGTTTAAGAAAACTTTAGAGTTTCTCATTTTAGCTTTCTTTAAAACTCAAGGTCGAATTTTTATCAACAAGGGGAGAGCAAATGCAGAATGTGAGTATTTCATTTGTTGTCTTTTATTTTACATCAGTACTTGGTTTGCCTTGAGGACAATGCAAATTTCAGGTGTGGGGGAGGATTAGTTTTCTTTTTTTCATTTTCTTAAAAAAATTACTTGCCAATTAAATGAATTAATTAACAATAGACTTTTTTATTGTTGTTAGGCTTATTATTTTTATAGTTAATATTTTCTTAAATTGGCATTTTTCATGATAATTTTAATAAACTTTTTAGAAAAGATTTTCAATATATTATATTATATTATTAATTTAGAACTTTATTTGAAGTATTGATACTTTTATGTTTAACTAAAACTGATGTCAAATTTCTAAAGTCTTTTGATCCAAAATAAATAAATAAATAAATAAACATCATCAAAAGAGTGCAAAAATGGGCACCAAATTAAAAATCTTGATTTCTAAAGTGATTCTATCTTATAAAGCCTAAGTTGATGAGCAATTAAACCCTTGGAGTATTTTTCTTGCTTAATGACCTAAGTCTAACTAGATTGGGATTCATTGGCCCAAAGCTCGTTACATAATCACTTAGAAAAAGCCCTAAAAAGTAGAAAAAATCACTCATGAATGAAAAGAAGTATAAAATAAAATTTTCCTCTCCAAATAAAAAAATCTTGGCTAGTGCTTAATTTTTATCGAAAACACTTGAGAAATTGATTGAAGGGATAAGTTAGCATAATTTTATTAGAGCTAAAAATAGAACTTTTAAATTTTTTATATAATGTTTTACAATGAAAAGTTCTTTGAAGAAATTTATTTTGATTTATCTATAAAAATGTTTTCTTAAGTTGAATATTGGCCTTAAACTAATTTGTTTAATAATAATAAAAAGTTTATTTGTATGTTGACTTATTCAAATTGGCAAAGTGATTGAATTTTGTGGGTATATTCACTACCTCACGAGACTAAACTTGCCCACTAGGATAACCTAGGGGTTTAAAGGCTTATTGCATATGCTAAATGCAATCGCGATTCCAGCGAAAGTGAGTTAGGATTTTTCTTTCTTTTTTTTTTCTTTTTGCTCAAGGGCTAGCAAAGTTTAGGTATGAGGGTATTTAATTAACATATTTTATATCATTTTTATATCCTCATTTATTTTTGTTTTTATATATATTTAATTGCTACTCGGGTATTGTTAGTGAATGTTCAGGTAAAATTGCTTTTGAATAAAGAAAAGCCCATTGAACCCAAAAAGCCCAAATTCTAGAAGAATCAATCAAGCAGCAATCAGATCTACAGCTAGGAATCAAGAAGACAAGAAAATATTCAATTACTTGGAGGATAAAAAATAAAATCTAAATTAAATTCGGATTTAAAATATCAACAGCAAAGAAAAGGCAATTTCTCAGAATCTAACATATTATATATGAAAATCGCGTATCTCGACGAGATAGATCTATCCAAATTAGCAGATTTCTCAAATTCTATCATCAAGATCTAATTTTGGCGTAAATCCAAATTTACTCGATTTTATACTCTAATTTGTATTATAAAAATATTCAATTACTTGGAGGATAAAAAATAAAATCTAAATTAAATTCGGATTTAAAATATCAACAAAGAAAGAAAAGGCAATTTCTAATCTAACATATTATATATGAAAATCGCAGATCTCGACGAGATAGATCTATCCAAATTAGCGATTTCTCAAATTCTATCATCAGTATCTAATTTTGGCAGAAATCCAAATTTACTCAGATTTTATACTCTAATTTGTATTATAAAAATATTCAATTAATTGCTAACCAAGAAAAATCCTACGGTTATGAAGATTACTTGGAGATCAAGTTTAATCCGACAATTGTGAGGGATTCTTGTATAGTATGAATAGGGGCCTAGGGTCATTGTATTTTACACATTCAATTCTTGAGAATTCAATAAAGTTCTTCGCTCGCTTGCTATTTTGGAGTTCAAGTTCTTTTTATTATTTTGAGTTTCTTCAATTTAGTAAGTTGTTTAATTTTTGGTTTTATTTTCTTGTTCTTATTCTTATTTTTCTTGCTCTTTATTATCTTTTCTTTAATTCTTCTTTTATATTCTTTTCTCTTTAATTAATCATGAGTAGCTAATCACCATTAGAAAGCTTAGTATAACAAAGCTAGTTGACTAATCTTGATTAATAAAAAGATCTCTAAGGGTTAAGTAAAGAAGTTGATTAGTTTAGATTAATAAAAGCTAGGGTTAATTATAATTTGATAGGTTATAGACTTTAACTAGGCATAACCTACACTTAGGAGATTAAACCCTAGTAATAAAAGTCTAGATTAATTAATTAGAAATATTAGGATTAACTAATTGATAGGTTATAGTTTCTAACGAGATGGATCTATCCAGATTAGCGATTTCTCAAATTCTATCATCGATTATCTAATTTTGGCGAAATCCAAATTTACTCGATTTTATACTCTTATTTGTATTATGAGAATATTATATTAATTGTGACCAAGACAAATCCTACAGTTATGAGGATTACTTGGAGATCAAGTTTAATCAGATGATTGTGAGGGATTCTTGTATAGTATAAATAGGGGCCTAGGGTCATTGTATTTTACACATTCAATTCCACATTCAATTCTTGAGAATTCAATAAAGTTCTTCGCTCGCTTGCTATTTGAAAGTTCAAGTTCTTTTTATTATTTTGAGTTTCTTCAATTTAGTAAGTTGTTTAATTTTTTATTTTTATTTTCTTGTTCTTATTCTTATTTTTCTTGCTCTTTCTTATCTTTACTTTAATTCTTCTTTTATATTCTTTTCTCTTTAATTAATCATGAATAGCTAATCACCATTTGGAAGCTTAGTATAACAAAGCTAGTTGACTAATCTTGATTAATAAAAAGATCTCTAAGGGTTAAGTAAAGAAGTTGATTAGTTTAGATTAATAAAAGCTAGGGTTAATTATAATTTGATAGGTTATAGACTTTAACTAGGCATAACCTACACTTAGGAGATTAAACCCTAGTAATAAAAGTCTAGATTAATTAATTAGAAATATTAGGATTAACTAATTGATAGGTTATAGTTTCTAACGAGATGGATCTATCCAGATTAGCGATTTCTCAAATTCTATCATCGATTATCGATTACGGTAGAAATCGAATTTACTTAGATTTTATACTCTTATTTGTATTATGAGAATATTATATTAATTGTGACCAAGACAAATCCTACAGTTATGAGGATTACTTGGAGATCAAGTTTAATCCAGATGATTGTGAGGGATTCTTGTATAGTATAAATAGGGGCCTAGGGTCATTGTATTTTACACATTCAATTCCACATTCAATTCTTGAGAATTCAATAAAGTTCTTCGCTCGCTTGCTATTTGAAAGTTCAAGTTCTTTTTATTATTTTGAGTTTCTTCAATTTAGTAAGTTGTTTAATTTTTTATTTTTATTTTCTTGTTCTTATTCTTATTTTTCTTGCTCTTTCTTATCTTTACTTTAATTCTTCTTTTATATTCTTTTCTCTTTAATTAATCATGAATAGCTAATCACCATTTGGAAGCTTAGTATAACGGCTAGTTGACTAATCTAGATTAATAAAAAGATCTCTTTGGGTTAAGTAAAGAAGTTGATTAGTTTAGATTGATAAAAGGTAGGGTTAATTATAATTTGATAGGTTATAGACTTTAACTAGGCATAACCTACACTTAGGAGATTAAACCCTAGTAATAAAAGTCTAGATTAATTAATTAGAAATACTAGGATTAACTAATTGATAGGTTATGGTTTCTAACGAGACATAGCTTATGCTTTTAGGGTTCTAGTAAATAAAAGATTAGGACTAATTGATAGGTTATAATTTCTAACTAAATATAGCTTATGCTTTTAGGGTTCTTCTAAATAAAGAGATTAAATAAAAGATGTAGTTTAGAAACATAGTGGAGCAAGCCTAAGTAACCTAGTTTAAGTCTATTAATAAAAAACCATCATCATTCAAACACAAAACCTTTTTCAAACCCTAGGATTTTAAGATAGAGTTTTCTTAACAATTCCAGAGGACAACTTGTAAAAGCTACAACGAAAGCTGTGCCCTTGCAGAATATAATAAATAACACTTCACTCAACAAAATCTGCTATAAAATTAGAAAAGAAGAAGAAAAGCACCAGTTACATCTGCTAGAGTTAAACAAGCAGCTAGATTCTACATTACAGATCTTAGTAGTTTGGACGATTATGGACATTAATTTCTGTTGCTGAGCATACCATCTAGAACAACAAAATGGTCACAAAATTAGTGTGAAGATTCAAATTGAGAATATGGCGTTATGGCTATTAATTCAAATAGAGTTAAACAAGCTTAATTTTATTCAAATATTGGCGAATAAAACAAAAACATTTTCTGAATATTCATAAGAGCTAATATTTTATTTCATTAAGTACAGTGCTTATTAGTTATTATATTCTTAATTTTATTCAATAATTCGATTTGGATAAGCTAAAAGTTATATTATATGTAACTATAAGTTTTATCATGCACCAGATTAATTTTAATTATCATCCACAACTTACCCATTTCTGATTTAGAATTTTGAGGAATACTAGGTAGAGAGTAAATTGGATTTTGAAATCCAAAGTCTGAGTTTCCTTATAACCATCACCCGCTCAATGAACAGATCAAAATGACTGCTCCTCCATGGCGCACTTTTGCAAATTGTCTCATGGCTCATGCAACACCTCTATTGCAGGAAACATGCATTACAGCAAGTCAGTAGGGGGTTCTGAGTCATTTCAGGAAAACTTCATGATCTTTCAAATGATTAAGAGAATAAATGGGCATAAATCATAAAACAATTCTGCGATAGTGCAAATAAATTCAATTATAAACTGAAAATAATTAAAACAAACAGCAGAGAGAAGTCAATTTTTAACTAGAATTGATTTATCATCCTAAACAAGAATCAGAATTATCACCTTCTGCATAAGCAGAGCTTCTTCAGGACATGTAGGGAAGCGCATCAAACCAACTCCAACCATTAGAAGACCATAGCATCCAAGAAAAATAACCAAATAAATCGGTAGCTGGAAGAAGTACCAATGCAATATAAGTATTTTATGTGAATAAGCTATATAATTAAACAAAACTATTTGAAACTCACCAACAAAGCGTAGCTCCGTGGAAGTATTGAAGTCGCCAAAAGGCCAATCCAGATGGCAGAGATAGCCACTAGCAAGCACAAAATCTTCAAAATGTGCTTCATTTGTTTAAGAGTCAGTCCCTTTTGAAGTCAACCTATAAAAGGAAACTAAATATAAAGACGATGGTAAATAATCAGAGAGTGAAATTTAATTGATCCAAGAAAAAAAATCAGCAACTAGATGATTTTATTCCCAAAAAGCATAAAAAGAGAGAAAGTTGAGAGAAAAATTGAAGGAGAAGAAGAAAAAGGAATTGATGCAAACAGAATCACCAGTTTGTAAGTGACATATATTCTGCATACATTATTATTTGCTCATACCCACTTCATCCTCCTCTCTTCTAGCTTCTTCTGCTTATGCATGAAGATTGTGAGTCTTAGCAAAAGTCTACAACTAAAAATAATCAATGACATGATAAATGACGTAATTATCAAAATGATATAAGAGATAAAGAAATAACTAGCAATTCTGTTAGAAATTAACAGAATTTAAGCTTAGGTATAGACTAATGGATTTGGGCTGATTTTGACGGTAAATTGATCAATATAACAATTTAGGAGTGTTTAGAAATAACATAGATTTGAGGGTTTTACTGGTAAAAAGCCAAAAACATGCGGCTTATGCAGTGTGAAACAAGCAATCTAAAAAAAAAATAATAAAAACAAGCAAAATTGGATAACGTGAGGAATTGAATGGAAAAGTTAATCCCCTTTTCCTCTGACTTTCTTCTGCATTGTGCATGTGTTGTTAAAGAAAAAATTACTATAAGTCCCTAAGCTTATAGCTTAATTAAATTTGTTAAGGTGCAACCTTTTGAAAACTTAGAAATTAATCAGAGTGCAACAGAAATCTTATTGAGATACAGATTCAGATATCCTCAAACTCAATGATCACAATCTCTCCTTTGCACCACTCAACCAACCAATTAAAACCCACAAGATTAGGGTTCTTCTCAAAATGAAAACATATATATTATATGGCATTCTCTAGATTGCTACACCGCACTAACTTCAATGTCAAGCACCTTGGGTCTCCTTAAACCAAAACAGCATATAGATATTAATTTTTCACTAAATATTTAGAAAAATAAAACTTATACTTTTACTTTTATTAGATATTAAGGTTCTTCTCAAACCAAAACAGCATTTTCAAGAAACTACACTAATATCATGTATGATTACCTTTTGAAATAGAAAAGGGAATCCTTTTAGGTTATTGCAATTAAAAGAGAAACTCC
>CM022708.1:5664818-5947318 GCA_012295165.1 Asparagus setaceus
ACATTTGTAAAGACCGCTGATAGAGATCCTTTTGTTTTGGTAGCTTCTTCTAAATAACCCTAATATTAGATTAAAATATAATATTATTTATTTATTTTCTTACTATAAAATAAGTCGATTCATTTTGAGTTGAAATCTTTAAAACATGGATTATTACATTTGCCATAAATTTTATTTAAACATTTAAAAAATTATGAAATAAATTTGTGTGTTAAACTGGGATCAATATACTTTTATATACTTGCATACACAAATTTTTTAATTTGTATATATCAAACTTCATGTAACACACTTGTTTATCGATCAAATAATCGATCTCCAATTTCTTTATCTTAGTAATTAAAAGTAGTATTAAGTTTGAAAAAATACAATAATACATTGTTGATGTGTTAATAAAAGTTAACCAAATACTTAATATTAAGATGGTTTGTGTAAGCTCAAAGACAGAGCACATACTTTTACAAGACTACAAGACATCTTAATTATTAATAGACTTAAAAAAAAGAAAAACTAAAGATTAATGATAACTCTAGCATAATTTTATATGAAAAAATATTCACATAAGCATATTAAAATTTTGTATGAAAATTCCTTCTAAAGATTCCTAATTTTACTCAAAAATTAAGCTTTACTATAAAATAAGTCGATTCATTTTGAGTTGAAATCTTTAAAACATGGATTATTACATTTGCCATAAATTTTATTTAAACATTTAAAAAATTATGAAATAAATTTGTGTGTTAAACTGGGATCAATATACTTTTATATACTTGCATACACAAATTTTTTAATTTGTATATATCAAACTTCATGTAACACACTTGTTTATCGATCAAATAATCGATCTCCAATTTCTTTATCTTAGTAATTAAAAGTAGTATTAAGTTTGAAAAAATACAATAATACATTGTTGATGTGTTAATAAAAGTTAACCAAATACTTAATATTAAGATGGTTTGTGTAAGCTCAAAGACAGAGCACATACTTTTACAAGACTACAAGACATCTTAATTATTAATAGACTTAAAAAAAAGAAAAACTAAAGATTAATGATAACTCTAGCATAATTTTATATGAAAAAATATTCACATAAGCATATTAAAATTTTGTATGAAAATTCCTTCTAAAGATTCCTAATTTTACTCAAAAATTAAGCTTTACTATAAAATATTCAAAAATATATATTATCCTTTATTCCTTCTTTTTCATATTTAATTAAACTGATATCAATTCTTCTCCAAATTTATCTTTTTCCAAGGCAATTATACAGTAATGTCTTCATCGCCTACATTAATTATAATATTAGACTGAAGCTAGACTTTTTATGCTATTAAATTTCAGACGAAGTTGTTTATCTTTTAATTTTTTTCTATTTTAATGAGAACAAAAGTTAACATCACATGTAGGAATATTTTTTGATATTCAAACTTATTACTTAAATAGAGTTAGAAATTACCTCTTTTTCCTCAGAATGAATACTTTAATTGTGCATCCAATAAGAGTTTATACTTG
This sequence comes from Asparagus setaceus, assembly GCA_012295165.1. Lineage (NCBI taxonomy): Eukaryota > Viridiplantae > Streptophyta > Magnoliopsida > Asparagales > Asparagaceae > Asparagus > Asparagus setaceus. Next base: position 5,666,331 of record CM022708.1, read on the forward strand.
CATTAAATGATGTTGCCTTTGTATTTTTGTGCCATTTTTCATGAGAATCTTAACTACAAACATGAAGTTTTCATTGTTGATTTCTAGATTATATGTTAATATTAAAATTTTATATTGTTATATAAAAAGATATTACTTAACCTTGGTATCGAGTCATCACGATGCTATGATATTTATCATTTAGACACTCGTTATTAACATCTTTATCCACCTTCTTGTTGGTAGCATTTGCAAGCGTAGACCAGGGCTCAAGTCTATTTAAAAGTGGTAGTTATCTTTGACTTAAATGTGGAATTTTGTGGTTGTATATTGGTAAATTTTAATTAGATTTAATCGTGTGGATGAGAGTAGGTTTGGTAATATTGTACCTGTATCGAATTCTATGATGTCTGCATATTATCACTAATTTAAACTTTTTTACATTTGTAAAGACCGCTGATAGAGATCCTTTTGTTTTGGTAGCTTCTTCTAAATAACCCCTAATATTAGATTAAAATATAATATTATTTATTTATTTTGTTATATAGAGGTATGCTCGTTCTACCTGTCGTACTATTATTTCTTTAGTAAGATACACATCGTTGATATTCTTTGCGATGATATGCTTATTTCCCCTGCCAATTTGAGATAGTCATAAGATAAATCTTATGTTTAGTGGCCTTCAATAAGAAGTTTAGTAATGTAATATTTTACCTTTACACTTAGAGATCTTAAAGTCAGATAGAGCTATTATGGGCTTCTCTTCGAGCGTGTCTTCTAGAATTGATCCTTCATTTGTAGCCATATCCCCAAATAAAGTTACATCTGGAGTCATTCCACTGTACATGAGAATGAGAGAATAAAGATAGAGTGTCAATATTAATTTTTTTCTTACGCTATTGAAATAGTATCATGTATATATTTTTTGTCCATTATTATAATTTTCCTCATATTATTTGGCTTGCTACATTTTGTAACATAGCTGATCACCGGCTTCACGTTAGTTGCTATTGTAAGAACATTTGCATGTAATTATTTAATAAGTTTATGATTCTATAAATTTATGTTTCCTTTTATTGAAGATTAAAGTATGAAAATAATAAGTACTTACTAAACTTTCTTGTATCTTCCATAGAAATGCTTCTTCAATTTGGAGTAAAATTATGTTCAGTTACTTTAATTTATATAGTAACATTTTCTTTAATCTTTTAATATATTTTTACAAACTTTATACCTTAGCGGGATGTTTTAATCTAATATTATTTCTATTTTTTCACCAACATCAACTCAAATTATTTTAAGATACTAATGAAATAATATCAAATAATTTCTCTTTTATTTGTAAAAGTTTAAAATTTTAGGGGTTTGGTGTGATTCTGAACTTTAGAAGTGTTGCTTTTAAAACTTTTAAAACTTTAATTTTAAATTGTTAGCTAGGTGCTACTAATTTTGGTATTTCATGCATTGTTGCAAAATTTTATAACTTTAGGATACTTCTAGGTTTGAACTGAGGTTGTTTTTATAAGTTTAGAAACTTTGGGTTATTTTGTGTAAATATTGTACCTTCAAGGGCCTGTTGATAATTCTACATTTTTAGTATTAGACATAAATTTTGAAATTTTAGGTTTTGCAATTTTGAAATGTTGAGGTTTTTTACAAATTTGAAACTTTGTGTGCTTTTTCAATTTTAAATTATCACCCAAGATAATGATAATTTGCATGTTATATCAATGGTGTTGACAACTTTTAAAATTTTAGAATTTCATGATGTTTTTCGTTACTATGATATTTTGAGGGGTTTTCTATAATTTTTCAAACTTTGAGGGTGTAAATTACAAATTTTAAAACTTTTAAGGGCTTATAAATTTTGTTTAGTTGTTTTAATTTTAGAAATGTCATTTGTTTAGTTGTTTTAATTTTGAAAGGCCGCTGTGCTTTGTGTAGTTGTGAATTTTTTTATTTTGAGTAACTAATAAAATTTTTGCCTTTTGTAATACCTTACGTATTGTAGCATGTTAGGTAATTATTATTTTTGTCACCTTTTATTATCACTTAAAACTCATTTTACCTTCAAGTGTTGTCATATTTATTTCATATTTGTACACTTATCGTACATGTTTCATGATAATATTATAGAGATCCTTTTATATGTCAACGCGCAAAACAAATCAAACTCGAATCTTAGTTTGAAGTCATTTTGAGTAGGACCGTTTATGCTAAAAACTGTTATGTAGTGATTATGCAATCCAAAACCAGAGAATAAATTTCTACAAAGGAAAACCAGCGATTACTCTACAAATATATATGGACATTGAACTGTAATGATCATAATTGAAGCATACAAATTGTCGATCGTTACTAACGACACGTAATTTGGAATATATCTCGAGCAAAAAAAAAAAGAACTGAGCTAGTCTTATCATGTAAGTAAACAATGAAATGTTATCATAAAAGCTTCTCTAAATGTATTTACCCTAATGAGCTTTACTTTGTCAAATCTTGTTGTTGACCAGTAAACTGAACATCGTGCATTTTATGCTCTAAATTATATAAACATAATTATTTATAATAAGATCTTTAATTGTATTTTTTGAAACCTTTAGTGTACTTTATGCAAATTACAAAGTATTTATGGGTTTTCTTTCTACACCGATTCTATTTATGCAAATTATAAACTATTTTTGTAATTTCGAATTTTACAAGGGGACCAAATTATAATTTCTGAATTGAATTGTAAAACTGGGCTAAAATACAATTTCTATAGTTTTTTTAGATTGTAAACTGCAAATTCTAGACCGTTTGCAGTTTCTAGGCTTATATGCAATTTTTACAATTTTTCAGGGAGTAAACTGCATGTTCTAGACTGTTTTGTAATTTTTGGGGACTTTTTTGTAATTTTTGGGCTTAAATATACTTTTTGAGTTACTGTAAATTCTGGACTCTTTTGCAGTTTCTATGCTGAAATACAATTTAAAGCTTAAAGTCTTAACTGAAAATAAAAGATCACTCCCAACAAATATATTCGAAGCTTAAATCCCACTTGTATCTTTAAAAATTACCAAGTTAAACTAAAAGACAGAGTACTAAATACCAAATATCAAAACCTTAATGCAATCCATCCAATCTCTCAATAAAACCTTTCTAGTTTGGCCCTATAGGCCAAACCCATGAATCATGTCCATGATAGTCAGAGTCGCGATTAATTTACATAAACTGATAGGATTTCACATTGCTCAAAATGATCTAAAAAAATACTACAAAGCGATTGAATGATCATAAGCATTTCATGACCAAGATTCATACACTCTAAATCAAAAGTCAAATTCATTAACTTTTAAAAAAAAAGTTGTCTTTTAAGAAAAAAAAGAAAATTCTCCAGAACTCTATTCTTATTCAAGCTTGAAACATGATTCCAAGAAAAAAAAATATAAGCTTTTTTACAATCATGCAGATACTCATGCAAAGTTCAAAGTAAACCCTAAAGCACTAAATGACAAAATTTTGCAAGAATAAAGCATGATTTCTTTAGCAGAGAGATCGTATGAAATTATATAGCAATTATCAAGATGTTAACCACACTTGTGTAGACTAATTTTAGCAAACTTGGGGGGTTGTTCCCAAATTCCATGGTGAGTTTGTAATTTTTAAAAGTTGAGAGACTATTTTGCAATTTAAAGAATTTGTGTATGAAGTTGTTTGCAATGCATGGGATTTGTAGATGGGTTTGCTTATGAGATAGTGATTTTAATAAATAGAAATAATATATGGTAAAAGATTAGGGCTTGCTAATTTAGTGGTTTTGATGAAATTTTAAGGGTATTTTTGGAAAGAGGAAGTTTTTCCTCAACTCCCTCTTTTAAAGAGGTTATATTATATTATATATATATATATATATATATATATATATATATATATATATATATATATATATATATATATATATATATATATATATACTAGTAAGGAGGCACATGCGATGCACGTGCTAGCTCCATAAGGTAGGCGGACGAAAAATTTAAACGAACTGTTGATGGTTTTTGCAGCGTTTGAAAGTTGTAGGGTGTTGTTTGCAAATTAAAATTTGCATTGTGCATTTTTGTAATTTTTAGGTTTTGTAGTGTATTTGTCAGGGTATTTTTGCAAGTCTTTATTTGTTGAGGTTGTTGCGTGTAAGTTTTAAAGCTTTTAGGGTTTTTTATGTAAATCCCAAAATTTGTTAAGGGGCTATTTGTAAGTCTAGTGGCATTTTTAGGAGGCACGTGAGATGAACGTGCTTGCTCCATCAGGTAGGCGGACGAAAAATTTCAACGGACTGTTGATGTTTGTTGCGAAGTTGTAGGGTGTTGTTTGCAAATCAAAATTTTGCATGGTGCGATTTGTAATTTTTAGGTTTTGTAGTGTATTTGTTAGGGTATTTTTGTAAGTTTTTACTTTTTGAGGGTGTTTTGTGTAAGTATTAAAACATTTAGGGTTTTTTTTGTAAATCCTAAATTTGTTAAGGGGCTATTTGTAAGTCTAGTGGCATTTTTAGTGAGTGGTGCTACGACAAAATTACTGATGTATTTGTTAGGTTTTTTAGTGTATTTGTTAGGGTATTTTTGCAAGTTTTTACTTTTTTAGGGTGTTTCGTGCAATTTTTAAAACTCTCAGGGTTTTTTTATGTAAATCCAAAAAATTTTAAGGGGCTATTTGTAATTCTTGTGGTTGTTTTAGTGAAAGGTGCTACAGTACAACGAAAAATACTATATCCAGGGTATTTTTGAAAGTCTTTATTTTTTAGGGTGTTTCGTGTAATTTATAAAAATGTCAGGGTTTTTTATGTAAATCCCAAAATTTTTAAGGGGTCTATTTGTAAGTCTAGTGGCATTTTGAGGAGGAACGTGCGATGCACGTGCTTGCTCTATGAGGTAAGCAGACGAAAATTAATTGTTGATGGTCTTTGCAAAGTTGTAGGGTGTTGTTTGCAAATCAAAATTTTGCATGGTGCGATTTGTATTTTTTAGGTTCTTTAGTGTATTTATCAGGGTATTTTTGCAAGCTTTTTCTTTTTGAGGGTGTTACGTGTAAGTTTTAAAACTTTCGTGGTTTTCTATGTAAATCCCAAAATTTTTAAGGGGCTATTTGCAAGTCTAGGAGCTTTTTTAGTGAGTGGTGCTACGAAAAAATTACTCATGTAAAATTTAGGTATTTTAGTGTATTTTAGGGTATTTTTGCAAGTTTTTACTTTTTGAGGGTGTTTCATGCAAGTTTTAAAACTTTCAGGGTTTTTCATGTAAATTTCAAAATTTTTAAGGGACTATTTCTATGCCTTGCGGCATTTTTAGTGTATGGTGCTACAGTATCGCGGAAAACACTGTAGCAAAGGGAATGAGCAGGTCGGTCCAGTGAAAATTACGCAAAGGGAATGGGCAGTTTGGAGGAGGCCCGTGCGATGCACGTGTTTGCTCCATCAGGTAAGTGGACGAAAAATTTCAATGAACTGTTGATGGTTTTTGCAGCGTATGAAAGTTGTGGGGTGTTGTTTGCAAAACAAAATTTTGCAGGTGTTTTCGCCAAAAGTCGTCGCGTCTTTCATTTTCATTGATTTCGAACTCATAAAGCCTTTATGGAGTTACAAATGAATTCGAAAATAAAACTAAGTCTTTTTATAAGACTTGTTTACAATGAAGAGGAAAAGAAAAAAGTACAACTTTTGTCTTGAAACAAACGCGGAGACTTCTATTTTGCGAAGTCTTCGCTTTTGTGGGTTCTTTGCCGGTGCCGGGGTTATTCCATGGACCACCACGCAATCCTGATTGAAGTTGTCGAAGAAAGGAGCTGTCTTTGTTTGAAGTCCCTCGCACGATCCGTTGAAGATGAGGCCGACTCTCTCCAACACCCAAGTCCTCAAACTTGTGGATTTCTAAGATCAAAGATCTTTCACAATCAAACTCAGATCCGAGGGATTAATCTCACGAAGGAGAATAATAGCCTCGAATTGAGATGAGAGGGAAGCCTACCTCACGAAGGAGAATAGGGTTCTAAGGGATTATCACCACGAAGGATGGTAATAGCCTTTAAAAATCTTAGATCCAAAAATCCAAGAGAAGAAGAGTTGGAGAAGAAGAATGGTTGGTGAATTCTAAGGCAAGAATTGAGAGAGCTCGTAAGACTTATGGTCTCAATTCCTACCCAAAATTCCCAACCCCTTGAAATGAGCACCAAGGCCTCTATTTATAGGCTAGTAGGTGTCTCCCCTTGTAATGGAGGTGAATTGAAGGTGTCTCAACTTTTGGGAGACAGGTGGAGGCGTCTCCAGCTCAAATGGGTGTCTCCCACTCTTGTAGATAGGTGGAAGTGTCTCAACTTTTGGGAGACAGGTGGAGGTGTCTCAAGCTCAAATGGGTGTCTCTCCCTCTTGTAGACAGGTGGAAGTGTCTCAACTTTTGGGAGACAGGTGGAGGTGTCTCAAGTTTAAATGGGTGTCTCCCATTTGTGTAGACAGGTAGAGGTGTCTCAAGTTCAAAACCACCGTTCCGAATCCAAAACCGCCGTCTCTGACCCAAAACCACCGTCTCGGACCAAAACCACCGTCTTGAGTTCAAAACCACTGTCTCGGTGACCAAACCCATCATCTCGAGTTCAAAACCACCGTCTTGAGTTTAAAACCACCATCTCAGATGTTAAAACCATCGCCTCGAAGTTCATAACCACCGCCTCGAGTTCAAAACCACTATCCCGAGTGTCAAAACTACTGTCCCGAGTGCAAAACCACTGTCTTGAGTTCAAAACCACCGTCCCGGCGACCAAAACCACCATCCGGAGTATCAAAACCACCTTCCCGCTGATCAAAACCATCGTCCGGAAGCTGATCATGTGTCTCGGCGTGGCCGAGACACTAGGAGAGTGTCTCGGCTTGGCCGAGACACTAGGAGAGTGTTCGCTTGGCCGAGACACTAGGAGAGTGTTCGCTTGGCCGAGACACTAGGAAGTGTCTCGGCCAAGCCGAGACACTACCAATCTCGGCTTGGCGGGCACTTCAAATCTCGGTCTCGCCTTCGACCGGTTGCGTTGGTTTGAGTGGTTTAAGGTCCTGGTTGACCCGGTTTTGTTGAGTTGACTTGATTCAAGGGGTTGACTTCTTGATCATATGAGTTGACTTCTTGATTTGAGCCGGGTTGACCTTGATTTCATCGGCGTTTGTTGACCCGGACGAGTCGTCAACATAGTAAGTTGACTTCTTGTATCACATTGACTTGTTCGGTTGACTTCAACAGCCCGTTGACTCACCCATTGACTTCCGACGGTTGACTTTTCATCAGTTGACTTTTCGTCATTTGAACTTCGTCGCTCGGCCTCGTCGATCGACTTCAGCGATCGACCCCGTCATTTGACTCCGTCGGTTGACCTCATCAGTTGACTCCCGACGGTTGACTTTTCGACAGTTAACTTTCCGTCGGTTGACTTTTGACAACGAGCTTCGTCGTGTGGATTCCGTTGATTTGGACTTCGCCGGTTGACCATAGCCGTTGATCCCGTCATTTGACATCGTCAGTTGACCTTAATGGTTGACTTCTGATGGTTGACTTTTGACGGTTGACTTTTGACGGTTGACTTTTCATCAGTTGACTTTCGTCAAATCTCGCCGGCATCCGTTAGGCTTCGTTGACTTTCATTTTGACTCTGTCGATGTCAGGCGCGTGGTTGATGACGTTGCTTGATGATCCGTCGTACGGGTCACTCATTCGCATGAGTCAGGTTTGGGATTTAGAGGCAATTTTGGCCTCTGATACCCCTCAAAGTGTTTGATCAGCGTTCTTTTATAGAAGCGCCTGAAATACTTTGGATATGATAGGCCCAAACCTTCAATAGGTATGATAGGACCTGAACGCGACCTCGATCTTGATCTCTCCAATTCCTTGGGCTATCGGTGCTTTGTAGGATGGTGAGAGGATTCTGATCTTTGCATTTATTGGTGGCCATTTGTTGAGATCTTGGTAGATAATTTGAATTCTTGCTTTGACTCATGTTGATGAGCTATCGCGAGGCTAACTATCAATCAGTGAGAGAATCAAACCCTGGCGATGCGCCGATCAATGTTCCAAATTTTTCTTGCAATGCGCTTTTCGGGAATTAGTTTATCCTCATATACCCGTTTGGAGGTTGTCGAGTTATCCTTAAGAATATTAAAATATCCTCCAGGAACTTCTCGGTAAAATCAGGAAATAGTTTAAACTCGTATACCTAGTTGGAGTGTATAACCACAGTGGGAGGGGATTAATGGTTGTCGAATTATCCCCGAGAATATTAAAATACCCTCAAGAAACTTTCCGCCAAAATAGGGAACAGTTTATACTCATATACCTTTTAGAGTAAATAACCCAATGGGAGAAAATTGGGGGTTGTCGAGTTATCCTTAAGAATATTTAATTATTCTCCAGGAACTTCTCAACAATGATTAGGAAACAGTTTATACTCATATTCCTAATTGGAGTAAATAACCGGGCTTAAATAAACCCGTCCGGGCAATAGTCATGACGAATAAACACCCGGACCCCTTATGGGTGTATGGGAGAGAAAATTTTAAAGAGAAGGACTTGGTTTAAATTTGGCTCAAGAGGAATTGGCTAGAGGACGAAATTAGCTAGAGGACAAAATTTGTCTCATATGATTTGGGACCACTTTTGGATAAGAATGGATATCCATCCTCATTTTCCTCTCTCCTTCCCTCATCATTTTTCCTCTTTCACATTTTTTTATTTCCCTTCTCCCCCAAGCTTGGCCGAAATCCATCCCCTCTCTTTTTTTCATTTTTTGCATTTTACCCCCTCCTCTCCTCTATTGGGTATTTGAGGAATCATCTCCTCTTCAAGAACAAGTAATTTCTCAAGATCTAAAGACTCTCCAAGCTCTCATCTTTGGTAAGTTTGGTAAGTTTCTCTTGAGATTTGGTTTTGAGATTTGAGGGGTTTAATGTGCAAGTTTGGGGTTGAAATTTTGAGGGGTTAATGGGTTTTTGATTAGCTACAAACCCTTTTGATTTTGTGTGGAGATGTTGGCCGAAATGTTGTGGGGGTGTTTTGTGCAATTTGGACCGAAACTCTTTAGGGGTTTTATGCAATATATTTGGCCAAAAATATTGAAGGGTAGTTTGTGCAAGATTTTGGCCGAAAATATTGAAGGGTTTGTATGCAAACTTGGCCAAAGTTTGGAGGGGTTGTTTGTGCAAGGGATGGCCGAAAGTTTGAGGGGTTTGTATGCAAACTTGGCCAAATTTTTTTTGAGGGGTTTTGTGCAAAGTTTGGACCGAAACTTTGGGGGTTTTTGTGCAAAAATGGCCGAAAACTTGGGGGTTCTTTGTGTACACGTTTTGGACCGAAATTTTGGGGAGTTTGGTGCAAAGTTTTGGGCCGAAACTTTGGGGAGTTTGGTGCAAATGTTGGGCCAAAACTTTGAGGAGTTTTGTGCAAATGTTGGGCCACAACTTTGAGGAGTTTTGTGCAAATGTTGGGCCACAACTTTGAAGAGTTTTTATGCAAGAATGGCCAAGATTTTTGGGGGTTTTTATGTAAAAGTGTCCAAACTTTTGTTCATGAGTATTGATTTGTTCCTGTTTCTTTGCAGGTCATCATGGCGTCACGAGTTCCGAGGCGTCGATCAGCGACCCCAGTTCCTGAGAGTGTACCATCTCCTCATACCAGTGGGCCTCCCCATCCTACCTCGGTGTACTGCATCCCCTCGCCGTCATCGCCATTGGTGGCGTTGGGAAAACTATACATCCTCCCGTGAGGGTTGATGTCGCCATTTTTCCCTCGCCGTCATCGCCATTGGTGGCGTTCGGGAAAACTATACATCCTCCCGTGAGGGTTGATGCTACCATTTTTCCCTCGGCCATCCTTCGTGGTGACGTTCAGGAAGAGCTATACATCCTCCTTCGTGAGGGTTGATGCTGCCATTTTTCCCCTCGCCGTCATCCTTCGTGGTGACGTTCAGGAAGAGCTATACATCCTCCTTCGTGAGGGTTGATGCTGCCATTTTTCCCCTCGCCGTCATCCTTCGTGGTGACGTTCAGGAAGAGCTATACATCCTCCTTCGCGGAGGGTTGATGTCGCCATTTTTCCCTCGCCATCCTTCGTGGTGACGCTCAGAAGAGCTATACATCCTCCTTCGTGAGGGTCTATGCTGCTATATTTTGTCCCCCTTGAGAGGGTCGACGTTTCCATATTTGTCCCTTTCCCGCTCTCCTGTGTGAGGCGGATGGGAAGAGCCTCGATTCTCCTGAGAGGGTCGACGCTTCCGTATTTGTCCCCTTCCCGCTCTCCTGTGTGAGGCGGATGGGAAGAGCCTCGATTCTCCTGAGAGGGTTGACGCTTCCATATTTGTCCCCTTCCCGCTCTCTTGTGTGAGGCGGATGGGAAGAGCCTCGATTCTCCTGAGAGGGTTGACGCTTCCATATTTGTCCCCTTCGCGCTCTCTGTGAGGCGGATGGGAAGAGCCTCGATTCTCCTGAGAGGGTTGACGCTTCCATATTTGTCCCCTTCGCGCTCTCTGTGAGGCGGATGGGAAGAGCCTCGATTCTCCTGAGAGGGTTGACGCTTCCATATTTGTCCCCTTCGGCTCTCTGTGTGGCGGATGGGAAGAGCCTCGATTCTCCCGAGAGGGTTGGCCTTCCATATTTGTCCCCTTCGGCTCTCTGTGTGGCGGATGGGAAAAACCTCGATTCTCTGAGAGGGTCGGCGTTTCCATATTTGTCCCCTTCGGCTCTCTGTGTGGCGGATGGGAAGAGCCTCGATTCTCCCGAGAGGGTTGACGCTTCCATATTTGTCCCCTTCGGCTCTCTGTGTGGCGGATGGGAAAAACCTCGATTCTCTGAGAGGGTTGGCCTTCCATATTTGTCCCCTTCGGCTCTCTGTGTGGCGGATGGGAAGAGCCTCGATTCTCCCGAGAGGGTTGACGCTTCCATATTTGTCCCCTTCGGCTCTCTGTGTGGCGGATGGGAAGAGCCTCGATTCTCCCGAGAGGGTTGGCCTTCCATATTTGTCCCCTTCGGCTCTCTGTGTGGCGGATGGGAAAAACCTCGATTCTCTGAGAGGGTCGGCTTCGTTAGTCTTTGTTCTACTCCTTCGGCTCTCTGTGTGGCGGATGGGAGCCCTTCAGCTCTCTGTGTGGCGGATGGGAAGAGCTAGATACCCTTCGTGAGGGTCTATGTCGCTATATTTTGTCCCCTTGAGAGGGTCGGCGTTTCCATATTTGTCCCTTTCGGCTCTCGTGTGGCGGATGGGAAGAGCCTCGATTCTCCTGAGAGGGTTGACGCTTCCATATTTGTCCCCTTCGGCTCTCTTGTGTGGCGGATGGGAAGAGCTAGATACCCTTCGTGAGGGTTGATGCTACCATTTTTCCCTCGCCGTCATCCTTCGTGGTGACGTTCAGGAAGAGCTATACATCCTCCTTCGTGAGGGTCTATGTCGCTATATTTTGTCCCCTTGAGAGGGTCGACGCTTCCATATTTGTCCCCTTCGGCTCTCGTGTGGCGGATGGGAGCCCTTCAGCTCTCTGTGTGGCGGATGGGAAAAACCTCGATTCTCTGAGAGGGTTGGCCTTCCATATTTGTCCCCTTCGGCTCTCTTGTGTGGCGGATGGGAAGAGCCTCGATTCTCCCGAGAGGGTTGGCCTTCCATATTTGTCCCCTTCGGCTCTCTTGTGTGGCGGATGGGAAAAACCTCGATTCTCTGAGAGGGTTGGCCTTCCATATTTGTCCCCTTCGGCTCTCGTGTGGCGGATGGGAGCCCTTCAGCTCTCTGTGTGGCGGATGGGAGCCCTTCGGCTCTCTGTGTGGCGGATGGGAAGAGCTAGATACTCCTTCGTGAGGGTCTATGCTGCTATATTTTGTCCCCCTTGAGAGGGTCGACGCTTCCATATTTGTCCCCTTCGGCTCTCTTGTGTGGCGGATGGGAAAAACCTCGATTCTCTGAGAGGGTTGGCCTTCCATATTTGTCCCCTTCGGCTCTCTTGTGTGGCGGATGGGAGCCCTTCAGCTCTCTGTGTGGCGGATGGGAAAAACCTCGATTCTCTGAGAGGGTTGGCCTTCCATATTTGTCCCCTTCGGCTCTCTTGTGTGGCGGATGGGAAAAACCTCGATTCTCTGAGAGGGTTGGCCTTCCATATTTGTCCCCTTCGGCTCTCTTGTGTGGCGGATGGGAAGAGCTAGATACCCTTCGTGAGGGTCTATGTCGCTATATTTTGTCCCCTTGAGAGGGTCGACGCTTCCATATTTGTCCCCTTCGGCTCTCTGTGTGGCGGATGGGAGCCCTTCAGCTCTCTGTGTGGCGGATGGGAAAAACCTCGATTCTCTGAGAGGGTTGGCCTTCCATATTTGTCCCCTTCGGCTCTCTGTGTGGCGGATGGGAAGAGCTAGATTCTCCTTGGAGAGGGTCGATGCTGCCATTCGATCCTTGCTCTGTTCTTCCATCTTTACGGATGATGCTGTGGCTCGCCCATCTAAAGGTACAAATTTCTATTTCGTCTAATTATAGGACTAATTATTTCTGATTAATGCAACCATAATTTGATGACTCTTTGTTATTGGCAGGGACTGCTACCGATATGCCTTCTTTAGTTTCTCCTGTCGATGTCATCCGAGAATTATCAACCATGGTGAATGTCAGGCCTGAGGAGTATGCTATTGGACCAGCTGAGGTGATTGGTGCTTCAACAGCAAATATTTCTTTGGCCGGCTCGACGACTCATATTGATGGATCCAGGTATAACTTTCACCTCAATTTCCAACTCGGAGTTTTAATGTGCTCTTTTCTTCTTGCAGGGCTTGCATCTCCTCTTCATGACTTGGCGAAGGTGCTGATGCTGGAGTTGAAGAAAGAGCAGAGCAACCAGTTTCTCGTCGTAAACTTGATGCATGAACTGTTGTAATTTCACCCTGTATTTGCTTTTCACAATATTTATAGGATTTTTGGCAAACCCTCAGCCTTCAACGGATTTGATTCAGCCTTTACCGACACCGCTTGAGTCGCTAGCTACGGATTAAACTGCTCAAGACGACGCCAGGCCGAAGGATAAAACCTTCGGACTTGGTGATATGATTTTGAATACATAGACTTTGTCATCTTTTACGGATAAGAGACTAACCGGCGACGCGTGTGAGGCGTTGACTTTAGGGTTATTGGCCAACCCCCAAATTTCAACTGATTTGATTCACCTTTACCGACACCGCTTGAGTCGCTAGCTACGGATTAAACTGCTCAAGACGCGGACGCTGTGCTAAGGGAATGAACTTCTCTTAGGCTTAATGCTACGATGTTGAATACGTAGGCTCGGTCAATTATCTCGGGAATTGACTACCCGGCAACGAGTGTGAGGCGTTGACTTATCCCTTCTTAGGCTTCGGGATGAAATACCCTTAATCAAACTCGTGTCTTCTTCAATCTAAAAGACTAAACCCAAGACCGCTGTTAAAGCGATGGCTTATCCTACTTAGGATTCGGGATCGAATTCCCCACGCGTGTGAGGCGTGGATTGTGGTGTTATTAATAACAACCTGCCACAATGTTGAATATGTGGGCTTTTGTTCTTTTCACGATCAAGAACTAACCTAAGAACGCTGCAGTTAGCGATGGCTTATCCTTACTTAGGATTAGGGATAAAATACCCTTAATCAAACTCGGTGTCTTCTTCAATCGGAAAAAGACTAAGCCTTAGCGTGTTAGGCGATGGCTTATCCCTACTTAGGATTCGATAAAATACCCCGTGATGGATCCCGATTCTTTTTCATTCTAAAAGACTAAACCCAAGACCGCTGCAGTTAGCGATGGCTTATCCTACTTAGGATTCGATAAAATACCCCGTGATGGATCCCGGATTCTTTTTCATTCTAAAAGACTAAACCCAAGACCGCTGTTAAAGCGATGGCTTATCCCTACTTAGGATTCGATCAAATTCCCGTGATGGATCCCGATTCTTTTTCATTCTGAAAAGACTAAACCCAAGACCGCTGCAGTTAGCGATGGCTTATCCCTACTTAGGATTCGGGATAAAATACCCCAGGATGGATCCTGGATTCTTTTTCATTCGGAAAAAGACTAAACCGGCACCGCGTGTTAGGCGATGGCTTATCCCTACTTAGGATTCGATCAAATTCCCGTGATGGATCCCGGATTCTTTTTCATTCTAAAAGACTAAACCCAAGACCGCTGTTAAAGCGATGGCTTATCCTTACTTAGGATTCGATAAAATACCCCGTGATGGATCCCGGATTCTTTTTATTCTAAAAGACTAAACCCAAGACCGCTGTTAGCGATGGCTTATCCCTACTTAGGATTCGATAAAATACCCCAAGATGAATTCAAGGCCCTCTTTGACCTGAGAGCAATCGAACCGGATCGAACTGGTGAATTGAATTGATCGTGGGAAAGGAAGAATTTTATATTCTGTTTCCCAATGTCGGAGAGGAAGGATTTTATATCATGTCTCCAAATGCTAGAAAATAAGAATTTTATATTCTACTTCCAGGTCTCCTTTTGTCCTGGTAGAGACGAACCCCCAGTGAGACAAGAAAGGAAGGATTTTATATCCTATTTCTTAGTTTTGGAGAGGAAGAATTTTATATTCTATCTCCGGAAGATGGAGAGGAAGGATTTTATATCCTATCTCCAAGAAGAGGAAACTAAAAGTGGGATCTCCACTTCGAGAATCTCTAGAGGCGAGACTAAGAGTAGGATCTCTACTCCGAGAATCAAAAAGGATTCAGATATGTTTCCTTTTATAGGATTCGCTATCTGATCTGAAGTCGGTTAAGTGTGTTTCCTTTTATAGGATTCATAACCTAACCTGGAAAAAGATTCAAGTATGTTTCCTTTTATAGGATTCGCTACTTGACCTGAGTGAGAGTTTGACATTTTGAGTGTGGGCCTCTTGTTCATTGAAGGGAATCAAGAGGGGATTCTGATAGAGGATCAGGAATTTTGTGGACCCCTTGCTTATTGAAATGAGTCAAGGGGGGAATTTATTGGTGGGGAAACCAGAGAAAATTTTATGGACCCACCGTCAATGAGTTTGATCGGTGGGAGAGTTCTGAAGGAAAGAATTAGGGTTATCTTCAAGGAAAATATTTCCCAAAGAACTTCCCTCCAAAACAGGTTATCCTGAAGGTACTAAGGATAGTACTTCTTCAGGAACTTCCCATTGATTGGCATTAATTGCCTATCACCGTTCTGAGTAATCAGGCGATATGCACCGTTTGAATAGGCTGTTTCTATCACAAACGGTCCTTCCCACTTGGGTTCAAATTTGCCTTTCTTCTTGGAGTTGAGGATGATCGGTCGTCGAGCAGCGAGAACCAGATCTCCTTCCTTGAAGCTTCTCTGACGAACTTTCTTATCAAAAGCTCTCGACATTCTGGCTTGGTAAAACTCAATGTGTTGTTGAGCTCTCAAGCGCTTCTCATCTAACATCTCGAGTTTCTCGAGTCACTTTTGATGATTTTCTTCCGTCGTCATCTCTGTTGAAAGGGCAATCCGAAGTGATGAGATTTGGATCTCCAGTGGGAGCACTGCTTCACACCTGTATACCAGAGAATACGGGGTTGCTCCCGTTGGTGTACGTATTGTCGTGCGATATGCCCAGAGTGCTTCTCCGAGTTTATCGTCCCAATCCCGCTTGTTGGTTTTCACTAGCTTTGACAGGATCTTAATGATTGTCTTGTTGAATGCTTCAGCTAGACCGTTAGCAGCGGGATTATAGGCTGTTGACGAGACATCTTGAATTTTGAACTTCTCGCAAAATCGAATGAAGGCGTTGCTGATGAATTGAGGGCCATTATCATGAATGATCCTCCTCGGCACACCATGTCTGTAAATGACGTGGTGTTTGATAAACTTGATGACGTTGCTCGCCTTTACTTCTTTAAGCGGAATTGCTTCAGCCCACTTAGAGAAATAATCGGTGATAGCAAGGATAAACCGGTCACCTTTAACCGATGGAGGAAAAATAGGACCTACAACATCCATTCCCCACGTCTCGAACGGCCATGAGGTAGCCGACGGATGCAAGTGCTCTGGGGGTTGATGCAAGTAATTTGCGTGTATCTGGCACGTATGGCATTTCCAAGCACACCCAACTGCATCATTAATCATTGTTGGCCAATAATATCTCATTCTTCTGATACGATCATAAAGTTTGGGACCGGGTTGATGTGCGCCAACGTCTCCTCCATGGGCCTCTCGAAGGACTTCTTCCGCCTCTTTGTTCGAAAGACACCGGAGCAACAAGCCATCGTATGCACGGCGGTATAGTGTCCGGGTTTGGGAGTCGTAAAAGAACCTTGGCGCCCTCCGTCGGATTGATTCCCTTTCTTTCACATCTTCCGGCAAAATACCATGGAGGACATAGTCAATTATAGGGAAACGCAAATCTCGAGGCTCGAGTTCAATCTGGGTTGAATGCACTTCCTTGGTGACCACCCCCTGCCTAGCTTCCCCTTCATCGTATATCGGTACCAATAATTGGTGTGACCTTACGGTGATTAGCTGTTCGGTCTCAGGAGGTTGCGCTAGCGATATTGCCAAAGCTGCTAAAGCGTCTGCATACACGTTTCGGAGGCGCGGAATATACTCGATGAAGAATTCCTCAAATGAATCTGCCATCTCAATGACCGCTTGATGATACGAAATCAAATCCGGGTTTCTAACTTCATAATCACCACGGATTTGCCTGACCACCAGCTGAGAATCCCCGAAGGCTTCGAGATATTCGACCCCCAGTTCCTTGGCGAAATTAAGTCCAATGAGTAGCGCATTGTATTCGGCCACATTGTTGGAGCATGGCTCGGTTAATGTGTAAGCTCGTGGCATCACATGTTTCTCTGGCGAGACTAAGACAACTCCGACTCCGGACGAAATCTTAGAATACTCGGGAGAACTTGCTACGTTAGCTGCCCGGGAAGCTCCATCAAAGTACAATTGCCATACTCGCTGCTGTGAAGTGACATTGACCTCGTGGGTCTCATCTGGCAGATCCTCGTATAATTGTGCTGCATCTGTGGTTGGATTAGATGCTAACAGGTCGCAGATAGCTTGCCCTTTGACCGACTTCTGTTGTTTGAAGTGCAGATCATATTGGGATAACAGCAAAGCCCATTTTGCCAGTCGCCAATTCATGGATGCTGGTTGCGTCATAAATATCCGGACTGGATTCACGTTAGAGATGACGTAGATTGTCTGCCCAACTAAATAGTGCCGCATTTTCTGGATTGCGAAAACCAATGCAAGGCATTATTTCTCAATCATAGGATAGCGGGATTCTGCACCCACTAAGGTCCGGCTCAGATAGTACACTGCCTGCTCGTGACCGTTGTCATCATCTTGCGCGAGCAACGCGCTTAATGAGTGGTCCGTCGCCTTGATATAAATCAAGAACGGCTTACCCGACGTCGGTGCAACGAGAACAGGTGGATTCGCGAGATAAGTCTTGACATCCTCAAATGCCTTTTGGCAGGCGTCATCCCAAACGAATGATACCCCTTTCTTTGCTAGCTTGGAGAATGGTTGGCATTTCCCAGAAAGGTTTGATATGAACCGTCGGATGTAAGCCAATCACCCCTGTAATCCTCTGAGTTCTCTAAGATTCCTCGGAGGCTGCAGTTCATTTATCACCTTTACCTTATCCGGGTCGATGTGAATACCCTTGGTGGTGACAACAAACCCAAGGAATTTACCGTTGGACATACCAAGGAAAGACTGGGTCGGGTTCATCTTCAGCTGATGGGTTCGCATGAGCTCGAACATCGTCTTCAGATCTTTAATGTGGTCGCTCTTGTTCCAACTCTTCACAACCAAGTCATCAATGTAGCATTCAACGGTCTTCCGAAGATGTTCCTGAAAAATTGTCGTCATGGCTCACTGATATGTGGCACCGGCGTTCTTCAAACCAAATGGCATGACCGTGTAGCAGAAAATGCCAAGAGGAGTTCGGAATGCCGTATTTTCTTCATCGTCCGGGTGCATCTTGATTTGATTGTAACCCGAAAACCCATCCATAAAGGACATACGCTCAAATCCACATGTATTATCGACGATCACGTCGGTGATTGGAAGCGGGAAGTCGTCTTTCGGGCATGCGACATTCAGATCTCTGTAGTCAACACAGATTCTGATCGTCCCATTCTTCTTGAGCACCGGAACGATATTTGCCACCCACTCAGGATGTTGCACTTCCCGGATGAAACCTGAGGCTATGAGCTTCTTCACTTCTGTTACAATCGCTTCCATAATCTGTGGACGAAACCGTCTCTGCTGTTGTTTGACGGGTTTGGCATCCACTTTAATGTGAAGAGGATGTGTGGCCACTTTCGGGTCTAACCCTGGCATATCTTCGTAGCTCCATGCAAAGACATCGATGTACTCCCGGATGAGAGCGATCAATTCTTCTTTTTCTTCAGGTGAGAGACTGTTGCTAATGAAGATAGGTTTAGGATGTTCTTCATCGTCCATGTTGACCTGAATCACCTCATCTTTAGTGGGGGGTTCTCTTTGTTCGAATCGATCCTCGTATTGCATTCTGAGGTGATGGATCCACGGGTCCTCCCATGTTGGCATGTCTTCATCATCCTCCATTGTGGCGGGATCAGCTGTAGCCATGTTCGACATTAGCCTCTTGAACACATCACCGAGACTTCCGTCAGAATTCCAGGCAGAGGAATCAGACGAATGACCATCTTCCGAGTTGGATGATCGATTGTTGACTAACCAGCAGCATTCATCCTCTGAAGATATATAGCCTAGCCCTCTTCTGAATCCGTAGTAATTATCGGGTTTTCCTTTTGGGACGTAGGCGGCTTTCGCCGGAACCTTGGAGCCTCGTCCGAAGTAAAGACCTTCTCCTCGTGTGAAGTCATATCCCCACTTCTCCATGAGCAACTTAGCTTTTGGACTATATCTGTATAGATGTGGTCCTGGTTTGTCATCGTTGCTTTCTTGTCCCAAGAAACAATTTGGTGGTGGAATGGCTTCTCCTTTTCCATAAACCAAATCCTTTCCTTCATCTGTTTTGGCCGAGATGAGGAATGTTATTCCGGAAGAATGCCGGATGTGCTTCTGTGTTACACATGACGACTTGATCGGCATGTGCAATTCAGGATCATCATACAGTTTCTTCACTACATCAACCAAAGACAGCGAGTACTCTAAATCATTATTTATTCCATTATTGGTAAGTTGCCAGTTACAACCTTCATCAGAAGATCCCTCCTCGTCCAGATTGACTACTAAGGGTACAATATCATTCAGAACATAACGACCTTTGTAGTCAAGCCCGGCTTCGGTATCAGCGTCTTCACCGCTGTCCGTGTCATGGGCCGATGATTCAAAATCGGACTCATTACCGTAAAGGAGAGAATCAGTGAAATAATTCTCAAGCCCTTTAAACGGTTGTTTGTCCGCGACCACCGTCTTAACTTCTCCATTAGTGTCGACATACTTCAGACATTGATGGAGGGTAGAAGGGACTATAACATTGTTGTGGATCCAAGGGCGACCCAACAATAAGTTATAAGAGGTTTCCGCGTCAATGACGTAACAAGTGACCTCGGACTTTAAGTCTCCCATCTGACACTTGATGCGGATTTTACCAAGCGGTCGAGACCCACCGTGTTAAACCAGATATCACTGCCGCCGGTTTAGCCCATCACGTAAATCCCCAGCCGTACATTAGACGCAAAGGCATGATACTCACGGCGGATCCCGGATCAACTTGGATCCGGTTGACTTCGCTGGAGCCGACGTACCCTGTAAAGTATAAAGGCCTGTCGTGTTTTGAATCCTTCGTCTGCATATCCTCCTTGGTAAAAGTTATGCATGGAAGCTTCTTTGTTGCCAAATTGCATTGATGGACTGATGCGTCTAGCTCCTCGGGGATCTGTTTGACCTCGGTGAGGAATACTTCAGAATTTGCTAAAGCTTCTTGTAGAGCCTCCCGAGTTTCCTTTGATAACTGCAAGAGTTCATAGAGAGTCATCCTTGCCGGGGTATTGGCCAATTGAGCCATGATGTTAAAGCGATATTGAGTGTTGGAACTCTCCGGTTTATCTCCCCGAATGGGTCGATTGAATCGAGATTGCTTCGGCTGTTGATCTTGAGGTTGCTGGGGCTGTTTGTCCTTCAACTTGACTGCATTTTCTTTCTCAATGCGGGTAGGGGGGGTGATTACCACCCCCAGCTCTGCTAGAGTTTTAGCACCTGGGTCCGACGCCTCTGGATATTTGAAGTGATATTCATGCCCGCTTCTGATAGTGAAGACCTCCTGCTCCTCTTCCGAAAGCTGGATTGTCGTTACATGTTCATCATCTCCTTCTATGACTGCCGAAGTGGCATGGCATCGTTTGCCCTTGCCCTTTGACTTCTTCTTAGACGACGACGACACCCATTGCTCATCCTCAAGGAGATCAGGATGAACCCAAAGAATTTCGCCTTTAGGGGTCGTGTGGGGCACAAGTCCCTTAGCGCGTTGTCCATGAGGGTCATCATTTACCATCTTCATGCCCACCTTCATGACTGGTTGTGGTTGAAACCAATCTAAAGGAACTGATCCGAAGTTGACAGACACCACGTTTGCACCAACCTTTTTCTCCTTTGTTATTGTTATTCTTTGTTGTTGTTGTTGTTGTTGTTGTTGTTGTTGTTGTTGTTGTTGTTGTTGTTGTTGTTGTTGTTGTTGTTGTTGTTGTTGTTGTTGTTGTTGTTGTTGTTGTTGTTGTTGTTGTTGTTGTTGTTGTTGTTGTTGTTGTTGTTGTTGTTGTTGTTGTTGTTGTTGTTGTTGTTGTTGTTGTTGTTGTTGTTGTTGTTGTTGTTGTTGTTGTTGTTGTTGTTGTTGTTGTTGTTGTTGTTGTTGTTGTTGTTGTTGTTGTTGTTGTTGTTGTTGTTGTTGTTGTTGTTGTTGTTGTTGTTGTTGTTGTTGTTGTTGTTGTTGTTGTTGTTGTTGTTGTTGTTGTTGTTGTTGTTGTTGTTGTTGTTGTTGTTGTTGTTGTTGTTGTTGTTGTTGTTGTTGTTGTTGTTGTTGTTGTTGTTGTTGTTGTTGTTGTTGTTGTTGTTGTTGTTGTTGTTGTTGTTGTTGTTGTTGTTGTTGTTGTTGTTGTTGTTGTTGTTGTTGTTGTTGTTGTTGTTGTTGTTGTTGTTGTTGTTGTTGTTGTTGTTGTTGTTGTTGTTGTTGTTGTTGTTGTTGTTGTTGTTGTTGTTGTTGTTGTTGTTGTTGTTGTTGTTGTTGTTGTTGTTGTTGTTGTTGTTGTTGTTGTTGTTGTTGTTGTTGTTGTTGTTGTTGTTGTTGTTGTTGTTGTTGTTGTTGTTGTTGTTGTTGTTGTTGTTGTTGTTGTTGTTGTTGTTGTTGTTGTTGTTGTTGTTGTTGTTGTTGTTGTTGTTGTTGTTGTTGTTGTTGTTGTTGTTGTTGTTGTTGTTGTTGTTGTTGTTGTTGTTGTTGTTGTTGTTGTTGTTGTTGTTGTTGTTGTTGTTGTTGTTGTTGTTGTTGTTGTTGTTGTTGTTGTTGTTGTTGTTGTTGTTGTTGTTGTTGTTGTTGTTGTTGTTGTTGTTGTTGTTGTTGTTGTTGTTGTTGTTGTTGTTGTTGTTGTTGTTGTTGTTGTTGTTGTTGTTGTTGTTGTTGTTGTTGTTGTTGTTGTTGTTGTTGTTGTTGTTGTTGTTGTTGTTGTTGTTGTTGTTGTTGTTGTTGTTGTTGTTGTTGTTGTTGTTGTTGTTGTTGTTGTTGTTGTTGTTGTTGTTGTTGTTGTTGTTGTTGTTGTTGTTGTTGTTGTTGTTGTTGTTGTTGTTGTTGTTGTTGTTGTTGTTGTTGTTGTTGTTGTTGTTGTTGTTGTTGTTGTTGTTGTTGTTGTTGTTGTTGTTGTTGTTGTTGTTGTTGTTGTTGTTGTTGTTGTTGTTGTTGTTGTTGTTGTTGTTGTTGCTGTTGTTGTTGTTGCGGTTGAAACGTTGGTCTCGTATCAACTGCGTTAGCTTGCGCCTTCCCCCTTCCTTGTGAGTTAAAGTTCTATCGGGGATTATTGGTCACAGGCTGGCCTCGTTCCGCTTTCTTCCTTCGGACGAACCGCTCGGCTTCTTCTCCTTGGACCTTCAAGTCCTTCCATGTTTTCGACGGTTTCGTTCCCATCACCTCCAATACATCAATCGTCAAATTATTTTGACAAGTCTTGAGGATGAATCTTTCGGAGATTGGTTCTCGGCAGTTCAAGGCTTTGTTGCGGAACCTTTTAACAAAGGTTTCAACTGTTTCCCCAGCTTTTTGCTTCTCCTCCAACAGTGCTTCGACCGATACTTCCGTGTCGTCGTCGAAGAAGTTAGTGAGAAACTGAGTTTCCATATCATTCCAGCTGTTGACGCTCCCCGGCTTAAGACGGCGGTACCAGTCGAAGGCAGCCCCGCGAAGGGTACCGACGAATGACCGAACCATCAGCGGTTCATTCCCGGAAATAACTCCCAGATGAGACTTGAAGTAGATGAGGTGCTGAGTAGGTGACCCCTTCCCGTCGAACGGAGTGAAGTTAATTAGATTGAACTTCGCCGGGTACGGAATGCACTCCCACCCCTTTGGATACGGACATGGTATGCCCGTCTTCTTCACTTCCTGAGTGGAGATTAAGAAATTGATTTTATTCTTCAGCTCTTTGAATTTGTCATTTTCGGCGATGTTTTCACTTGGATGACTTGGAGGAGGAATAGTAGCGTTGCTGTCGAGATTGTGGACCTCATGGTCTTCGTTTACATCCGAGTCACCATCCATTTGAGCGTGGTTATCGGGGTTATTGTGATGACTTGATTCGCCTATCTTCTCCTTCAGTGTTTGAATTTGCTGGTCATGCATTTCTCGCATTTGCTGCATGGCCATGTCCATCTCAAACTTGAAGCTCTCTCTTTGTTTAGTTAAGGCTTCTTCAATCATCTTAGCCATCTGCTCTGTGCTAATCATCAATGCTTCACGAGGCACTCCTTCACTTGACACAGTGTTGTCGGATTCGACTGCAAAATCGTCATCTGACTCTTCGTCGTCAGTGAACAGCGCTTTCCTCCTTTCACTATAGTTGGGGCGTTGAATGATCCCGGACCGTAAACGGGTTATCCGTTGCGATGCACCGGGATTTGGATGTGATGACACTCCTCTTCCTGTCATGTTGGCGGTTACAGCTTTTCTCCCTCGATATCGTTTCGACGTAGGCTCCATTATCTTGGGGCTGAGTCTATCAAAAACTGATAACTTGGTTGGGGTTGTCTTGCTGCAACTGCATTCAGTCAACACCGCCTTGATGAGTCGGGAGCATGGACAATGTATGTCTTTTTCAGGGAATCTCCTCTTACGGGACTTGCTTGTACCTGCATCACAATAATATAATTCGTTAGCATGAGAATCGGAGCAACCTATCTTATGTTGGCCTGGCTTCTCAGGTATAATCTCCTCATCGTCAGACGAGAAAATCTGCTTCCGAGGATGGGCCGGCTTGATAGGGCTATCAAAAGTCACTCGTCGTGAGTGTAAATCCTCTTGAACTTCAATCCGCAAGTTAGTGCGGGCAAGTACATGAACTTTGTTGTTATGATCAAGAAGGGTGCGACCCCCTGGTTTAGAGGTGACCCAATACTTCTTCTGTGGACCCAATCGCTCGTTGATCGGGATTTTGCTTTGGTTCTCCATTTTTGGACCAAGACGCTCTACCACCGGTTTCTTGCCTCGTGAAGATTTGGAAGAATCAATCGAAGCAGGAACTGAAGAGGATGGGGACTTAGATGAACTTGCCGGAGGTGCAATCTTCATTTGTGGTAGCTGAGTCTTGGTTGAAGGTTCAATTTGTTTACCTTTTAGCGAGCCAAGGCGTTCAAACACCGGAGGCTTGGGTGTGATCGCCGGCATCAGCTGAACTTTAGCTTGCATGTCACGAACTTGTTGAACCTTGGGAGAGTAGGTTCGAATTGGTGAAGCTTGGACCGATGCCTTAACCTTGGTTGTTGCTTGGGCTCTTGGCCTCCACACTTGGCGCATCTTCGGAGGCTTCTTAGTAATTTCTTCTTTCAGAACACGGGCCTCTTGGACCAAAGCTCGCGCACGTGCAAGGAGTGCACGGCGCCTTCGAATGCGCTCCTCCAATGTGGATCGGTTTCGCTTAACACGAATCCATTCTTCCGTTGCTGGTTTGGAAGGGTTGTTCATCTTCAACTTTTGGAACTTCTGAGTTTCTCCATGATCGAACCTTGCCTTGTAGCTGACTCCGTCGGTTGATTCTAAGGCCTTGGCGAATCGGCGAGCTTGAGCTTGGCGGCGCCTCTGGCGGGCTCTCTTAGAGAGAATCTCGTCACCATTGGCGGTATCCTTGGAGATGGAGGAGGCGAGCTTTGGAGATCCGGTGATCTCATAAGCGAGAGACTTCATTGTCGCTACTTTGGCGAGGTTGGGACTTGGGTTCTCTCTTGGAGACGATGCATCCTTGAACCAACGGGTTCTCTTTGATGCGGAACTCTTCTTAACTCGGCGAGGGGACGATGACTGGGACGAGGCTGATAGATACGCCTCAAACTTCTCCTAGTTGAACTCGTATTCAACTTCTTCTTCGACCGGGATGAGGATCCGTGGCTGTGACACATCAATCTTCTGGTTGAGATTGGCTGCGACACAAAAGAAAAAAGTACAACTTTTGTCTTGAAACAAACTCGGAGACTTCTATTTTGCGGAGTCTTCGCTTTTGTGGGTTCTTTGCCGGTGCCGGGGTTATTCCATGGACCACCACGCAATCCTGATTGAAGTTGTCGAAGAAAGGAGCTGTCTTTGTTTGAAGTCCCTCGCACGATCCGTTGAAGATGAGGTCGACTCTCTCCAACACCCAAGTCCTCAAACTTGTGGATTTCTAAGATCAAAGATCTTTCACAATCAAACTCAGATCCGAGGGATTAATCTCACGAAGGAGAATAATAGCCTCGAATTGAGATGAGAGGGGAAGCCTACCTCACGAAGGAGAATAGGGGCTCTAAGGGATTATCACCACGAAGGATGATAATAGCCTTTGAAGATCTTGGGTCCAAAAATCCAAAAAGAAGAGAGTTGGGGAAGAAGAAGAAGGGTTGGAGAACTATAAGGCAAGAATTGAGAGAGCTCGTAAGACTTATGGTCTCAATTCCTACCCAAAATTCCCAACCCCTTGAAATGAGCACCAAGGCCTCTATTTATAGGCTAGTAGGTGTCTCCCCTTGTAATGGAGGTGAATTGAAGGTGTCTCAACTTTTGGGAGACAGGTGGAGGCGTCTCCAGCTCAAATGGGTGTCTCCCCCTCTTGTAGACAGGTGAAAGTGTCTCAACTTTTAGGAGACAGGTGGAGGTGTCTCAAGCTCAAATGGGTGTCTCTCCCTCTTGTAGACAGGTGGAAGTGTCTCAACTTTTGGGAGACAGGTGGAGGTGTCTCAAGTTCAAATGGGTGTCTCCCATTTGTGTAGACAGGTAGGGGTGTCTCAAGTTCAAATGGGTGTCTCCCATTTGTGTAGACAGGTAGGGGTGTCTCAAGTTCAAATGGGTGTCTCCCATTTGTGTAGACAGGTAGAGGTGTCTCAAGTTCAAAACCACCGTTCCGAATCCAAAACCGCCGTCTCTGACCCAAAACCACCGTCTCGGACCAAAACCACCGTCTTGAGTTCAAAACCACTGTCTCGGTGACCAAACCCATCATCTCGAGTTCAAAACCACCGTCTTGAGTTTAAAACCACCATCTCGGATGTTAAAACCATTGTCTCGAGTTCATAACCACTGTCTCGAGTTCAAAACCACCATCTCGATGTTAAAACCATTGTCTCGAGTTCAAAACCACCGCCTTGAGTTCAAAACCACCGCCTCTGACCAAACCCATCATCTCGAGTTCAAAACCACCGTCTTGAGTTTAAAACCACCATCTCGGATGTTAAAACCATTGTCTCGAGTTCATAACCACTGTCTCGAGTTCAAAA
Organism: Asparagus setaceus; assembly: GCA_012295165.1. Classification (NCBI taxonomy): domain Eukaryota; kingdom Viridiplantae; phylum Streptophyta; class Magnoliopsida; order Asparagales; family Asparagaceae; genus Asparagus; species Asparagus setaceus. The sequence goes on from CM022708.1 coordinate 5,692,271, forward strand.
CCACTATCCCGAGTGTCAAAACTACTGTCCCGAGTGCAAAACCACTGTCTCGAGTTCAAAACCACCGTCCCGGCGACCAAAACCACCATCCGGAGTATCAAAACCACCTTCCCGCTGATCAAAACCATCGTCCTGGTGATCATGTTCGCAAGGGTCGGTGACATTAGAGAGTTCGCTTGGCCGAGACACTATCAGCAAGTGTCTCGCCAAGCCGAGACACTATCAGCAAGTGTCTCGCCAAGCCGAGACACTATCAAGCAAGTGTCTCGCCAAGCCGAGACACTATCAGCAAGTGTCTCGCCAAGCCGAGACACTATCAAGCAAGTGTCTCGCCAAGCCGAGACACTATCAACAAGTGTCTCGGCCAGCCAGAACACTACCAAATCTCGGCTTGGCAGAACACTTCAATGTCTCGGTCTCGCCTTTCTGACTCGGTTGCGTTGGTTTGAGTGGTTTGAGGTCCTGGTTGACCCGGTTTTGTTGAGTTGACTTGATTCAAGGGGTTGACTTCTTGATCATATGAGTTGACTTCTTGATTTGAGCCGGGTTGACCTTGATTTCATCGGCGTTTGTTGACCCGGACGAGTCGTCAACATAGTAAGTTGACTTCTTGTATCACATTGACTTGTTCGGTTGACTTCAACAGCCCGTTGACTCACCCATTGACTTTCGACGGTTGACTTTTCATCAGTTGACTTTTCGTCATTTGAACTTCGTCGCTCGGCCTCGTCGATCGACTTCAGCGATCGACCCCGTCATTTGACTCCGTCGGTTGACCTCATCGGTTGACTCCCGACGGTTGACTTTTCGACAGTTGACTTTCCGTCGGTTGACTTTTGGCAACGAGCTTCGTCGTGTGGATTCCGTTGATTTGGACTTCGCCGGTTGACCATAGCCGTTGATCCCGTCATTTGACATCGTCAGTTGACCTTAATGGTTGACTTCTGATGGTTGACTTTTGACGATTGACTTTTGACGGTTGACTTTTCGTCAGTTGACTTTCGTCAAATCTCGCCGGCATCCGTTGGGCTTCGTTGACTTTCATTTTGACTCTGTCGATGTCAGGCGCGTGGTTGATGACGTTGCTTGATGATCCGTCGTACGGGTCACTCATTCGCATGAGTCAGGTTTGGGGTTTAGAGGCAATTTTTGACGCCTACAGCAGGGTGCGATTTGTAATTTTTAGTTTTTTAGTGTATGTATCATGGTATTTTTGCAAGTTTTTAATTTTGGAGGGTGTTTTGTGTAAGTTTTAAAAATTTCAGGGTTTTTTATGTAAATCCCAATTTTTTAAGGGGATATTCGTATGTCTAGTGTAATTTTGAGGAGGAACGTGCAATGCACGTGCTTGCTCCATCAGGTAGGTAGGTGAAAATTTTCAACGATTGTGGGGTGTTGTTTGCAAAAAAATTTTGCATGGTGCGATTTGTAATTTTTAGGTTTTTTATGTATTTGTCAAGGTATTTTTGTAAGTTTTTACTTCTTGAGGGTGTTTCATGTAAGTTTTAAAACTTTCAGGGTTTTTTATGTAAATTTCAAAATTTTGAAGGGCTATTTGTAAGTCTAGTGGTATTTTTAGTGGGATTCGGATCCTCTCCACTACCAAAAAAGTAGTGGATGGACCACTACATAATCACAACCATTAATTATCTAGTAAGTGGTTGTGATTTTTTCTTTGAGTGCAAATTAGGAATGAATGCAATACACGGGGGTATAGTAAGTGTTAGATTTAGATTGTATCACAACCGCCTATTAAATAATCAACAGTTAAAATTAAAAGTAGTGGTCTCTCCACTACTTTTTAGTACTGGAGAGGATCCAAATTCTTTTTAGTGAGTGGTCCTTCACAAAAATTACTGATGTAATTTTTAGGTTTATTTGTGTATTTGTCTGTGTAATTTTGCAAGTTTTTACTTTTTGTGGGTGTTTTGTGTAAGTTTTAAACTTTCGGGGTTTTTTATGCAATTCCCAAAATTTTTAAGGAACTATTTGTAATCTAGTGGCATTTTTAGTGAATGGTATACCGTAGCAAGTGATGTTACAGTAGAGCCCGAGGGTGTTTTGTGTAAGTTTTAAAATTTCGTGGTTTTTATGTAAATCCCAATTTTTAAGGGGATATTCGTGATGTCTAGTGTAATTTTGAGGAGGAACGGCAATGCACGTGCTTGCTCCATCGTAGGTAGGTGAAAATTTTCAACGATTGTGGGGTGTTGTTTGCAAAAATTTTGCATGGTGCGATTTGTAATTTTAGTTTTTAGTGTATGTATCATGGTATTTTTGCAAGTTTTAATTTTGGAGGGTGTTTTGTGTAAGTTTTAAAATTTCGTGGTTTTTATGTAAATTTCAAAATTTTGAAGGGCTATTTGTAAGTCTAGTGGTATTTTTAGTGGGATTCGGATCCTCTCCACTACCAAAAAGTAGTGGATGGACCACTACATAATCACAACCATTAATTATCTAGTAAGTGGTTGTGATTTTTCTTTGAGTGCAAATTAGGAATGAATGCAATACACGGGTATAGTAAGTGTTAGATTTAGATTGTATCACAACCGCCATTAAATAATCAGCAGTTAAAATTAAAAGTAGTGGTCTCTCCACTACTTTTAGTAATCGAGAGGATCCAAATTCTTTTTAGTGAGTGGTCCTTCACAAAAATTACTGATGTAATTTTTAGGTTTATTTGTGTATTTGTCTGTGTAATTTTGCAAGTTTTTACTTTTTGTGGGTGTTTTGTGTAAGTTTTAAACTTTCGGGGTTTTTTATGCAATTCCCAAAATTTTTAAGGAACTATTTGTAATCTAGTGGCATTTTTAGTGAATGGTATACCGTAGCAAGTGATGTTACAGTAGAGCCCGAGGGTGTTTTGTGTAAGTTTTAAAACGTTCGGGGTTTTTTTATGCAAATGACCAAATTTTTAAGGGGATGCTTGGTAGTGATGTGGACATATTTTTAAGGGCAGTTATGTCTAGTGAAAATTATGCACAAAATAATCGTGAAAGTGTCGCCACAAGAACACCCCCTGCTTTTATAGTAGAAAGCCTTTATTTAACTTGCCAATGACACAAGATCATCCTTAACCACTCATCTTGCTTTGGGATTATAAAGCCCACTTTGAGATTTGTGCATCACAAATCTCAAGACAAGATGAGTGGATAAAAAGTTGGTGCACCACTATTCATTATGAACTTAAGTTCATAAGAGCCTTGCTCTATATATATATATATATATGAAAAATAAATGGATTAAGAGACTTGAAAATATTTGAAATAAAGAAGTTAGCATGTTCTTTTCAAAAATTTTAAGTTGAATTTGGTTTCAGATAACTATAATGAAAAGATTTTTAAGAGATTTACTTTGGAGTTGCACATAAAAACGTTCTCTTGAATAAAAATCAATTATAATTAGATTGCTTGAAGTTATCAAGTAAATTAATTATATATTAACTTCTTTAAATTGAAAAGTTGACCGAATTTTGTGGTTATATTCACTGCAAACCCTCACGAGACTACAACTCGTCCACTAAGATAACCTAGGGGTGTAAAGACTTGTTGTATGGTGCTAAATACAACTATGATTCCTACGAAAGTAAGTTAGCATTTTTTTTCTTTCTTTCTCTTTCAATTTTTCTTCTTTGCTAGAGGACTAGCAAAAGTTCAGGTGTGGGGATATTTGATAATTATATTTTTCTTACATTTTTATACCCTCATTATCTATATTATTTAAATAAAAAATATACCTAATAACATGATTTATCTTAATTTGTAGGATTAATGAATAAAACCTCTCAAATATCTCATCTCCCAATTTATTTGAAGCCCAAGAAGTGAAGCCCACAAACAAATTCAGCAAAGGAAAAAACGAACGAAGCATCGACACGGGCATTGATGCCCCCCATCGATGCCCCTATCGATGGGTAGTGCGATCTGTTTTGTAAAGCAATTTTGTGGGATTTATAATAATTTAATTATTAGGGTTGCTTGTAATGGTGTATAAATAGAGGTAGAGAACGAGAGTTTGAGGGGTGAAAAAATGTTGTAACTTTATTTGGAGAAAAGGGTTACTCTTAATTGAGAATACCTTTCAAAATTGTAATTTTATAACAATCAATAAATAAATTTTTCACCTCTTCATTTTTTTCCTTTTTCTCTTAATTGTGGATGAAGACGAGTATGGAGATGGAGATATACCTTCAAGAGGCTAGAACCCTCTTGAAATGTAAGTTTTTCTTTTTATTTTTTCTTCTTTTATTTTTATTTTATTGTTCTATTAGTAGATTAGATTTATTTTCTTGCATAGTAAATTAGATCTACTTTCATGTCTTAATATTAATTTTTAGTATAGATTTACTTTTTGCATAGTTTAGATTTTTTTAATTTTTGTAATTAGTTTAGTTTATATTTTCATGTTCATAATTAGATTTTTATTTATCTGTTCCTCTTTTCTTTTTGTAATTAGTCTTTATTTTTATGTTCATAATTAGATTTTGATTTATTTGTTCTTCTTATATTTTTTTAATTAGTTTTTATTTTCTTTCTTTCCTAGTTGAGATTTTACTTTTATTTTTCAATGTGGAACTAAAATCTTGTAGGAATTATAGAGTTGTATGAAACCTGGTTTTAGTTTTCTTTATAATTTGCGATTTATTCTCTTATGCTTAAAATGATTATGTTAGAATAATAAACTAGAGATCTAGAAGAAGAATTTGATAATCTACTTTCCTTAAGTGATTTGATAGGTTACACTTATGAATTCTAGAATTAATCTCTAGTTGATTGTTCTTTTCATGAATATAAATTTTACTTGGATGATAATTTGATAGATTATACTTTACTTAAGTAGTTTGATAGTCTATACTTAATAAATCTAACGAAAAATTTGATAAAAGAAAAAGAGAATAGTTAATAATTACTAAGTGAAATAGTTGGTGGATTCAATTTTAGATTCCTCATATCTATGTTTGAATTCCTTATCTTTTAACTTCTTGACTTTCCTCTTTTCTTGAATTTCTTTTATTTGCCTCCTATTTTTATTTACTCTAATTTCTTTATTTTTCTTTCTCCCTCTTAATCTAGTTTTGTTTTATCTTGCACATAATTACACATTCAACATCTCTCCAAAATCAAAACACATACATTTATTGTCCACTCCCAATTGTCCGCAAACATTTTATGAATCAAGTCTCGATAAATCTTCCAAAAACACCTTTCCTCGTGGGATCGATATTTTTCTATACTATAACTTGTTAGTTGTGCGCTTGCAGCTATTTATTTTACAACAACAGCTTACAATAGAAAATATGATTGTCGGCCTTTGCATGGAAACAAATTTGTAAATTTATTAATCTTGCATAGGCTTGAGTATTACATCTCACGTACCTTAATTTCATCCTCGAAATTTATCCAAGTATAAGAAGAACTAAGTGTTGCCTGAGGCAAAGAGATGTGGATAGTGCTGACGAATATAGTCGTCTCGTTTCCATATCGCCTCACCAAGTCGATGATGTCCCAAAGATACCAATACTTAAGGGATAATCCTATTCTTGAGGACTTTCTCTTGTCTGTCCAAAATCTCCATTGGTTGCTCTTCATACGAAAAGTTCATCCCCACCTGAAGCTTTGTGATGTCTAGAACATGGGTCTCATCTTGCACATAACATCAAAGTTGGAATACATGGAACACATCATGCACTCCCTCCAATGATGGAGGCAAAGCTAACCTGTATGCCACCTCGCCTACTCTCTCCAATATCTCACATGGATCGATAAAATATGGACTAAGTTTCCTACGACTGCCAAATTTGATAACTCCTCTGGCTAGGGATATCCTCAAGAAAACATGTTCTCCAACCTAAAATTGTAGCGGTCTCTTTTTAGCATTAGCCCAACTTTTCTATATGCCCTGAGTAGATTTAAGACGATCACCTTTATCTTCTCCACTGTCTGCACTATCATCTCAGGCCCCAGCAGACACCGCTCTCCCAAGTCATCCCAACATGTAGAAGATCTACATTTTCTTCCATATAAAGCATCATAAGACGCTATCTGGATGATGTCCTGATAACTGTTATTATAAGAAAACTCTACCAAGTGTAAGTGGTCTTCCCAAGAGACCTTGAAATCTAGCATGTCTGCTCGCAACATGTCCTCCAGAATTTATATAGTCCTCTCTGACTATCCATCTGTCTAAGGGCAGTCAGTCATGCTGTAACTTAGTCTAGTTTCAAGGCACTCCTGCAAGCTCCTCCAAAAGTGTGAACAAAATCGTGTGTCTCTATAAGACACAATGCTAACATGTACCCCCATGCAAGTGTATTATCTCCCTCATGTGAAACTCCGCTAGACTTTCCATTGTTTATCCAACTTGAAATGGTATGAGGCAAAATGACTTGGTGAGTTAGTCTACTACTACCCATATGGTGTCGCTCCCCTTCTGGCTCCTGGGCAAGGCGGTGACAAAGTCCAGCATAAGATGTTCTTACTTCCACTCAGGAATAGGAAGGGGTTGCAATAACCTAGCAATTCTCCAATGCTCAGCCTTCACCTGCTGACATATTAGGCATTTTGCTACAAATTGAGCTATCCCCATTTTCATTCTTGACTACCAGTAATGCTCCTTCAAATGTTGATACATCTTTGTGCCACCTGGATGAATAGAAAGCACTGAACTATGTGCCTCCTCCTGCAGCCCTCTCTTGACATCGCCCTCAGGCACACACAATCTATCATGAAATCGCAATAATCTATTCTCATGTATCCGTAGATCAGTTCTCTCCCCATACTCCACTTGTTTCTTAAACTGTTGGTACTGAGCATCCTCGAACTAGGTAGCCTTAATCCGGTCTACCATAGCTGACTGTAGCTGAAGACTCATCAATTTTCTCCCTATTCTAGGTAAAATAATCTCCATGTTCATCCTCTAGAACTCAGCTAACAACTCCCCCTACCTGGTAAGTCTCATCACCACCGGCTTCCTGCTCAAATGATCGGGCACCACATTTACACATCCTAAATCAAGATCGTAATCAGCCATAAGCTCTAACCATTTGCGCTGCATCATGTTGAGCTCCTTCTATGTGAAGATATATATTTCAAACTTTTATGGTCCATGTACACCTCCACTCCTAGCCTATAAAATAGTGCTTCCAAATCTTCAATGCAAATATGACTGCTGCCAACTCTCGATCATGAACCGAGTTGTTCCTCTTGTGCATCTTTAGTTGTCTAGATATATAAGCTACTACCTTCTGATACTGCATCAGCCACTACCTTCTCATGCTACATCAGAACACAACCTAAACACAAACTGGAAGCATTTGTGTGCACTATAAGTCCTCTTGACGCATCCGTTGTCAACTTCTTCGTCAACCCATCAAATGCTGCCCAACACTCCTAAGTCCGCACAAAATTGTACTCTTTTTGAGTCATTCTAGTAAATGGTCCTACAATCCTGCAAAGTTCTTTATAAATTTTCTATAATATCCTGCCATTCTTAAGAAACTTCGCACTTCTGTCCTCGATGTAGATAGATCCAACCTCAACACCGCATCAACCTTCTTTAGGTCCACAGAGATACCTACTCCTAAAATCACATGCCCTAGGAAGGACATTTGCTCCAGCTAGAACTCACATTTGTTCAATTTTCCATAGAGCTTCTCCTTTCACTAGATTTTCAGCAGAGTCCCTAGATGCTCTGGTATTGGAGTATACAAGAATGTCTTCGATGAACACCACCACAAACTAGTCGAGATACTGAGAAAACACCTTGTTCATCAAGCTCATAAATATAGATGGATCATTTGTCACATTGGCATCACTAGGAACTCATAATGCCCGTACCATGTGCAGAATGCAGTCTTGGGTATGTCTTTCTTCCTCACTTTCAGCTGATGATAACCTGACTTGAGGTCCAACTTAGAAAACACCTTAGCTTCTCCGAGCTGATAAAAAAAGGTCATCAATCCTAGGAATTGGGTACTTATATTTGATGGTAAACCAATTCAACTCCTTGTAGTCAATAGACATCCTTTGGCTATCGTCCGGCTTTGGCAGTAACACCACTGGTGCTCCACAAGGTAACGTACGAAGCCTGATAAATTAGATCAATGACAAACTCTATATCTCTATCTGGTGGCAGACCCAGCAACTCATCAAAGAAAACATCTAGGAACTCCTCAACAATTGCTGGTACGGGCTTCTCCTCTACCTCTATCTAGGTTAACTCCGTCCATTCCTGCTCGATACTCTGACTGCTCCATTACTTTGTTGCCGCTCATAAACTCAAATTCTGGGTGATCTAGTATCTTGAACACCATGCTTCTGCATCGACAATCGATAAGAGCATGATAATTATAAAGCCAATCCATCCACAGAATGGCATCAAACCTATTAGTGTCAATCACCAACAAGTTTGCATATAGCTTCCTGCCACAAACTACTACATGGCATCTCTTACACTCCTTAATAGAAATTAGCACCCCGCTACCTGTATGGATATTCCAACCTGCATCTAAACTACTGCATGATATGGTGCGTCCTGCTATGAACTGAGTGGATATAAAATAGTGTGATGCCCCAGAATCAAATAGGGCAAATGCAGGGACCAAATAAACCAAAATGATACTTGTGATCACATCACCGGATGCGTCTGCGTGCTTAGCGGTAAGTGTCAGAACTTGACATTATCTCTGCTGCTACTGATCCTGCTGACTATACTCCCCTGGGTGCCTCTGTCGATACGGCAGCTGGTACGGGTGCTAAAACTAGGGACCTCTCCACTATCTCTGGCCTTAAAATTGTTGCTTCCTCTGATATCCTCACAACATCTGCTACTGAGTAGGAAGTGGTGTCCTCCTCTATTGTTCACCCTGTCTAGCCTGGCTTGCTGGTACTATCACTCTATCCGAAGCTCCTCCTAAAACTCCTTTACTAGGGCAAGTGATAAGCTAATGATCCTATGTCCTACATTCTAGGAACAATTCGTTAGCTCTCCTACAGTCCTTCATCAAATGCCCTGGCTTGTTACAAAAATGACAAATCATATTTGTTAGCCACGGAGTTAGCCTTGGTGTCTCGGTCTGCAGGTGCTTGGCCGGTGCTCCTCCTATCTAAGGCTTGTGCTGAGTACCCCCAGATGCCATTCCTGCAAGGCGCTTGTGGGTCCCCTTCTTTATAGAGTTCATGATCCCAATCAATTGTTCTGCCTTGCGAGCCGCCTCCAAGACATCAGCATAAGCCTTTACTCCCTCCTAACTATAAATTTGTGCCTGGATCTCAAAATTTAGACCATGCATGAACATTTATCCCTTATCCACATCATTAGACACCATGCATGGGGTGAACCTACTGAGCTTGGCAAATTCAGCAGCATACTCATCTACAATGTTGTCTCTTTACCTAAGATAACAAACTGCCTTTGCATCTCAAGGCGAGCTGTCTTAGGGAAAAAGGCCTCTAAGAAACCCTCTCGGAATGTCTCCCATGAGATCGGCTTAGGTAGCTCCTCCTCCTCTGCATCCCACCATGTCTTGGCAACATTACGAACTGCAGCTATACAATGTTGACCTCATCCTCATTAGATATTGTTGCTGCCCTCAAAAGATGGTCCATGATCTCCAGTCACATCTCGGCCTCATATCCGCCTTCAGTCCCAGCAAAGGTTTGCGGGTTCAGCTTTCAAAAATCGAACACGTTTCCCAGCTATGCAGCCATGAGCTGCTCATCTCTCTAGTGATTATGAGCTACCAACTCCCTGATTGCTCTTGCAAGATCAGCCTGATCGACCTACTATCCCTCAGGCCTAACTGCTATAGTGGGTTGATGTTTTGGAGCCATAGTAATCACCTGAAATGAGATTTGTCTCGATTAGGATTTTAGAATCAAGGTATTTAGAATCAAAGGATGTATTTTGGAAAAGGAGATAATCTACTTTGTACATGCACTGTTTTTGGCCCAATCCTAGTTCTGCTTGCATACGGAATGAGATACTAGTAGGGGTGCATTCGGTCCGGATACGGTTCAGATATGACACTTATCATATCCATATTCACTTTCTAAAAACGGATACGGATATGCGTCGGTTAGAAAAAGTCAAGACCATATCTGCGCTAAACGAAAATGAATACGGTTCGGATATTAGAGAATCAAATATGATTATGATCACGGATACAAATCAGATAATAAGGAAACGTATATGACTAAGACATATATCGAATAATGATAAAAATATATAATCACATAGAATAAGATAGTACATACAGATGGAATCACCTATATATATATATATATATATATATATATATATATATATATATATATATATTCACACGGACACACGAAATTCTTAAGTTGTAGATATTGTAGCACTGTTAGATCATTCGTGGTGCTTAACCTTCTTCTGTTTCCCTCTTTCTGCTCTTTTCCTTGGTTTCTTGCTCCTTGGCATTCTCAACTTTTAATATAATGTTTAGTATTCCTCATCGTAAATGCATGATCTAAATTAGCGGTAGCCTTATACGCGTATGACAATGTTATTCCTCAATTTTCTCCTTTCTCTCACTCACAACAATTTGTTACTACATTATTATAGTTAATCCGGTGCTGTACTCATGAGATTTAATTGAATATTGCAGTTACTTTTTTTCAAGGGTTTTACATTAAAACCACCTAAACTTTTCTCAAATTGATGGTTACCACCTACTTTTTTATGAATACCACCTTAAATTGCTTAGGGGGTGTTTGTTTCAAATCCCAAAATTTATGGATATGGATTTCACCATGGGATTTCAAATCCATATGGTTTTTATAAAGTTTTGGGATTCCATAAACTTTGTTTGTTTCATCAATATTTTGGGATCCCAAATACTATAATTTATAATATTTTATTTATTTCAAACTCAAATTGTAGCATTACAAATTTTAGAATTTGAAATCTAGAGTTGTAGCAAACAAAGTTATGGATTACAAAAAGAATGTAAATACTTTAAATTAGTTTTGTTTCTATTTGTCACATTTGCATGTGAATGTATTTTCCAATTGCAACTTATCCTTCACCACTGATTATTTTGCTAACAAATGTAATGGAAAAGCTATTAAAACATGCCAACATGAGCAAAAGTTAAATACATACACCACATTCTTGAGCAGAACAGGGGGAAATAGTTTGATGTCCTCTAAAGAATCAATCCAATATTCTTGAGAAGCTAACCCAAAATTAAACTCACATGTTCCTTTAGTAACCAAGACTGCAAGCAAGTCAGACCAGCAAACCCACAAACAAACCCACAAAACCAAGCAATATGTCAAAATATAATTCATGTCATACTTACGATAGTCAGAGAACAACGAAATCAACAAAAAGAGGAAAATAACAGAGTTTATATATGCAAGGAAAGTCATGCATCTGGTCTAATATTAATAAGCAAGAAATTAAGTGTTATATGCCAAACAATTTCTGAATCAGCAGCTTGACAAACTTAGAAATTCATTTAACTACATAATCAAACCACTCAAAACCAACCCAAATCCTATTTAGAAAAACCCTAAACACAAATCTAATCAATCGGATGTAGAAATTACAGAGGATGGGTGCAAAAAGTACTTGAGGGGTCTGAGAGAATCGCCTGGAACCCTAGAATCACCGAATCAGCAAAAAACCCCAAATCGACTGGAACCCTAGAACACCGAACCAAATATAGCAGCAGAAATGGAGGAGGCGAGGAGGACTTTGTCACTAAATTGTTGATAAGGGATGAAGAATGATAGGGCTTCGTAGAGGGAAATGGAGGCGGCGGGAAAAAGAGGAGGGAGCTGAAATGGGAGCGGTGAGAAAAAGACGAGGGAGCTGAAATGGGAGCTGTGAGACTAGGGATGGACAGCGATAATTTTTGGGATCTCAGTTTTGGGTTTTGCTGAGGTGGATTGGGCATTTGTGGGATCCAGCCCAAATCCTCTCTAAAATAGAGAAATTGCTAAATGCCAAAAAATAATAGTTTTTTATTATTTGGGGATCTAATATCCCAAAAATTGTTTGGAAACAAACAGAGGTTATGGAATTCTAAAACTCAAAAAAACCACTTTTACATCCTAGAATTTGTAATCCTACCTATATCCCAAAAAAAACTTGAAACAAACACCCCCTTACATGCTTTCAATGTCACATCAAACTTTATTTTCAGCCTAAAAACCGTGTGACTTGACCAAAATACTCCCCAACCCCTCACGTGTAAAACACGTGCCCCCCTTTAACTCACCCCACCTAAACCCTGGTAAGAGAAGGCACATGAATCTCACATGCCTTCTCTTCACCCTCTTCCCGACCTAATTCCAAATTGATCTCCGATATTAAACCCCCTCTTCTCTTCTGGATCTTGTTCTGTAAACCCCCTCTCCTCTTCTTCTTCTTCCCTAAACCCCATAAGAGTTATTGGTTGCTTTTCCCAAGTATTTTTGAGCAATAATTCAATTATCAATGGCTACTGAATATTCAACAGGTTCTTCTTCATATTCTCATGGAAGATCCATGGACGTTTTGTGCAAATGCAAACTGAAGGCTTTAATGCTAACTTTAAAGACTGAAGCTAACCTAGGGAGAAGGTTTTTAGTTGTCATTTCTCAAGTACTTCAATTTGTGATAAAAGATATAATTTTTATGTGGTATAATGGTGAGATTGTTAGGAGGCCTAGGAAAATTATGAATAGACTAATTGCTGAGAAGAAGAAATTAAAGGAAGAGCTTCTAGAGATGAACAAGAAGATGGAGGAGATGGAAGATGATCCGAATGAGCTTGTAAATGAAAATAATCAACTGAAAATTAAGAATCTTTCAATGAAGAAGGAGATGCAAGAGATTAGTAGGAGAAATCCTAAATGTTTTTACATCTATTGTAATTGTTGTAATTGTGTTGCTTAAGTTTGTGATAGGAGATGCAAGAGATTAGAATGTAATTATGTATTGTCATGAAAATACAACTTTGTATAAAGAGAACATTTGATGTTTTTGTATTTGCTTATATTTTATAATTTTCTTTGAAATTTTTGTCACAATTTAATGTGTTTATGCATGTTAGAAGTAGAAACATATACTGAGCGGATGATCACTATTTTGACATTCCATCAATACCACCTAAATTTTTATCTCTCTTATGGTTACCACCTTACAAAACACAACTTGATATGTATACCACCTTACTTTATAAACTTTTGACATGAACCACATGCTATGTTAAGCAATTCACAATTACCACCAAAATTTTGAAATATGTACCAAGCATAACCACACATGAGACATTAGCTACAGAAAATAGAACTCAAACTAACCTGCCATAATGATTGAAATATAGGAATCATTATGTAGAATGTCATAATCAAACGCAATATATATACAAACCACCTAAACTTTTATATCTCTTATGGTTACCACCTTACAAAACACAACTTGATATGTATATCATCTTACCTTTATAAATTTTGACATGAACCACCGCTATGTTAAGCAATTCACAATTACCACCAAAATTTGAAATATGTACCACCTTACAAAACACAACTTGATATGTATACCACCTTCCTTTATAAACTTTTGACATGAACCACCGCTATATTAAGCAATTCACAATTTACACCAAAATTTGAAATATGTACCAAGCTTAACCACATGAGACATTAGCTACATAAAATAGAACTCAAATCACAATCGCCATAATGATTGAAATATATGCATCATTATGTAGAATATCATAATCAAACCGCAATATATATACAAACCACCTAAACTTCTATATCTCTTATGGTTACCACCTTACAAAACACAACTTGATATATATACCATCTTATCTTTATAAACTTTTGACATGAACCACCGCTATGTTAAACAATTCACAATTACCACCAAAATTTGAAATATGTACCAAGCTTAACCACACATGAGACATTAGCTCTGAGAAAATAGAACTCAAACCACAACCCGCCATAATGATTGAAATGTATGCATCATTGTGTAGAATGAATTTGAAATATGTACTAAGCTTAACCACACATGAGATATTAGCTACAAAAATAGAACTCAAATCACAATCGCCATAATGATTGAAATATAGGAATCATTATGTAGAATGTCATAATCAAACCGCAATATATATACAAACCACCTAAACTTTTATATCTCTTATGGTTACCACCTTACAAAACACAACTTGATATGTATATCATCTTACCTTTATAAATTTTGACATGAACCACCGCTATGTTAAGCAATTCACAATTACCACCAAAATTTGAAATATGTACCACCTTACAAAACACAACTTGATATGTATACCACCTTACTTTATAAACTTTTGACATGAACCACCGCTATATTAAGCAATTCACAATTTACACCAAAATTTGAAATATGTACCAAGCATAACCACACATGAGACATTAGCTACATAAAATAGAACTCAAACCAACTGCCATAATGATTGAAATATATGCATCATTATGTAGAATATCATAATCAAACGCAATATATATACAAACCACCTAAACTTCTATATCTCTTATGGTTACCACCTTACAAAACACAACTTGATATATATACCATCTTATCTTTATAAACTTTTGACATGAACCACCGCTATGTTAAACAATTCACAATTACCACCAAAATTTGAAATATGTACCAAGCTTAACCACATGAGACATTAGCTCTGAGAAAATAGAACTCAAACCACAACCCGCCATAATGATTGAAATGTATGCATCATTGTGTAGAATGAATTTGAAATATGTACTAAGCTTAACCACACATGAGATATTAGCTACAAAAATAGAACTCAAATCACAATCGCCATAATGATTGAAATATAGGAATCATTATGTAGAATGTCATAATCAAACCGCAATATATATACAAACCACCTAAACTTTTATATCTCTTATGGTTACCACCTTACAAAACACAACTTGATATGTATATCATCTTACCTTTATAAATTTTGACATGAACCACATGCTATGTTAAGCAATTCACAATTACCACCAAAATTTGAAATATGTACCAAGCATAACCACACATGAGACATTAGCTACAGAAAATAGAACTCAAACTAACCTGCCATAATGATTGAAATATAGGAATCATTATGTAGAATGTCATAATCAAACTGCAATATATATACAAACCACCTAAACTTTTATATCTCTTATGGTTACCACCTTACAAAACACAACTTGATATGTATATCATCTTACCTTTATAAATTTTTGACATGAACCACCTGCTATGTTAAGCAATTCACAATTACCACCAAAAATTTGAAATATGTACCACCTTACAAAACACAACTTGATATGTATACCACCTTCCTTTATAAACTTTTGACATGAACCACCTGCTATATTAAGCAATTCACAATTTACACCAAAAATTTGAAATATGTACCAAGCATAACCACACATGAGACATTAGCTACATAAAATAGAACTCAAACCAACCTGCCATAATGATTGAAATATATGCATCATTATGTAGAATATCATAATCAAACTGCAATATATATACAAACCACCTAAACTTCTATATCTCTTATGGTTACCACCTTACAAAACACAACTTGATATATATACCATCTTATCTTTATAAACTTTTGACATGAACCACCTGCTATGTTAAACAATTCACAATTACCACCAAAAATTTGAAATATGTACCAAGCTTAACCACACATGAGACATTAGCTACAGAAAATAGAACTCAAACCACAACCTGCCATAATGATTGAAATGTATGCATCATTGTGTAGAATGAATTTGAAATATGTACTAAGCTTAACCACACATGAGATATTAGCTACAAAAATAGAACTCAAATCACAATCTGCCATAATGATTGAAATATATGCATCATTGTGTAGAATGTCATAATCAAGCTGCAGTATATACGAACCACCTAAATTGTTAACTGTTTTCATGGATACTACCTTTACTGTTAACAATTAGTACATATACCACCTTGTAAGTCTAGATATATCACAGATACCACCTACAGTTTACAAAATGTGGCTTAAACATTTACACATGCCACTATAAGTTTTCAAAATCATAGATAGCCAATATTTTCCAAGAAAGACAAGGAATCAAGGCTTCCATATAGGCTTTGCTGCAGTTTTTTCCCCTTGTTGCATTTGTTGTGCTGCCTCCCTCACTTGTGCCACAGAAATGCAAATATTACCCCTTGTTGCATTTAGTGTTGCTTATGTTAGAGTTGGTGAGTAATCTGGTGTGTAGTCTTGTGTGGGTGCAAATGCTTGTGAGAGATTGCTGGTTGTCATAGAGGGAATCTGTAATTAAGATAAGAAGAAAAATATAATGTATCATCAAGATAGAGGCTTATTAGGTACTTGATTGGATTTATTTACCTGACCACTTTCTTGAGTAGCTCCTGTATTGGATGGTTGTGGCCTCTCATGGCTAGTATCATATACAATGAAGATAGATACTTGTTGTTATCAAATTCAAGTTAGATTGTTGTGGCCTATAAACACACATGACAATATTTACTCACCTAACCACTTTCATGAGAAGCCCCTGTGTTGGATTGTTGTGGCCTCTCTTGGCTAGTACCCTGTAACATGAAATACATGTGAGATACCTATTGTTGTCAACTTACAGTTTTGAATAAAATTTGGTTGAAAATACACAAATATTTGAGATAACACCTTAATTTCTCATAACATGTACAGATAACACTATAACATGTACAGATAACACCTTAACTTTTCATAACATGACAGATAACACCTTAATTTTTTCCCAAATTATGCATATAACACCATAACTTTTTATAGTTTATGCAGATAACACCTTGATAGTAGAAACATTACCTTAATAGTTGTTTTCTAAAAATTGGTTGAAAATACATAAATATTAGAGACATACCCCTTAAGATAACTTTTTTGACCTACCCCCTTTCTTAATTGGAGCTTTGGCTTGGTTAAATTTTTGCAAGTCTTCCTTTTGTGCCCCTTTTGTCCACAATTCCTACATCTACCTTGCAATTTTTTCCTTTTCACTTTTTGGGTGGATACAGCTTGCTCTCCAATCTATCTTCTTCTTCTTCTTTTCTTTGGCTACCTAGCATAATTCTTGTTTGAGGAGGGTCTGGTGCAGAATATCCTGTCTTGGGCTATTGCTTCGTATCAGGAAGGGGTGAGATATTCATGGCATAAGCTAGAATATAGGTCTCCTTTGTACATGCCTCATACACAAATTCTTCAACAGGCATTCCAATTTTAACTAGGGCTGCAACCCCATGCATGCAAGGTAAGCCACTGAGTTGCCATTTGTTACATCCACATCTTTTTATCCCCAAATCTACTATGTAGGTATCATCTTCTTTATATTTCACTTCAAATTTGCCATTTCCCGCAAAGTTAGTCTTACAGTGTCTAATCTCAAGCTTGAGATACTCCAGTTTAGCAAATACCTTTGGCACTAGAAGCCCCTCCATCTTAGTAATACTCTCTTGTTTGACAATGAACATCTTCATAAGCATCCTCCTAATGAACTCCATACATGTGAGAATAAGCTTGTCCCTTGCTTGAAGAATCATTTTGTTGAATGACTCACACATATTATTCAACAAACAATCTGACTTGGTGCTTTCCTTGAATGCATGCAAGCTTCAATGTGAAGGATCTTCAGCCATAAGATAGCTGTAAGCACCCTCATCCATATACTAGATAATCTTCATTGCCTCATCAAAATCAATCTTTGTAGAAGCCCTACAAGCTCCCCTTATAGCATCTTTGAAAGACTTCCCTTAATATTTTTGTTTGAAGTTGGCATATATATGCCTACAACAAAATCTAACCTCAGCAGTAGGTATTACTGTCCTCAAAGCTTCAATTAACCAATACACAAACATTAAATTAAAAGTTTGAATGTATTAGCATAACGTTGGTAGAATATGCAAATTTGTCACACATAAAGTTATAAATATAATATACAATTTCTACTATTAACACATTAACTTCTCATAACATGTACGATAATACCATAACTTTTTCCAGTCTATGCATATAACACCTTAACTTTTTATAGTTTACGCAGGAATCACCTTAATTTTTCCAGTTTATATATTTACCACCTTAATAGTAGTTTCTATCCAATACATGTAATCAATAATACAAGTTAGAGTATTAGAAATATTACCTTCTTTCTATTTGACATGAAAGCCTAGCTATGTTGCTCCACTGGACTCAAATCAATATTAGTTGATTAAGAAACCAACTCCAAGTTTCTTTATTCTCCACTTCAACAACTGCATTGGAAATAGGGTAGATGTTGTCATTGCCATCTGTTTCTATAGCACTCATGATTTGCCCTGTATAAGCACCTTTTGAGTGGCAGCCATCAAGGCCAATAAGTGGCCTACAACCTTTCTTGAACCCTTCCTCGCATGCAACCAAACATACATATAATCTCTGGAAAAGTGGTGCTAGGTTCCTATTGATATCATCTATTCTAATCAAAGCTGAGCTCCCTAGATTTGTCCTCGCAATTTCAGTTGTATAGTCTCATACTCTTTTGTATTGAACACTTGTAACACCATAAATATTCACAAAGGTAAGCTGCCTTGCTCTATATACTATAGGACCACCAATGTTAACCCCATAGTCTCTATGCACCTCTGAAATGAACATAGATATCTTCCAATTAGGATCATCTTTTCATTTTGTTAGATATCTTGTAGCTAACCACTCAAATGAGACTTTGGAGTTTTTATCTCTGGAGCTACCACAGTTGTCATGTTTGAGCCTCATAGATCTAATTTTAAATGTGGCTTCATCATTCATTCTCACAGCATGAACTTTGAACTTGCAATTATCTTGGCAATTGTTGGGACATTTCAGCCTCCTACCATGCTTGAATAGGCATTCACACCTACATCGATACTTGCAATAAATAAAGACCCTTTTGCTATCATTGTGCAAGTAGTAAAAATCATACCCTTTTTGTATTGCATGCAACTTCTGAGCTCTTCTTAAGACCTCATTGGTAGAAAATTTTAAACCCACTATCAAGTCAACAGACTTGTCAAAATCTTTATCCTCATTGAATTCTGGATGTTGGACTTTCTCGTCATCAGAGCCGTGTAAACTCACCAACTCTTCAGTCTCACCATCTGATTGTTCATCCACCTGAGGTATATCATCAAACATCTCATTCATGTTCACTTTAGTTGTTGGTTGTGATGTAGCCTCTACTTCTTCCTCTAACTCAATATCCTCCTCATCAGTATCATCATAGTCACCATCAATAAGTTCAAACTCGGAATCCTCATCTTCATTCTCCACATTTACATCCACAAGCCCTTCTTTTTCATAAATTTTTGCTTCCTCAGTGGCATCATTTTCATCACCTGATCCTTCATCAGCACACCTATCATCATGTTCATCATCATCACCATCACTAGCCTCATTGTCTTCATCATCATCAGTAGCCTCATTGTCTTTATCAATGCCCTACGCAAAGCATACAAATAGTTCAGATACCAAATTACTCTTAAAAATTTATACAGATAACACTTCTACTAAATCTATGTATTACAGTTACCACCTAACATCAATTTATGCTATACAGATACCACATATAATCAAGTTAGGTTAAACATATACCGCCTATAATCAAGTTAGGTTAAACAGATACCACCGAAATAATAATCTATTATGCGATACCACCAAATATAATCTCATGGAATATAATCAACTTCAACAACAAAATTTATGTGTCAAAATATACAAATATAGAATATTATACCTCATTATCATCATGTTGAGCTTCCTCAGTTGCCTCATTCTCTTCTTCATTGTCTTCATTCACAATCTTTACATAAAAATACAACCACAATCAGCATATAGGAAAATAAGTTTCAGTATATAGGAGATTACTTAATGATAAATACAATATGCTATTGGAGGGTATACCTCATTCTCATCATGTTCAGCTTCAATGATAAATACAATATGCTATTGGAGAGTATACCTCATTCTCATCATGTGCAGCTTCAATGATAAATACAATATGCTATTGGAGAGTATACCTCATTCTCAGCTTCATTAGTGCCTTGAGTAGTATCCTCTATATGTGCATTGCTTGGGCCTGCCTCAAACGTAGTAGCATTATCCTCCCTTGGTGGTTCATTACCTACTCTCTCTCTAAGATCAAAATCAACTTCACCAATATATTCTTCAACACCATGCACAATGTAAACAGCAATCCTCTTACTTCTTCCAAGAGAAGCAACCATCTCATTGATATCTCAATCACTAGTAATTTTTCTAATTCCTTGTGATAAATTTTTTCAAGGAATCTTATAGATGAGTTGTGCCACACTACTCATACTATAGTTCAATTGATCTGTTAGGACACCCTTTAGCTGCCACTCTGACATTTCATCAATAATGTGATCATGTTTAGTGAAAACTTTACCACCTACATACTTCAACGATCCCCTATTCTTTTCAAACTGCCCCCCATGATGATACTCAACGACCATAAATTCATACATCCTAAAATCAAAAGAGAAATTACATTAAATACCCATGTTTACTTATCTTAGGTTAATTAATATATGAATTGAAATACCACTTCAATAAACAAAATAGCAAATTAAATTACACAATTATTACAAATTTCACAAATAATTAAGCATCACAGTGTACATTAAGTTAATCATAACAATCTTATTTTTCACATGTTGTAGATCAACACAGTGACCAAATTGCCAATAACTAATCAACATATAACCAGGAATTAAACTAGTCTTTCATTTTAAACAATTATATAAGCAAACAACTTGTCCAATTTAACTCAATATTTGTTCATTTGTCAAAGCCCTAATCAACCCTAACCCTAAAAATGCACGAGTAAAAAACAAATTACACAACTACAATCTACCAAAACCTAATCCAAATTCTCACCCCAAACAAACCACATGCAATTGGAAAAGTTAAATTACATTAACTTAACTTGAAGACTCAAACCAACATACTCGACAGTCCGAACCCTAACACCCCTTTCCAGACGACGAGGTCGACGCCCAACCTCCGTAGAAGCACGACGATGAGATGAAACCCCTAATTCAAGAGAATTTTCAGTTGTTTTCCTTGAAGATGACTGGTACAAGATGGGGAAGAGAGCGCGCTCGGACAGGAAAGTGACGATTTTTTTTTTTTTTGGTGAGAATTTAGTGCGGATGGGGGAGGTGGGGTTGTCGGTTTTGGGGTGAGGACCAATTTCTAGTCTGAGTTAATAGGGTGAGTTAAAGGGGGGCACGTGTTTTACACGTGAGGGGTTGGGGGATATTTTGGTCAAGTCACATAGTTTTTAGGCTGAAAACAAAGTTTGGTGTGGCATTGAAAACATGTAAGCAATTTAATGTGGTATTTATCCAAAAAAAAAAGTTGGTAATCATTAATTTGAGCAAACGTTTAGGTGGTTTTGATACTCTATGTTTAATGGGCACGCATGCAGTCTACATACGTGTTTGCATGTATATTCATGAGGTTGCCTGTCCGTGTACATATTTTTTTTTTTTTAATGAAAATCAGGGGTTGCCAGCACTTCTGGAGTGAAAAGAGGACTATCAAACAGATAATTGTGGCATCCTCAAATCTGTTACTCATCATCTGTACTAAGACATATTTTGAGCTTCTGATTTTCAAAACACTTACTTTCTTCATTAATTATTTATTTCAGTATTTGACCACAAATACATCTTTTTACCATTCATCAATCGTTTTCGTTCTCTTTTTACTAAAATAATAATTATATTGAAAACAAAAACAGTTCAGTATTCAATTCTTGTAGCAAATTTTCCTAGTGCTTGCAGCATCTTAGGTACATTCTATTGTTCGTGTCAGTGCAAAACTCCCGGTCGCAAGTGGAAATAAATAAGTAATATTCAGTACCATCCCACGAATACGACCCCCCACCAACCAAAAAGTGAAATTTTGGATCCCTTCTTTCGCTGCAATAGTTCACTGTGGCAAACATTCTTGAATCTCGTACAATTTATTTAAATAGTCAAGTGGCACATAGATTTTGTAAAGAATTATTGCAACCATGTTGTATTCCCTATTTTCTTTATGGTTTGCAGATTCATGCTATGAACAGTAAAAAAAGCTCAGGAAGACAGGTAGACTACTTCACGCTTCTTTACTAAAATTGTTGCGCTATTCACTTTTTGCATTATATTCATTGCTTTCTGGTATTTTAATGACTAGAAACTAATAATAACAGAAATGATTTCAATATCCGGCTGTCCACATTTTTTTTCCCTTCTAGTACATACGTTGACTAACCATACCTCGATCTATCAAACGAATGCCCTCTTGGAACTTTACTTTAAGCTGAGTTTGGCCCAATAGTTCGGCACCCAGAATTAACTGCCTCAGCGCTCCCTTCACTTTTCTTATCGCTAGAACCAAACTTCCCTCATCTACGCTTGTAAGCTTCATGATCTGCAAGAAGCTGCGGCCTTTTGCCCATCCATAGACCGCATCCATGACAGCCGGTGAAATTGCGTTCACAAGAGTCTTCACATCAATCTGGACCTGTCCCAAAACAGAAAGATATGGGGGGAAAATGGGAAAGAGAAATATCTATGCTAAAGGACAGATTTGATTGATCCCCTACTAATGATGCATTCTTAAATTCATCCCACTACTTTCTTTTTTGGACCCTGCTATTTGGCTCGCGCGAGTTGCAACTCGCGTGAGCCAAACAGGGGTGGGGGCCACAGGGCTGTGGGTCCCACCCACCTGTTTGGCTCACGCGAGTTGCAACTCGCGCGAGCCAAATAGCATTTTTGGTGTTTTTCTCAACGTAGTCCTTGTATTCCTTTGCATTAACTTGGTCATATTTTAATTTACTGTTAAAAATACTGTAAAATAAAAATTGAGAAGACAATTCTACCCTAATCTCATTTCCCATGTCATCATTTCCTCATTGTACAGTTATCTTCTTCCAGATAGCATGCATCCTCAACTATTATAATAGTTTCTGTTAATATATATAATTAACATAATTATGGCTGTACTGTGGAGAATTAAAATTAACAAATGAAATAAGGAACTGCATTCAGTCAGCGTAAAACAGGAAAAATAATCTCATAGCGAGAGGGGAAAAACAGAAATGAATCAGTAATAAACTCCAATGCAAATTGAAAAATCAAACCAAATTGAAAAATCAAACAGGAAAAGTTTCCTAAGTTGAGGTGTCAACCAAATTTTTGTGGGGGTCATGGTGGCAATAATTTAGATGAATCCAAATGCACGGAGAATAAAGTTTGTTATCTTAATGCTCATGATCCAATTTGATCATGAATGTTGAAGTCTACATCAGTGCTTGGTTAGCGTCTTAAAGCAAGTGTTTAGTTTAAGTTTGTTTTCTTAAAGCATGTCTGTGGTAGTAAGCTTTTCATAGCTTGGTTGAACATTATACCAAGTATTAACCATGATGCATTTTCTCGTGAAAGAAGAAAGAAATTATGCCAGCCATTATTGAAAGGTTAAATAAACCACAACATTATAACTTCAAGCTACAATAGATTCATAAAGGTTTAATGTCAAAAAAAACCCTTAATTTTGGACGACTATCAGGAACCCCCAACCCCTGGTTGCCCCAAGAAAAAAAGAATCAATCGAAGAACAAAAACCAACTCCTCTCTCTCCCCCTCTTCCTCTCTCAGTTTTAGGGGTTGACAGAAAAACCCCTTTATCTTTAGGGCTTTAGTTTTATCATGAAACTCCCCTAATGGCGCTATCCCTCATTATCCCAAATAGACAAAAATACCCCTCAATAGGGATTTCACCCCACTTGATTAAAAAATTTTAAAATAGTTTAACACATTAATCTAATATCTTGCTGGAAAACCCTCCCACTGAAAATCTCTACTGAGGCAGTTTTTTGTCCACTAAAATTTTGTGATAATGAGGGATAATGCCGTTGAAGATTTTGTAATATAGCCCTAAAATTACAGGGGGTTCCCTAAACTTAAGGGGGATTTTCTGATATTTTCGAAGTCAAGAGAGGTTTCCGGTTAACGGTCCTAAGTTAAGGGGGGTTTTCTGATATTAAGCCATTCTTAAACCTCCAGAAGTACAAATATTAAGATCAAATTATAGTTTCAGTTCTGTTTCAGGTTTGAGTTTGACTTGGAGTTGATGTCAGTGTCTAAACTAGATTTCTGTCTCTTGTTATATTCTAAGAAGTGGTCTCTGTAGGCGGACACCAAACAGTCTCCAGGTCTGTTTTTGCTATATTCTCTGGGTTAATATCTATGTTGACTCCCTGTGGCTGTTTTTTTGCATTACCTTGCAGTAGGCACACCTTCATCTTTCATAGGTAAGATGACATTTTTCTTAAAAATGCTAGATGTTTAAGACCTGACAAAGGATTATGAGTTTCATTTGTTCTTATATAGGACAAAGAGTTCATTTCAATTATGGTACCCCCAAAGTTTGCAAAGCCAATTGTTTGTCATACAAGAAATATGCTCTTAATGATTATCATCATGTCATATTGTATGCTGATGAAAAATCTAAGTTTTGATGATTATCATGCATACACATAAAATCTCATTATTAATTTGTCAACAATCATTAAGAATTATTAATTTGTAAAGAATAATAAGAAAATGTTACAGACACAAGAGTTTGTTTTGATATTAAATTGAGAGAATTTTTAACATTTTTAGCAAGCTTAGATTGGTTTTAAACAAATTCAAAACAGGATTTCTAAATCAAAAGTACAGGGTCCTCTGTTGTCATGTAATTGAGGATAACAGTCATAAATGAAAAACTAACATGCCAACTTCAACAGATTCAAAAAAAAGATTAGAGTTTGTAACTACAGGGACAAAGTAGAGAAAAAAGGAAAGAAAACTAACCTCACGCCTAAGCTGGACAGTGGCGATTGTCCTTGCTATTTCCTGCAGCAGAGTAAATAGCGTATAAAGCTCTTTCGGTAGTGCCCGGGAACCCTGGCATTTATGTGGCCACACACAACAAGAGACAAGAGCCACCATCTGTTCAACATTCAGAGCTTGGAATTCTCCATTATGCATGAGCTCTGTTAGTATTAATTCAGCTGAACTAATTTCACACGCAACCAATCCTCTCATCTGGACAGTGTCATCAATGCTAGTGTATCTGTTCGTAGTTAATGCAATTTTAGCAAAACTTCAAAGAAAAGCACAGTATGCACAAAAAACGAATACCCACATCTCTTAAATGGATACCAAGAAAACATATACTCTATAAATAACTTATTCAATACCTCCAAAAGAGGAAACATGGAACATTTATCCAGTAGTTGTCAGTTTACACTATTTTTCCCAGCATGTTATCTTTCCCATCTGACTAGGTTTCTATCATCCATTTTTTCATGGTAGGTTACTTATCGATTATTTTCCAATCAACTATTCAAAATTCCTAAAGAGATCAAACCAAACGATACCAGCCAAACCAACTCCACCCCAAATCACTCAGACCACATTTGTATTTTCTCCCCAGATTTGGAGATACCATATTCTGTACTGTAGTATTGAGACTACATTATCCTGAGACTATTTTAGTCTCATCTAACGTTTGTTTCCACAGTGACTAACATTCGGACTAACTTAAAATACTCCAAACTAGTGTTGCTTTAGAGGATCTACGACCATTCAGACTAATGTCACACGCCGAACAACTTTTTTGCCCACAACTAACACTATATTAATGCATCTCAAGTCAACTAATACTGTATTAATGCAACTGTTTGGTAAAAAAATGCGAAGTTTGGGCATGATCTTGTCTAGGAGTAGACATAACATCCCATGCTTGTCATGCACATCAAGCAATCCTATTCATTCAACAAAACACAGTTGTAAAATGTTAACACATCTCTAATTAAACAATAAATTAGATGTTAGGCCTAACCAAAGGCTCTCATTAATTTTAATCATTTAGATAAAAAAAGAAACCATGCTCTTTTTTATGCATAACATTATTCTTTTTCTTTTTCAGCTTTGTTGATAATAGAATATGATAACTAAAATAGGATTTATAATGTAGCATATGCTACTTCATCAAGAGAACTCTGCATAAATTGATTGATACAGAGGCATATACGAGAAAATCAAGCTAGAAATGTTCGATACCATCTACTTCATTATTTTATTATATACCTTGTGGGGCTTTGAGCGGTTGGAAAAGGAAGTTGTCCTTCCAGGAATCATCGAGTATATGTTTTAGATTAGGAGAAATTGTGAAAAGAAGTCAGATAGAACGATAGAATAAAATCTCAGGAAAACAAATTAGTGATTAAAAGCGTAGGGGCATTTTTGCCAAAATCAAGGTTCCTTTGTATGATCAATACCTAGACTTTAAAGATGGTGTGACTGGGTTTATTTTAATCCCTCTTTTGAGTATTAATTAACGGGTAAATTAGATAATCTCCCTGAGGTTTGCAAAAGTAATAGAAAATCCCCCTGAGTTTCCAAAAGTGACACCCTCTCTCCCTTGCTTTAAATTTTCTGTCAAACAAGGCTCTAATTGCAAAAATACCCCTATTGAGCTTCTAATCTGAGTGATTTATCCTTCCACAAAAAATTTATCTGTGGTTTTCCTCCATAGCCATTGGCAATAAAACTGTAAAGTTTCAAGCTCCATAGTGATCGGCAAAGGGACTTGACCTTGTGGGAAAGCTATTTATGCAAAACATCGAAAACTCTCTAAACTTTCCATTTGGTATGGTTAATTAATATCATTTCTTAAAAGAATTTTAGTTTAACCAGATATCTGCTAAAATTAGAAGTAAAACGAGAGGTGACGATGTCATTTTGGCTCAGACCGACAATTCCAAGATTTGTGAGCGCCTGTGTTTTTTTGTCTGGGATTGTCTGCTAGAGATCGAGAGCAAAAAGGAAAGGAAAGCTTGTGAAACCAAATGGAGAACAATGTTTTTTATTCTCAAGATAAACTTCTGGCTGGAAGTGAGCAATGGGAAAGAAAGCAAAAGGTCAGACTCAATATCCATTTACAGAAGGCTTAGATATTCAACTTGGATGGTAGAAAACTTCATTTTGAGCTAATTGTGAGCTAACAGTAGGAAACAATATTTTAAAAAGCCTCAGTCTAGCCTGCCTAGGCGTACGCCTAAGCCTAGGCGCTACCTAGACCCTTACCTAGCATGTAGCATCTAGGCGGTACCTAGACTGTCCACCTAAATTTTGGGAGCGCATAGAGAAGTAGGGTTTGCCCACCTTTTAGATCTTAATCGTGATTTCCTCTATTGCAATCTCTACGTCCTCTAACCTCTTCCAAACTCCTCTAGTCTCTAACTATACACCACCTCTACCTCCTCTGCTTTAGTAAAACCTCCTCCACTACTATTTAAACGAAAAAAAAATCCAAGGCACCAATCCAGTGTCTAAGCTTTTTACAAAACATTGGCAGTTACTATCAATTATTATAATTAAAAATGAAAAATAGAAAAACCATAGGATCTGAGACTCTGATCAAAGCCTAGGTCGCCTAGTGCTTCCTTTAAACTTGGTAGGAGAAATAATGGAGTTTCTGAGAGAGCTTTGGTTTGTATGATGGAAGTTTCTGATAGAGCTTTGGTTTGTATGATGGACTTGAGGTTTATAGGAAGAAAGGAACAAAACAAGAAGCTTTTCTTCCTCTCCAGTAAAGAAACTTGCTTTGGCATTTTGCATAAGAAAGAGTGGTATTATCATTAGAAGGTAAACCCAATGTGAAAAAAGCGCTTTTGGAGCCCGCTTTGAAGCACGCAACAGCACGTTGGGCAGATTTTTGCTGAGGCGTCCCTCTGAAGCGCACGCTTTGTTTCGTGAAGCGTTCGCTTCAGAGGGAAAGCGCTTGAATCGCGCTTCAATACGGGTATAAAGCGTAAAAATTGAGTAGGGTAAAGAAAAAGAAAACCGAAAAAAAGTTAAGAATCTAAACATACCCGATTTATTATAGAATTTCTATTATGGCACTACTTCAATTTCTATTAAGATCTGGCTCCTCTACTTAATATCTCCAAAAAATCATCTCTGCAACAAGTTCCTTGAAGGAAAATCGAAGAGAAAACATAGAGAGAATCACCATGGCGGCTTCGATCAAGTAAGTTTTTTCCTTTTTACGGCTTTTCTGATTTTTCTTTTATTTTGCTGCTGCTTTCTCTCCTCTCTGGAATCAACCAGAGCTCTTTTCTCCCCCTCCCTCCGTCATTTCTTTTTTATTTTAATTTTTATTGTGTCCTTTATTTCTTCCCTCTCTCTTTCTCTCTTTTTGACTTTTCAAAGACCCATCTCTTTAGTTGATGTTACTTTTGTACAAGTGCATGTGACATTACTGTTTCCAAAGTTCGGTATAGAACTTTACCTCTTCTATAGTTCCAAGAGACACTAATTATATACTTTTGTACAAGTGCATCGGACTTTACTATTTTCAAAGTTCAATAAAATACATTACCTCTTCCATGGTTACAAGAGACACACTAATTATATACTGTGAATTTGTCTTTTTAAATATGTCCGACTTCGATACCTCTTTCAATGAATTTTTTATTTTTCCCCTATTTTTCTTCATTAATTATTTTCATATTACCATATCATGCATTGCAAATAGTACGAAGCTATATTTATATTATTTTTAATATATGACTCATAATTTAATAAAATAAATAAATTTAATTAATTATATAAAACATAAATACATGTATCTTCTTCAATATATATATATATAGAGAAAAATGGGTATGCTTGGTACTTGGTAGTTGAGGTGTATCAATCACATCCACTCCTCAAATGGGGACCACAAGCACATGGGTTGGGGAGTGGATGTGATTGATACACCTCACTACCAAGCACAAAAAATGGTGCTTGGTACCAAGCATACCCATATTTCTCATATATATATATATATATATATATATATATATATAGTAGTATTTCTTGTTGTTATACCTTATAAGTTATAATTTGCAAAGTTGTTTTATTTATGTTATTTGATCTTTTTAGGGTTAGTAAAGATTTTGCTTAGACGCATGTTAAAGAATATACGGGTACTAAGGAGCGATCAAGAAATTACCTTGATTGCAAGCATTGTGACTTCACTTCCAAACGAGGCATCAACCGTCTTCAGCATCATTTGGCTAGTTCTCACAAGGGAGTTCATCGATGTCCTAAAGCTCCTCCAAATGTAGTAGAAGAGTGCCAAAAAGCTTTAACTGATTTTAAAGATTTGAAAGAGAAGAAGACTGAATTGGTTTGTAGCATTGGAAGAGCCAGTAATTCTCAAGATCGAGGAGACTAATTCTGAACCATTCTCGATATTGAGAGGCCCAATGGATCAATTTGCCGCATCTGAAGTTAGACAAGCTACGTTAAATTCAAAACAGAAGGAGCAAAGGAAATAAGTACGTCGAGCGGTCGGAAGATTCATATATGGTAATGCATTGTCTTTTAATGTGGCAAACAGTCCATATTTATATGAGATGTGCAGACAAATATCCAATTTTGGGCCAGGCTTTAAATCTCCTACAGCATATGAGCTGAGAACACGGATTTTGAAAGAAGTGGCACACATTGAAGATTTTATCAAAGAACACAATAAGTCTTAGGCTAAATATGGATGTACAATTATGTCTGATGAATGGTCCGATCAAAAAAGTCGAAGTCTAATTAACTTCTTAGTGAATAGTCCGACAGATACAGCATTCTACAAGTCAATTGATGCATTTGCATCCATAAAAAATGCAGAGTTCTTAGCCAAATGCATTGATGTGGTTATCGAGGAAGTGGGTGAGGAGAATGTGGTACAGATCATAAGTGATAACGCTGCAAATTACAAAGTAACAGGAGAGAGATTGATGGAGAAAAGAAAGAGTCATTATTGGATTCATTGTGCAGCTCATCGTGTTGATCTAATGCTAGAAAGCATTGGCAAAATGAAGATCCAAGAACACTATTAAAGGCAAGAGAAGTCACAAAATTCATTTATGGCCATCGTTAGGAATTGTCTTTGATGAGGGAGTATACTAAAAATCATGAGATACTACGACCGGCTGTGACACGATTTGCAACAGAATTCCTTACCTTACAAAGCATATACAAGCAAAAGGGTGCATTAAGAGAAATGTTAAGCTCACAAAAATGGAACAATTCTACTTGGGCAAAGAAATCAGCAAGTATGAAGGCACAAACTACAATTTGTTATGATTCTACATTTTTACCTCAGGTAACATATTGTGT
Source organism: Asparagus setaceus (assembly GCA_012295165.1). Classification (NCBI taxonomy): domain Eukaryota; kingdom Viridiplantae; phylum Streptophyta; class Magnoliopsida; order Asparagales; family Asparagaceae; genus Asparagus; species Asparagus setaceus. Next base: position 5,722,562 of record CM022708.1, read on the forward strand.
GAAGACCACACTTCTACTTGTCGAGGTGTTGAGGGAAGTAGACTCTGAAACAAAGCCAGCTATGGGATTTATTTATGAGATGATGGATTCTGTTAAAGAGAAGATTGCATTTGCATGTGGCAATGTCAAAAAGAAATTTATACTGATATGGAAGAAAATAGATGATAGATGGAATGATCAACTTCACCGTCCACTTCATGAGGCAGTCTACTGTTTGAATCCTCATTTGAGATATGAGGAGAAATTTTCTAATGTGCGAGAAGTGAAAGACGGCTTGTACGCATGCATGGATAGGATGATTCCAGATAGGAGGGATCGCATAAATGTTGATATTCAATTGGATTTTTTTTTTTTTTTGATGAAGCAAACGGGGATTTTGGAACTCAAATGGCTATCGAGACAAGAAAGCTACGTTCACCGGGTGATATGCATTCTTAAAAGTTTAATATTTTATCATTTTTAGGTAGTATTATGAGATTCATAGTCTTTTTTACAACTTATGTTAACCTATAATTTGTAACTTTGTACGCAGCTGATTGGTGGCCTACATTTGGATTAAGCAAATGCCCTGAATTAACAAAATTCGCAATGAGGGTCTTAAAGTCTCACATGTAGCTCCTCAGGTTGCAAAAGGAATTGGAGTACATTCGAACAAGTGAGGAAACAAAACTATAGTTTCATATAAAATTTTAAACCTGCAATTTAATTTTAGTGTGTTACGCTTAGTTAATGTTTGCTAACTAATCTTCTTTGAAAAACTAGGTCCATACAAAGAGAAGAAAAAAAAGGCTTCACTCTTGTATACTTTATGTATAATATAAAGTTAAGAGAGAGAAGCATGAAAAGAAAAGTTTGTGCAGACGCTATATTAGTGGAAGTTGCAGATTCAGATGATGAATGGATAGCTATAAATGAGGGTGGAGACATAGCGAGTACATCAAATAAGAGACAAAGAGTAAACTCAAGCTAAAGTAAGTAGTTAATTATATGACTTATATCTATAAGTATCTACATGTTCCTAATCTATTCTTTGAAAAAATTTATACTAGGAAAGAAAAGGAAATTCAAATCATTGATGACAATGACGATGCTGATATTGAAGAAAATGATGAAGTCGACGACGAATTGATGAACAACTTATCGAATTTGGCATCAAATGAAGAAGACTACTAATTGTTTAAGTATCTTGGATTTGATGAATTTTGAAGTATTTTAGAAGTTTGAAATTTGAATGTTCAATCTTGTTATTGACTATTAGATGTGAACTTTAACATATGTTTTATATTAAGAGTTTGGAAGTTAAAATTACTTCTAATTTAATGTTTAGGATTATATAAGCATATATAAATTAAAAATATAAATAAAGAGAAAACCGTGAAGCTTAAGCGTCGCGTGTCGAAGCTTACGCTTCACTTCACAAGTGGGGTAAACGCTTCACCTTGCACTTCCGCTTTTTCAAACATTGGGTAAACCTAAATGAAGGCAAAAAAGTGCTAATTTTGACTTCTCAGAGGGATTTTCTGTTAGTTCTACCAACCTCCCTAAGTAATCACTCCCTAAAAATAGTTCCAGACGAAAAACGAACATGAGCTGGAAAAATGAGTCTGGACTATCTTAACCTAGTAACTTCACTGACAAAAAAACAAACATGGCCTCAGAAAGGATAAAAAAACCAATTGATAGGATGAATCCAATTTAAATTATTACCGCAATCTATGGAGGACCTCTTTGCGTGCTTGAAGTTCATCTTCCAAGGGTGCTAAGGGTGACCGGATTGCTTTATTGATTGAGTCCAGTCTGGCTATCAACTCATTCTTGTGAAGAAATACTTCCAATGCCTTCTGAATACCTTCAGAATTTTGCATACCACACATATTGAAGTAATCCTTCAGCATTTTAATCCTTCCAGCACATGATCTATAAGACTCACTTTCAACCTGATAGCGAATCACAAGTTAACACGAGAAAACATATCAAATTTGTGTGATTTTTTTTGATGGGTGGGGGTTGGGGGGTGAGGGACTCACATGGCTCTCCATATTTACAAGAGATGGACCATCAATGGAGAATCTAGTAACAATAGTTGAAAGCTGGTTCAGCATTTTCTCTTGTACTTCTTTCTGATGCACAAGATTATCTCGCTCTGGCATTCTCATCCTGATGCAGCTCATGTTGCATATCTGTAGAACAATTTGAATTAGCCATTTAGGGATGAGCAATTATCTAAGTGATAATGTTCGGGATACTATCACATTCATACACGGACTTTAGGTATGATAAGCCCAAACAAAATACTAAGTTTGAAAAATTACAGCTGTAGATGGTATCATATACTGACCTCGGAAAGAGGCAACACAACAAAAGCAGGCTCTCCAGCATCATTTAATTGAACAATCTTCTTCTTTACACCTTTTTCCTTGCTTATGATGCATTTTAAGAAGACCTCAACTTCATACTCTGATTCAACATCAAAAAGTCAAGTCTACTATCAGATTGTTATTTGCAATAATTCACATTTGTATATGAAATGATATATGTAACTATTAGTTTGTAGTGTTAAACTGGTTTTAGTTCAGAAACTGAATAACATGCTCCAAATTAATGAAGTATGACATATAAAAGCAAGTCATTTCCATTTGAATACCTCCATCGATGCTTTCCAGCCTACCAGGATCAGTTATCACTCCCCATGTAACATGATCTTCCGTGGAGAAAGATGGCTTTTCATCATAAATGGTGCATCGCACAGATACAAGTCTGCCACACTGCAAGTATGGTATACAGCACTGGGGGGAAAATACCATGTCCCGAAAGCAACGTTTTAAACTTCTGTATAATTGTAGAAGCTCGTAATGTTTCTTTAGGCTTGCCTCTTCTCCAATAGTGATAGAATCTATTTCAGCTTGCAAATCTTTGGATTGTCTCTGTACCAAACAGTTAAGTATTAAGAAGTTTAATCTAATCTAGGTCCCAAGAAAAGGAAATCCACCAAAACAGAATCTTAATCTAGTCAAGAATTCTCAAATGATTATAATTTTGGACTGATTTACATGGTGAAATGTTGGTTGATGCTGAAGATAGGCGAGACAGTTGACTTGTTCACTGGTCAATGAATCATGCAGTCAAATTAATCAACATATCCACTAATTTGACCAGCTGGGATGAATCAAGCTAAACCGCGGGTTATGGGTTAAAGTTGGAAGTCTGATAATGAAACAGAGGATGATGATTACGGTGAGGTAGAAAAGAAACCACCTTTATGATTTTTGGTTACATTATACAATAATTCGTCAGGAGAACACAAATGTTTGCCTTGTTTCCTATATGTATATATACTCAATAAAAGAGCAAGCAGTCTATTTTATTGTTCATTCAGATATATGAGGTCTTTGTCTTGTTGAGTCAATCTTGATTTTTCATTTCTATTTTTAACTTCCATTGATGATTATTTGTTATTTGACTCTATGTACTCAAAACTTGGAATATTTCTTGGTTTCTCATATGTTGATTGTGCAGGCCTGCTTAATCACTATTCACTTCACATCTGACTGCATTGTGTTTGTTAGAGGAAAATGGTGTGCTGAAAGAGTTAGAACCCCTTTGGATCGAGTCTCTGGCTGAATCAAACGCTACTTGATTTGGGTTATAAGACTATTTGGTGAACTACTAGTTGTTTAAAATGATTTAATGACGTTATATTTTGATAACCAAATAGCTATTTGACTTGTTTCTCATCTAGTATTTCATGAGCAGAGTAAGTATCTTTTGAAATTGATTAATCTTTTGAAATTGATTATCATGTGGTCAGAGTCAATATTGCTGTTACAAAGCAATTGTTCAAACTCCTTCCAATAGATTGGTCAAATGACATGCAAACTTAATAAGATTTGTCGTGACGTCCAACTGTTTGTGTTAAGCAGTGACGAAGTAAGGATTTTCTTTCAAGGGGTGCTAAAATACAACTATCATACTACATCATTCAAAAACGATAAAGTATGACTTGTATAATTAATTTACATATACGCAAGTAGGTGAAAAAGAACATGGGTTAGAAGTTTTACAAAACAAAGGGACAAAAAAAATCTCATGCATACTTGAATTTTTTTAACATATTCGCCCATGGTGAGTCAAGGTGCTCCAATTTTATTGAGTTTCCTTTAAATATGTCCTAATTGTAGTTGGCATTACCATGATCATAAACTAGAAAATTTAGCGTAATTCATTTAAAGATGCTACAAGCACATGAGAAAGAAATGTAACAAACCTGTAGATCTGGAATGAAGCGAACAGCTTGAAACCAATAAAATGAGCCTCCGAGTAGGTTTTCTAGCTTACCACCTCTATACTTCAGTAGCATGTTGTAGCTTAGGTGGAAAGAACTGATATAAAAGGGGGAAAGATCAAGATAATATTTGATATTTCCAAAAAAATTATTACATATAATACAACCATGTGGCAAAAAGTCCACATAAGCAACACTGTGATCATAAAAGTGAAGACATTTATATCCATTACTTCTCAATATCATAATTAATTCATAGCATGTAGCAAGCCCGGAAAAGGGAGGAAGTTGCACTAGGTAACCAACAGCCCAGTCAAATATATACAATAATAAAATGCTACCAAAGGAATAACGACTCTGCTACTGTTCTGTTGCCATAGTTGCTTATCACTACGCTGCACCAAACTGTGAGCATCAAATGCGAGAGCACCACACAATGCAATCAAGGATAAACGGAGGTTAATGAGTATAACTAACGAACTGGGGCAAAATATACCTTTCCCATTCAAATTAACAGACATTTAGTGTCATGAATATATCATGATTAAGAGAAGAGAACTGTGAAGTGACTCTCCCTGTGCAGTGCCGATTAAGTATTACTAGAAAATCTGAAAGTAACCAAGAGCTTAACCATTATTTTCAGCTACAAATTCAGTCTCAATTGAAAAAGCAGAACCATGGCTTTTTTTTTATAAAGAACATAAGTAAATACTTAGTTTAATCTTAAAAATATTGAATATGTGAAAACATGTAAGGGCATGACGCAATTGGGCATCAGCAAGGAGGGAGAAGAAACTACCAAACAAACATCAGAGGGTTAACCAAGTTAACAAGCCATCAAAAACCTATCAAGTACCTATCAAGTGGAAACTGTTTTCTGGTTCGAAAAATATTACATGATCATACCTCTTTAAACGATCAGCACTTCCTAGTGCTATCATCTTGGCAGTAGATGGCTCCACTTTGTCATCAAGCATCACAATGCAATTAACACACTCGTTTTGACCTCGACGTAAAGCACGGCCACACATTTGAATATATTCGCCACTGGACATCAATCTATATTCATTCCCGTCAAATTTTGACAAGCTTCTGAACAATACTGTTTTTGCAGATACGTTCAAGCCCATACCAAAGTTTTCTGTTGAAAACAAACACTGCAGAGAAATCTTAACCTTAGACATTATCCAAAACCTGCTAAATAAGCTTTGAAAAAAAGAAAGGAAGGAACAAGAAGATCTGCTCTTCTTTATGCAAGGGTGCTAGTATTTACGTAAAATGTTATATCTAAGAAATATTGCCTTCACATCAGCTGATTGAAATATATCATAACAATACAATCAAAATGACTTAAAGGAGCAAATTTGCTAGGACGAATCAACAAGCTAAGAATAAATTTTAAGGATTTAGCATGCAGTTATAACTTTTAATGCCAACCTTAATAAACCCTTTTTCAAAGGATCTCTCAATTAAATGCCTGAGGATTGGCAGCAGACCAGAATGGTACACACCGATACCCCGCTTCAATAAGCCTCTAATAGTAGAAACCTGTGGAAGTAAACATAGCACAAACTTATTCCTTCATAAACATTGAGATAATATAAAAACACAGACAAGGAAATATGAGTTTTTACCCAACAATAAAAAGGGAACTGATAAAGAAATTATGGAAACAGAACATATTTAAGCAACAGACAGAACCAGCATGAACAAATAGCTACAACCAAATTTCTATTCATCCAAATAAATAGAACTTTTTCCTGCTAAAAGTACCAGAACGGGAGAGCAAACAGTCGGCTCGATTGGGTTAAACATTGTTATCACACCGAACCAAACTACAATGAGAACCGAACCGAGCAGTGATGAGATGTGGAACAGGGTAAGGGAGGGTATAGTACTGACTGAAAGAGTATGGAAACAATTGATTGACGGAAAATGTGATGGTGATTGAGACGTTATCTGACCTGAAAACAGAAATCTAATTTTTTTTTATAGATCTTCAAATGGAAGGGAAAAGAGAGACAACACAGGCACCACGGAGGAAGACGAGTTTGGTGAGGTTGCAGAAATCAAAGGTATGATCACTTCGATGAATCAATGAATATGCGCAGAGCATGACCAGACCATGGCATCCATGGCACCACACATTCACCAAAAATGGGACCGGACACCGCAGCTATTGCTGGTCGCAATTCCGTTTTTCGACCTATGCTAAAGCTATCGTTATGATTCACACTACTAAACTATTAATACACTTGTGGTTTTGAGATCTTTGTTTATATTATATTATATACTTCTTAACTTGGGATGCTTCCAGCTTATTCTTTGTCTTTCAACAAAAGCTTGGTTTTCATACAATGGTTGACAATTATATACTATTTCAAGTTTCTCCAATATGCGAAATTAAAAACACTTTTGCCTTACATACTATCATAGATGAATTGGCCATATATATCTGGTAAGTATAAAGATTAACTGGTTAGCGTTTAAGCAGTTTGCAAAAATTTGAATACTACTATTGGCCTTTCGTAATCCTTTAATCTTACTTTGTACATTCATCATATTTTTGTGCCTTGGTATTCTGATCAAAACTTCAGTGCTTGTTTACATTTTAAGACCCAGTGTCTCTATATTTCTCCCTGCACTTAAAAATCTAACATTTTTATGCATCCACATATGTAGAGCCATATGCACACTGAGGGTTGCTTGAGCTTAGACAATACCTCCAGAGGGGTACACTATTTCTCAGCTAGTCTTTCTGAGCTGTGAACAAGATTCTTATCCACAAGCCTAGAACAATAGAATGTTAGGAGCCTAGGAGAAAGAACAAAAAGGAAGTCCGTTATAGACTTATAGTAAAGGGAATAATTCCTATATTTTTCAGTTTCTAATATGTCAATCAATATCTTTCAATTTCCAATCTCCAATTGAAATTCATAAATAATTTTTCTATCCACTTTGGAAAGGATGTACCGAACACAACCCGTAACGATCAATGATTAAAATTTTCCATTGATTTCAACGAACAGAGATGGAGATTGTGGCTCTCCTTTAACCTGTGAGAACTTAATTCCTTCCTTGGGAGTTGCTTGCTTTCTTAGAAATGAAGAGATACTTATATTTGCAGAAGTTTTTATTCTTTCACTTGTTTGTGTTTTAAGTTTATTTTTGTTTTATTTAACTACACCTTTGGTGTTGGGGGTGTAATTTTCTTTCATATACAACCAAACTCTGTGCATTAAATCTTGACCAGGGCACTCAAATTTGAGGACCCATCCTTTTCTTCAATTTTGTATTTTATTTTTCCATTTTCTAAATGAAGTACTAATGAGTATTGGTTTTTCCTGTTCAATGCACTTAAAATCAGTCAAGTGAAGCTAAGTCTGAGTGTGTTCAGGGTGCAACAGTTTCTACATTTCCAATTGTGCTTGTGCTATTGCTTACTTGCATATACTAGCTAGGACATCTTCCTTCTCACTGCTAATGGATCAATGGTGATGCTTTGCACGAAACCTAATAATGTCAAGGATGGTGAAGATGTGAGGGGGGAATTAGGGAAAGGAAACCACCCTTTCAACCCAAATAAACGTAAAAATTTACTGTTTTTTACTTCCCTCTTGTGCATCAAAAACAAACCATGTATCAAACACAAACCGTTCACTCCTTTCATTGAGAAGAATCAGGAACAAACCACTAGCTTTTCATCCCATCGGTGTTGATATTTGCTCATAACTCCAGAGAAGAGGAATAGGGCTTGTCCACCTAGTTATATTTATACACGACTCACGAGTGGTCATTCTTTTTCTTGAAGTACTAGGTAGCTACGTGCACCAATTTCTATAGTTATAAATTGTAAACCGAAATGTGCCACAGATGGAACAATATTAATTTATTTAGGGACCTGCTAAAGTGCTCTTCGCCACTCCAACACGGTGATTAGTCCAGGATTGTTGGCCAAGAGTTAATCTATTGCTAGTAAACTTGCTGATATGGAATAAACAAAATTGTTTGAGGTATTTGTCTCGCAACTGTTTAATCATAGTTTTGATTCTCTTCCCCACACTTCACACTGCAGTAATGCTAGTAGTAAACAAACTTACTAAATTTAGAAGTCTCAGAAGAAAAGAAATCTTGTTAAGGCACAACATGCATTCTCAAGAATTAAGACAAGGCTGGGTACATAAAAACGTACAGGATTAAATCTTACCTGGTGAAGCCCCTTGTCATCGTCAGAGAGTATATCCAACACAGTTCTACAGTGTTTTTTGATGGTATTCATTGTTCTTACAGCCTCATCTTTAGCCACATTTTCATATAAGTCAATCGTCATCATCTACAGTCCAAATTAAACATGAAAAGATTAACACAATTTGTTCTAATATCAAAAACAATGTAATTATTAATAATTTCTTAAATTTAGTCTCACGCAACTATAATGTCAAACACAATTTATAGCTAATAATAGAAAAGAACGAAACAGATGGCAAAACACTTTAATATTGTCACCTGATCTGTAAGAATATTGCATTCCCTTTTGCTAGAACAGAAAATTATCACAGGGTGCTGTCCATCGTTTATTATGGCTTTCACCAGTTTAGTTGTGCATTTATCCTGAAGCCTGATTGATTCCAAATAACTTTTCTCCTGCACCTCTTTCATATTCTTTTCATGCACATTCCAAGCTCCTTGAAAATTGTCCTCCAAAAATTTACCATTTTCATCCACTATCAAATATGGACTACTACCCAAGGAAGGAACGACGTAATGCTTAAGTGGTGCGGGTTGATTATCTGTTGAGATAATGTGGCAAGGCTGCTGATGTACCTGAATTAAACAAAAGGTGTCTATTAAACAAAATAATTTTGAACTACATCATCTTGATTTTCAATGCAAGAGCGAGAAATAAAAAAATAAAGCTGATCCGAACTTAAAAGATATATACCATATATGTATTAATTAAGTGTTTACAATGAAACTGGGGATGGTGCAATAGCAAGCCCATATCGAAGCATTTGGAAATATTTTATAACCAGCAATCAACCACTCAACCCACTGAACAACCACCTAATCCATGGGCGAAAACCAATGGCCAAAAAAAGATTTCTCAAAACATTTTGTGAGGTTTGATGAATACGTCCTCCCTTACCGGTCTGAATGTTAAGCTTGTAAAACCAAGGAGAAAAAGCCTACAGATTCCACCGGACTCTTAAAACATAGAAAAAGAAAAGGAAAAGTTGACCTTCCACTAAAATGATGTTTAAGCAAAGGTATACAGCAGAAGAATGAAAATGAAAATTTTCTAGATCCCCTATCTTCAAACTCCACATTAAATCAAAAATAGACAGCATCTAGTCTATGTATATTGGATCATAACATACCTAACATGATCAGCTTTAACAACTATAAAAGGAAACGGTTTCCATTTTCCAAAATAAGATGATGAATATGCTAATTCAACCATAAAAGGAAATGGTTTCCATTTTCCAAAATCAGATGATGAATATGCTAATGCAACCACTACTTTTGGTCATGACCCAGGCTTTGTTTGTTTCAAATAGGGATTGAGATCCTCTCCAATTAGGTGGTAATTGGAGAAGGTCCAATTTTCTCAATTCTTATCGTCGATCTCAATTTCAACAGAGGAGATCACGCCACTTAAAATTTTCACCCTCACAAATAGTGGCTTTTATTATAGTGGTTTTCAAGTTTAATAGTGGTTTTCACGGCCACAGTGGTTTTCAAGATTACAACAAAAACCTTACATGGCATGATCTCACCCCATTGGAAGTTACATAGTAATGATTGAGAGAATTGGACACTCTCCAATTACCACCTAATTGAAGCCGAATCCTTCAAATAACCCAACATAAGTGATATCAAATAAAGTTGGACATAATTGACTGCATATGTAAACCAGACATCATCAACTTTGCAAGGTTTGCAAGTCACCTTATCAAATCAATTAAAAAACAACCTTGCATTTTAGATGCTAAAAAAGGTGGTATCTTTCATGGGATAAATATAGCCATACAGGTGGTATGTGTCATGGGATAACATAATCATATATGTGGTACGTGCATCATTGATTCTATTAGTTCCATTTCCTTTGCTATTTTGCTTAAAATCCACAGGACCACAGCAAATATCCATCCTTCAAGTGGGATAATTTGTCCCATCCTGACAATAACAAAGCTTTCCTTGCAGGTACTTGGCGGTCAGCTACATGACAATTCTATATTAAGCTTCATCAAAGATGACTTCATTAAATTATTAGTCTAACATGTGTCTAATGTTTTTACACATAAGATACCGTAAACTCTGCCACTGATATATAAGACACAATTGCAGAAAATACCTACTCTAGCTTATTCTTTCAATTTTCAAATATATGAAGTTTGTGATTTGTGAATAGAAATTCCTCTCGTGATGAATTTGTGATTTGTGAATAGAATTCTATTGCCATCACTATCAAGAACCATTAAAATTCTATCCATTATACTTTTCATAGAGAATGCTTTTTGCTCACCTAAACAATGTTTTATTCTAGTTATTCAGAATTTTGATATACACATGTTTTTGTCTTTACACATCCTCATACATATGTTGCGTACTAGGTCATTTAAGATTTGATGTATCATCAACTCCTATCATGTCCTGCCTGAACCCGTTTCTGCCCCCGCACCACATAATTGATTAACAATTCCTTGATACTTTTTTTTCACAATGTCGAATTTTAAAGAGGAAAGATCCATAAATGAAATATTTAACAAATAGATTTCTTCACAATTTTCCATAGAAATATCCTCCATATGTCTGTATAATTGTAACTCCAATTTGTTTAGTTGAACTTTTTTTATTCTCCCATTTCCCCTTACTCTATCTGTGACCTGTTCTCTGAAAATCATGATAAGTTATGTTCACAAATTACTGAATTAGTCATTTCCACTAAGTTTATCTAAGTAACATCTCAAAGAAACATGACTAGTACTCGGTTACTTAATTTGTATTTTCCTATTAATTATTTCTTTTACATTACATTCTTCAAATAAGTTTATGGCTGCTCTACACAAACAAAAAGAGAAAAATGGTTTACATATATATATATATATATATATATATATATATATATATATATATATATATATATATATATATATATATTCCATAGTTTATTTGTTTAGGTTTCCCTGTTGATCTAAAACTTCTTTTTAATCATGAAGTAATACATTACAGAGGTTACTGACACAGTTCAATATTAACCTAGTAAGATCTCATCATATGTTACAGAAGGTTATTGGTACAGTGCAATATTGACCTAAAAAGATCATATATTACAGAAGGTTATTGCCAAAAGAAATAGTTCGAAAGGAATTAGAATCACACTAGAACAAATACAAACAAAGAATATTACCACTTTAAAAATATTCTAGCAAACGGTCATTATGTTGCTGTTTACAGAGGTATGCTAAAACCAGATAAGAAATTACATTGACACAAGAAACAAAGATAGCATTGTATATTTCTATGAAGCAGAAACACAGGTAATCATAACTTGAATTAAAAAAAAAACTACCAGCAAAAGGAAAAGACAGAGGGAATCAAAAAGTAAAAAGAACCTCCGTGAACCAATCTGCGAACTGCTTTGCATTCGCCACTCTTGTAGAAAGGAAAACATAACGTGCTCCACTAGGAGCCAAAATAATGCTCTCCTCCAAGACAACACCCACCCTACTACTGATGGTGTGTACATCATCAAAGACAAGGTACGAAGCCTCCCTCACCAAATTTGATCTCTTATGTAGCATACTGCGCAAAGTCTCTGGTGTCATGACCTAAAAGTTTCCAATTGGAAAAAAAAATTGATTAATGAGGTGAGGAAATCCAAAAAAACACATATGTTTCACATACCACGCAAGACGCTTCAGGATTTATGGCCACATCTCCCATCATGAGACCAACATTCTGGAACTCACATTTAAATTTCTTGTATTCCTGAATGCATAGAGATTTTACTGGGGATACATATATGATCTTTCGTTGGTCTCTCAATGACATGGCAACTGCATATGCTGCAATTGTAGTTTTTCCAGCCGAAGCAGGTGCAGAGACCTAAACGAATAAGAAAATAAATAACTATGCAGATTCATTTCTATAATACAGCACCACAACTCATTGGTGAAAATCAAAGGGACATACAAATTAAACCCTGAGTGGCCAGTAATAGCACTGATAATATTAAGTGAGTGTTTCAAACTATAAAATACTACTAATATAAAGAAACTCGAATGAAAACTGGAGAAACTAGGAAGTTACAAAGCTTCAAATTTTCTTTTCCACTGAATTAGTGACCACAGAAAGTCTAAATACAAAAGTTAAGGCTTTGTTCTTTTTGTCTTCTTCTAAATATATAGGGCAAGTTTCAGAAATCTCCCTGAACTCTGAGTGATTTGCAGGAAACCCAGCAAACTTTTAAATTAGAGAAAAATCCTCCCAAAGCTTCTTACAGATAATAACCTTTCCATGAGGGATAGTCCACTATCAAGACACTTAGACCACTTCAAATTAAAATGGACCAAAATGAAAAGGGAATTCCTTCATTGGCTTCAAAGTCTTGATCAAAGACGCTGCCACTGAGATACTGAACGTGGTTTTCAGAAGAAACCCCCAGATAAAGAAGGTTTAATGGTTATTCTTCAAACATTGAAATCGGGAAACTAACAGAAATAGTAGGCTCCCGTTATATATGTATTCAATAGCATAGAGATAATTGTAAAAACTTGACTTACAAGGGGTTTATTAACAAAAACTTAATAGATTCAAGGTGAAAAAGTAAAAGTAGAAAGATGTCGGAGAAGCCTAATATCACAAAACTGAAAAATGTACCAATGCGAAAATTGTGGAAGTAACCTTCTTTGTGGAATTATAAAGATACCATGTCAAATCCTCCACCATAAAGGCAATTGAGAGCTTCATAATTAGACAGATCAAAGAACCCTAAAAATGGGTTTCCAACCCATTTCTTTCCAATTCAGGAAAACCCCAAGGCAACGGGTAAAATTTAAAAATATAAGAGAAAAACTGCTTAAAGTTTTAGGATATTACCATAACTGTTTCTCCTCGAGCGATCCACTTAATTGCTTCAGATTGAAAAGCGGCGAACGGAAAAGGAAATTCCTTCGCCACCGGCTTCCAGTGTTGAGGGCAAGAATACTCGTGATCACAAGTATCAGACTCGCGAACTGGCTCATCGCTTGCTCTCTCTTTCCCTTCTGAAGAGGTCTGAGGCGGTGATTGGCGATCAGGTGTGGGGGCTTCCGGGGTTTTTCTTTTCCGAGATCTCATCTTTGTTGTTGATAATATGGAAATGAACAAACCCTAGCGAGAAGAAATTTGAGAAAGCTCAAAAACAGACTCGATTCAACCCGTTATAAATGGTTATGGATCACTTTACAATGGGTCAAGTCATAAACGGGTCAACCCAAAGAACCAATTTATTAATCAGGTTAATGCAATGATCCATTTAACTTTAACACATTTATCATTCAACCTTTAACATTCAAAATTTATAAAACACAAGCAAAAATATCAATACTTACAATAAATACAAAATCCATTAATTATGTACAACACCATAAAAATTTTGCAATTTATAGAAAACATCTTGATTGGTTTGAAAATTTTAAAAATCCTCTAAAGCTCAAAAGTCAAAACTTACCAAAACAATCCTAAAAATATTAAAACTTATAAAACAATATAAAATCTATAAATTATAAACAACACAATGAAAATTTTATAATTTGTTAAAAACATCATGAAAGTTATGAAAATTGCAAAATACACCCTCAAAAGTCAAATTTTACAAAAACCCGCCTTGAAAATATCAAAACACACGAAAAGTACAACATCTATAAGTTATAAACAGCACAGTGAAAAATTTTTAATTTGCAAAAATACCTTAAAAGTTTAGAAAATTGCAAAATACACCTTCAAAAGTTGAACTTTTAGAGAAACACCACCCATAAATATTAAAACATACAACAATTACAAACTATAAGTTATAAATAGCATCGTGAAAGTTTTGTAATTTGTAAAAATAGCCTAAAAGTTTGAAACTTGCAGAATACACCCCCAAAAATCAAACATGCACTAGAAATATAAAAAATTATCAAAAGTACAAAATCTATAAGCTACAAACAGCATCGTAAAAATTTTAAAATTTGCCAAAAACACCCTAAAAGTTTCAACTTGCAAAATACACAAAGTTTGAGAATTAGAAAAAAGTCCCCAAAAAAATGATATTTGTAGAAAAGAACTGATACTTTTAAAATTTACAAAAAGCACCCTCTTAAATTAAATTTTACGGAAATCACCCAGAAAATATCTAAATTATAAAACAATACAAAATCTACGAATGATAAATAGGACCATGAATTCTATGTTAAGCACATGAATAAGTTATGTTGATTATAAAATCAATAAATATGTCACTTGAATTGGGTATGGGTCAAGGTTCAAAAACACGGTTTTATTGTCCGTGCAGTTTGAGAGCGAGTCACGATTAATCAGATTATGCGCCGATTAATCGGATTATGCGGAATTATGCGTTTTTTAATTTTTTTAATATATATTTATGATTTTTCATACATAAAAATGTATATAATTCATAAAAGATAGAAGATATACTAAGAAAAATGCAAATAAACATGTGACTAAATAATCAATAATTAAGTAATTAATTAAACACTCGATCCAATGCATCCATTATCTATGCACACATAAGAAATTTCCCCATTCTCAATTATATACTGAAGAAAACTGTTTACTATCTATCGATTGATTGAAAGGGAACACAGTGTAGTCTAAACCTTGATCAACATCTAAGCAAAATTAATCCCACGAAATGGAATAAAAGAGTGAAAAAAGCTAAAAAATATCACCTTCACTGCCACCTCCCGCCGCCGCCGCCTGCTGCTGCGTGTTGTTGCTGCTGTGCTGCCGCTTGCGATCTATCGATTGATTGAAAGGGAACACAGTGCAGTCTAAACCTTGATCAACATCTAAGCAAAATTAATCCCACGAAATGGAATAAAACAGTGAAAAAAGCTAAAAATTATCAATTACCACCTTCACTGCCACCTCCCGCCGCCGCCGCCGCCTGCTGCAGCTGCCACCACCGCCACCTGCTGCCGCCGCCGCCGCCTGCTGCTGCTGCTGCGTGTTGTTGCTGCTGTGCTGCCTCTTGTGATCTATCGATTGATTGAAAGGGAACACAGTGCAGTCTAAACCTTGATCAACATCTAAGCAAAATTAATCCCACGAAATGGAATAAAAGAGTGAAAAAAGCTAAAAATTATCAATTATCACCTTCACTGCCACCTCCCGCCGCCGCCGCCGCCGCCTGCTGCAGCTGCCACCACCTCCGCCTGCTGCCGCCGCCGCCGCCGCCTGCTGCTGCTGCTGCGTGTTGTTGCTGCTGTGCTGTCGCCGGAGAAGGGAGAGATGGGGCTTGAAAGAGAGTGAGAGAGATAGAGAAATGGGGGGAGGCAGCCAGAGAGAGAGATGGGGAAGGCGGCCATGGGGAGCAAGAGAGGGGAAAAAACCCTAGCAGTGTGGGTTTTGCTCAAATTGGGTTTAAAAATTTTTGCGGGTTCAGTTTATTGAACCCGAAACCCTGTTTAAAACCCAAACTGCTAGAAACCCTGTTTAAAACCTTATTTAAAACTCGTCCGCATACTCTTCTTATGCGGGCGAGTATGCGTTTTGCTCAGACTTATGCGGTTGACCGCATATATGACCGAATCAATCCATTTCCAAGCGGAAATGGGCTGATTCCGCATATGCGGCTTCATAAAATATTTTTTAGAACCTTGGTATGGGTAACATGTTTAGTAGATGGGTTAACCCGTTTTATTAGGTGGGTCAGGTTAGATTAATATTATACAGGTCGGATCAAATTTTACATGGATCGGATCAATTCGATTCGACCCGTTTGCCACTCCTACATCCAATCTAATCTAATCTAATCTTATCTAATCTGATCTAACACAATTCTATTCTAATCTTCTAAATCTAAAAGTGTGAAGGACGTTAAAACTTTTTTTCCAAAAATACCCTCAACAATCATCTCAATTGACAATAATAATATGAAGAAGTAACTATAGGAGTGGTTATTTAGTATGTCCCATAAAGTAAATATTTCATGCAAAATGGTGCCATGAAAAATCAACAGTCACCTCATGGTAGAGAACCGGCTATTCCAAGTCTTTACACATGAAAATAAGATTTTATTAAAATTACATCAATGATAAATGCTTAGTAATGAAAATTTCGTTTAGAACTCAAATGTTAAATGTTTTAGGAAGAAAAATAAGAGATTTATACCTATTAATGATGAACAGTTATCAAAACACAGGCAACTCTTTGGACGTTTTTAATAACTAGTATAGTGCACGTGCGTTGCACGTGGATATATTTGTTCTACGTTCTAATTTTGGTTATATAAAATTATATAATATCATGCATAATTATAGTTGTATGCCTTTACACTTAAATTCACTCACTAAAGCTCTAATGGTTCTAGTTGCTCTATTAATTTGCCATTGCTATCACTTAATTTTTAACACCTTTGAGGAAGATAAATATTAGTCTTATAGAGATAAGTTTTCTTTCCAATCTTGACTTCAACTGTACAAGACCTTCACAATCATTGATCTTTGATCCAATGCCCAACTCTCAACTTTTGAATAGCTCAATGGACTCTTCAATCTCCCTTCCCTATTAAATTTGAATCAATTGTCGTTTACATTTCTATATATACTAGTATAGTGCGTCGTTATGCGTGAATGAACTTGTTAAATATTAGTAAAAAATTTGAAAGTAACTAATATGTTATTCTATCACATTATAATTTATATATTAATATATATCAATTATTATGGGTTTTATATATACCCTAAAATCATGTATATTTGCATAATTACTCTCTAAATTTTGGATCCTTAAGCCAACAAACTATCAAATTTTTTGGGGATCTGGTGAAGTATTCTAATTTGATCAACTTTAGTCATCTCTCAAGAAAGTAATCATTTTAACAAAATATCCTAGTTTTTTGGGTCAATGAAAATTATTTTATACATACAATGAAAAATATCCTAGTTTGATACTTTAAAAAGTCAATGAAGGATAAAATGCAGACATGCCTATGATTTGAAGAAAAAGCAAGTATTGTAGTGATGTATAATTTTAAATTATTTGATATTTAAGGAGTATATATAAAGTTAAAGTCTTTGGAGAAATAGTAAATAACCGAAAAAGGGGTAAAAAAATTATCCTCTTTTTTCTCTCCATATGTTTGCAACTAAGAGCCTTTACTTAGCGTGGGCCGGTAAAACCGATTAAAGACACACATGTATCACTCGACTTATTTGACGGCCTCGAATGAGTTTATGTCAAACTATACTGGCAACAAAGATGGTGGTAAAATATTTATTTGTAAGCTTTAATACAAACTAAAAGAATTTAATAACATGCTTTCACTTTGTGATTTGTCTTGTTGCTCACTGATTCAATCTTTATATGTACATGAGTGTGAGTTTAGATTATGGATTGACAATAATTGCTATACAAAAATAAAATGATCTAATATATATTTGACATTGTACATCTAGGGTACACTTACGAAATGATTTGATATGATGACCTAAATGTTTCTTTAAGTTTTTAATGTTGTTCTGTCACTGCAATTAACACCAATGCAGAAAAAAAGGTTTACATGTCACATGAGATCTACAAGTAAAATAACAACTTCACTGGCACTGAAGAACCAAAAGATATTGTGTCAATTAAAAGCGGGGAACATGCATCACTTTGATCTCCTTTGAAAAGCCTTCGATGCAGCCCAAAACTACGAATTCCACATGATTGTGAGACACACATCTCCAAATACAATGACTTCTCCTATATTTGTAGTTAGCGTGAGACACAAACCTTCTGTCTCTGTCATCGTGGATATTTGATATTTATAGATTTGTGGGAATCACATACTTCTAATACAATGACAATCACTTGGTCCTGCAAATGTGTAGTTAGAAACTATCATTAATTAGATATATGTGGAGAGTGCAATCTAGAGAAAATAAACGCCCTCTTGTTTGAGCTCCACCTTTGGAATTCCAAAACTGCAAAATTTATTTAACACCTCATGGATAATATTTAATGAAATATCCATTACACTACTTTATTTATAACTCCTCTTTACTCAAGAGTTGAATCTGAAAAGATTGCATTTAATTAAACTTTTAAAAATTATCTCAAACTTAGTTTAAACATTTTATCACAATGTGCATGTTTATAGGTATGTGCACTTAAGTAAATCAATAGTATTAGATATATGTAAATTTTAGTATTATGAGTAATATTTTAAGTATATCGAAATATTACTCATACTTTAGAAAATATGTATAATAAAAACAATATTTATTTATAAACAAAATAAAACATATTATTAGTAAATACATTAATTCAAATATGTATTTAGTTTTCTAATAGTAACGGATGCAATTTGAAAGGTATTTATTATATTTAATAATTTAATTGGAGGTTATGGGAAGGATAAGGGTATGATTTATGATGTATATATGTATGTGTTTTATATATATCTTATGTAAGTATGTATGTGTTTTAACATAAATTGGAGGGCAATTTAGAAAGAAAATATTTTAACATCCTACATAATATAGTGCAGTGCATGTGCATTGCATGTGTGTTTTAACATAAATTGGAGGGCATTTTAGGAAGAATATACTTTAACATCCTACATAATAGAGTGTAGTGCATGTGTGTTGCATGTGGGCATACTTGTTTTATATTTCTAATTTGTATTAATTTAATTTATAATGATATATATTAAAAATTAGACATACTTGCAAAATTAATTTAATTTAATTTATATTAAATAATTTGTATTATATTAATTAATTTAATTTAATTTAGTGTATATTATATTATTTAATTTAATTTAATTTAAAATTAATCTAATTTTTAATCAAAAATTAATTTTTTAATTTAATTTATAATGATATATATTAAAAATTAGACATACTTGTAAAATTAATATATTGAAAATTAGACATACTTGTAAAATTATTATAATTATAGAATATTGTTGAATAAATAAAATGCTCATTAAAAATTTAATATATTTAGTAGAAATATAAAATCTATGGTTATTAAATTTTGTGATTAAAAATTATGCATTCAAAATTTAGTCTTATATTTAGTGGTAAAATTGTGATAATAGTTTAGCCTAAGATGTATTTGAAATTTGTTTTATTTGGGATATCTTATTTGTTTTGCCTAAGATGTATTTGAAATTTGTTTTATTTGGGATATCTTATTTGTTTTGGTAGATTGCATACATATATCTCGACATATACATGTTTAGAATCAATAAGACTCTTATTTTCAAGTTTAAGAGATGCAGGACTGTGAAAGAATCGAGGTATATGAATTAAAGATAGGGAAAATTGTGTCCGGGCCCCAAAAGCCGAAACTTAATGTGACCGAGCCCCTTGTATTTTGGGATATGTGGTTCAGCCCCAAATACAGGTTGTATTTGTGTTAAGGCCCCAAAAGCACTATATGCAAGTAAATAACTTTATTACGTTCAGTTTACTGGTAAATAAATAATTTTCTTGAAATAAATACATTAATAGTTTACACATTGTCCACAATACATCAAGAAAGAGAAAACCATTATCACTTATCAAGCGTTTAGGTTTCATGCTTTGACTTAACTCTTTGCACCTATAGAATATTTTCAGTCATTAGGGCTATCATATAACATTTGGAACAACTCTAACAATTGCATATTGCATTCATAGTTATAATCTACATGATATCTATTTACAAATCTACCAACATAAGCAAACTAAACGGACAATATATTCAATATTAGATTTACCTCGTACATAAAGGCTTGAGGAAAATTTTCCAACATTAGTAAATAATTTGACTGCCAAAAGTCAAGCCTTACTCTAATTACAATAAATCTAAACAATGTCCAGGAGAAACAAATCAGTTCGCTACTCAGGAAAGAATTGTAAGACCCTTTTTTAGAATAAAAATTCCAAGCGCTTAATCTTAATTAGTTAAATCTCAATGATAATTAATATTAATTATGACCATATGAATTAAGTATTCAGCAGAAGGTGAAACACCATCCTATTAAAAACACCATCCTATTAAGAAAGGGTAAATTGCAAAATAACCTCTAGTCCATACCTCAATTAGCACTTATTACCTTTTAACTATTTTATCAATACTTAACAACCCTTGATTAATATTTTGAGAAGGATAAAATTGTATATAACCCCTCTCCATTATAAACTGTTAAGACCTACTAAAATAAAATGTGAATGAGCTATGTTAAAAATATTTGTATTTAGAAAAATACCCAAAATCATCAACATTGAAAAAAGTGCGTTGCAGTTATTATGTTAGAGAATATACTCAGTATATTCCCTTTAATTCTGTTTAAACTTTTAAAATGACTAAAATACCCTTTCTTAGATAGCCCCCAAGTCTTTTCTCCAACTTTATTGTTTGGCCTTGGAGTTCACCGTCTTCATTAACCAGCTGCTAACACCCCTCGTCTGTGCCTATTATCACAATTCACCATTCTAACATTGGCGGCAACAACTTTCACAAAATAGTTCCCTATGCGTGTATATGGTCTCTGTTCATGCTAAAAAGAGAGCGCAAGAGCTTTCCCATGAGTTCCAACTGTATTTTCTATTGTTACCATAAACAGTAAGAGTAACCATTCATTCTTCCACTTGAAGATTTGATAGGACTTTGCCGAGGACGGATTAACTTGAATGCTTGGCTTGGTGGGTTTAATGCTGCTTCATTGGATGCTGGGAAATCTATTTGGGTCATGAATGTTGTGCACTCCGTTGGCCCTAACTCCCTCCCGGTCACGACGTCAACCCCTAAACCTTTTCTAGCCTAACCACCTCTTTTGGCTGTCTACTGTCAAGAGAATCAAGTTCCTCTTCTAATGATTGAGATGAAGAAAGGTCTGCATTGAGATCTTGATTTTTAATAAGTATGGGCTTATTGGAAAAAGGATAAAATAGTAACCTTACATCTTTGGGGTAATTTTTTTCAATGTTGATAATTTAGGGTACTTTTGCAAATATGAATATTTGAGAGGTATTTTTTATAAATATTGATGATTTAAAGATTAAATATGCAAATAACCCTAAAATAGTGTAGAAAACTCTCAAAGGCTGACTTCTTCCTTAAGTTCTGAAGGAAAGATCAGATAATCTAAGTTTGATTTAATGGTGTCGTCCGAGAGCATGCAATTCCTCTCAATCATATATTCCTTGTACTACTATATATGAAGGTGTTTTTAAGTTCTTCCTTTATTAGTTTCAAAGGAAAGATCAAAGATTAATTATTGTATTCTAACAGAAGAAGAAGATTCAACCAATTGAAAGAAGTGTCGGGTGATGCAAAATGGTATAATAACCACAGTTATCAAATATCTTTATGTACTTATTATCAAAAATTTAAAACCCTATTAGAAGTTTAAAATTCTCATTGTGATTTGTGAAACTGTTCTTCTCATAACTTTAAGCAATATAAATATGGATTTAGATATAATATTCAATAAAATAGTAACTAGTAAGTAGACTTGGAAATAGATCTACAAATAAACCGTGATAGATAAATGATCTTATAGTAGAAAATGTGAACTAGAATAGATATTATGGAATGCTATGGTTAGATTATCTGTTAATATAAGTTACTCTACTACCATGCACAAGGATCGTGGAGACTTTCAAGCTTTACGAAAAAGCCCCACAAATAAGTTTGCTAAATATTTATTCAGCTTCTAGTATCACAAAACTCATGAAACTATTTGCATTGATACAATCAAAGTGGAAAAAATAAATAGCTATTATATTCTCATAATTGGATATCCCATCAAAAGAAAAGAAAAAGTAACTACAATTTTAGCATAACAACTAATATCATTAAATTGACTCATTTTGAAACAACTTCTCAAAATTCTAACTAAATATTAATGAACACTCTTGTACTAACACGTGTTTGGGCGAATCAGATCCTTAAAAGAAGACGATGACTTCTGGATTGCTAACTTTGCAATCGGCATCAATTTAGTTTTGGTTGAGAGCTATGACTATATTATTGTAGGAACTTGGCTTTGTAGGTGAACTGGTGGGTTGAAGAAAATGAATGAGTCAATTTATAGTGTTAAGATGGAAGAGATGTTATGTAATTGGAAAATGAAAGGGTGTTTAGTTAATTGGGTCCATAACTCATTCATTCAATTAAATCAGTTATGAAATCCTAAGAGTCTATGACTTTAAAATTTTATATTCGTGAGTAATTAGTAGGTGAGTTATGCCATGAATTTGAATAAGGACACTTCAATGTATATATGTAGCTTATCATAAAGAAGCAAAATACATATATATCCATACTAATAGAAAGGACATCTTTATAATTGTACACACAAATTAGAGGATATTTTGGTAAGAAAAGTTTTAACATGTTTCACACTTTTAGAATAGTATTATTATTATTATTATTATTATATATATATATATATATATATATATATATATATATATATATATAATTGAACAAATTGACATATGTAAATGCACAATGTTCCTTTCTAATGATTTGCTTTAAATGTAGTTTTTCTGTGCCACTTCATCATTTCATATTTATATACAAGCAATTGTTTTGTTTGAAATATTATGAAATGGAATCAATGTTATTTAATATTATATAGAATTGGGGCTCATTTACATTCCTATTTTCAAGTTAGGTCCTAATAGCATTTTTCATGTCAATTAACAATATAATGAAATATTACATAAAATTGAATTAATTGCCTATATATAAATAAGAAATGAAATGGCTCGGAAAAAATATATTTAAGGTAAATCGATCATTAGAAAGAAGTAATTAGCTACATAGAAGCACAAAGAACTGAAGTAGGACCATAAATAAAATATCACTTTTAAAATTACAGGAAGCAAAAATGAAAGGGATATGCAAAACATGCATCTCTTTTGAAGTTACAAGGGAGAAATTAGGCATGCAAGTAGATTCCCTAGTACCATAAACTTGAATAAGAGAAAGTGTAAAGAAGTGATAAGACAAAAGAGATGCATCTGGAGCTTGTTGTTCCCATATGTAAGCAACACACGAAGCATCCTGGCAAGTGTGATGATCGAACAACTTTCCAATTAACTGTACACAAGAGAATAAAAGGTAAAACCAAATGAAAATACTTAAACTAAATTAATGCTCGTCTAAATACCTATTCTTTCAAAAATCTCTCATAGATTAATTTTATTCTCTTAGGACTTCATCCCTAATTGCGTTGATGATTATTAAAGAGTTAGAATGGCCTTCTTCTTGCTTTGTGATTGAGAAAGTGTAAAGAAGTAATAAGAAAAAAGATAAAAAAAATAATGAATATTAATTATTTTTCATTAATAGAAATAACGGCCAGAGATAACAAAAAGACACTTCAATTGGGCCACTAACTACATAAAGAAGACAAATGGTTTAGGCATTATAAAGGAATTGAAATGCTCCATTAAATTACATAAATATGTGTCATGCATCAATGTGAGCTAAAGCTCATTTGATAAGAAAATTATAAAGAGATTTAATTGAGATTTATCAAATTAGAGGGGTAAAAAGGCAATCAAAAGTTTTAACACCCCAATCCTCTTTTATATGTAGTATATATATATACTAGTATAGTGCACGTCGTTGCGTGTATGTGTTCATACCTATTAAATATTAGAAATAAGTTTTAAGTGTAAATAATATTTTAATATATCAATTTATAATTTATATATTAATATATATAAATTATTATGATGTTTATATGTACCCTGAAATCATGCATATAAATTACCCCAACTTATCAATTTGGAAAAAGAATACCCACTAAATCAACAAAATTTTCAAATTTATTAGATAAAGTAAAATATTAATTTGATCAACTTTAATCCTATCTCAAAAATTTATCATTTAATAAAGTATTCTAAATTTTCCTTTTAAAAGTTGGATTAATGATAAAACCCAAGCATAGCTAACTTGAAGGGCAAAGCAACAGTTATTATGACTTATATATAGTTTCCAAAATATATAACGTTCAAAGAGTATATATAAAATAAAACTTTTGAAAAAAAAGCAAGCAACCAAATGAAAAAGGGATAAGATGTTATACTCTTTTCTATCTCTATAGATAGGCAAGTAAAAGCCTTTATTTACCTCTTCAGCTTGAGTGTTGGCCGATAAAGCTTATTTAAGACAAGCATCTATCAGTCAATAATTGACATGCAATAAAAGAAAAAATATTTCACCATCTCTTTCACTATGAAATAAAATAACTCTAAACTAAGCTTATAACAAAAGCACTACAATCTCTCTTTCTCTCCATCTCCTTCGCCATGTAAAAGAAAAGTATTTCAAGTCTAAGAAGCCCCATAACAAAAATTATGCTCCTCCAAATCAAAATAACTCATCTAGCTTTATTTCACTAAGAAAAATATACTCCATGTGCATTCAATTTTCATTTTAATAATTATGGAGTATCATGAGGATAGCGGATAATATAATTATAGCGATGGTACAAATTCACTATATGAGAGTAATTTAGAGAATTAAATACTTGATTATTTACATAGAGAAATCCTCATGATTTGGATATATAGAGTAATTTAGAGAGGATAAAAGCCCTCCTTTGATCTCCATCTGTATAGCTTTGATTTGTTTAACACCATGTGAATGATACTTAATGCAAATATGCAATATCCATTACACCACTCTCTTCATAGCTTCTCTTTCTTCAAGAATAAAATCACTCTTTATAATAGTATTAGATAGATATAGATGATCCAACCATCATAATAATAAAATGTATTCTAGAGTTTTAGACTCTTAAAATTTCATAATTTATTTTATTCAATTAATGCAACCACCCAACTCCCCGCCATTTCATTCTGAAACCTATATAATCCCCTTCCTCCCTCCAACTTCACATAGCCAAATCGTTACCACCAATCAAATGACCAAGTATACTCCCCTTTTCTTTCCTCTTGCTACCATTATTTGTTCTGCCAATGCAATAAAATTGGCGAGAATTGGGGCCGGGGTTTGAAGATCAAAAGACCCGGTTCCACTACGGAGGCAAACTTGACGGCAGGTGCCAGGGCATATTTGGTGGAGATTGTGATGGTGGACTTGGTTGTGGTGATAGTGGAAGAGTAGGAGATGGGTCCAAATTCAATGATGTGGCAATAGGCGGTCTCAAAAGGAGATGGAGGACATGGGCTTTGATGGCGCCTTAGGCGATGATGGCTGGTTCGGCAGAGGCTGTACAGTCAAGACCAATGGTGAGGCTAGGTTAGGTGGTAGAGGTGGATTTAGAGGCTGGGAGGGGGCTGGCGATGGTGCTGGTGTAAAGTTTCATGGAGGAACTAGAAAAATTGGGGGAATTTCCTTGAGTACCTTGGTTCCTCTCATACATCCATTCGTGTAATATGCACGCAAGAATGAATGAGTACTATGCAATTGAAGGTTTTAATTACGCTTGTATGTTTGTGGTTGTAATAAGAGATGCTGGATTAATTGTTACCAAATGTAGAAATATTGTGATTATTTTGATTTCTTCCATTTTTTTCATGTGTGATTAATCTGATGAAGGTCGAATATTAAGTGGAAGATTATTGGATTTATTCATGTGTGTACTTGTGGATTTGTACTGCATACGTACGCCATTACTTCAATAGATTATTATTTGGGAATCAAAATATCTTAATGACTTTGTTGTCCGTAATACATTAAACCAGATTAACTATACTATAATTTTTTTTTGTATGGTTATCACTCATTTTCTTTTCTAATGTCTAATAACTTCAAATCATCAAAAGAATGATAAAGAATTGAACCCAAGATGCTTTTCCTAAATCAATAGTTTTTCAAACATTGGACTTAAATCTAAGATTTGAACCCAAGATGCTTTTCAGAATCAATAGTTTTTCAAACATTGGACTTAAATCCTTATGGTCTTACAATGCAAAGTTTGTGAAAGATATCAACACTTCGATTGGTATGTTTCTTTCTTTCTTTTTTTTCTTTTTTTTTTTTTTGTAGCAAGTTAAAGCTTCTTGATTGTTCTTTTTAATTATTGCGAAGAACTTGACTTTTTTATAAACTAATCTTTTGATCTCCGGATGCTTATTAAAGTTGAACTGATCTTATGAAATGTTAAGAATAGAGCTTTGAGAAAAAGACTTCTTATTTATTGCATTGAAGTGTTTAAATATAAGAGCAATGAGAGAAGTTATATATAGAATCCTAACTTATGTCGGACTAAAATAAACACTTTTTCAAAAATGCCCTCTAATTTTAAGTATAACTGTAAGGTCTCCTTTATATTGTTATATCAATGTCATTTTATTTCTCTTCATGCTAAAACACTACATACATGCATAAACATGCGTACATATGTTAAATAAGATAATACCATTTATCTATCCATTTAATTTCCTTCGTAACGACCACCATTAAGATGCCAACTAAAACTATTTACTAATCCTTTAATCCTAATTAACATAACATTTCTCCTTCTAAACGTATTATCTAGACAATGTCTTCATTTGACAACATTGAGACAACCGGGAAAAAAAATTACCTCAAAACTACCTCACTAACATATTATCTAGACCATTTCCTCCAAACCCAAATCGCAATACTTCTAATTACCCGTAGCCGGCCCATCCCTAGCATGAGAAAATCCAACTTTCTGTCGTAAACCTTCTTCTGTTAGTAGTCTCAGCCTTATGACAAAGCAGCTATCATAAGTAATGGGAGGTAAGCTATTACCAATTTTGACCCAAGTAAGATGTGAAAAACATTGGTTCTTGAAAACGATGATGGTACTAATATTAGTTATTTCATTTTTTTTGTTCCAACCATCATTTTTTATGAGATTATGGTTTAGAATGAAGGTTCATGTTATATATTAATTATGATAGTCAACAGTGTGAATTATTTTTAGTCCCTGTATTGGATTTTCAAGTTCATCGATTTTAGTTTGCTTATTTGTTAAACATGTCGTTTGAAATTTTAATAATATTTAATGCTTCTTATATGGCTTGGCGTGATCTGAGCGGCTTTCATTGGGATAAAGAGAGGATCCAATAAAAAAACGCCCACACTGAAGGGAGGACGAGTGTGTGTGATCGAAACCACTCGGCAATGCAGTCAACGTGGAAGGCATGGGGCCATAGATGGAGAGTTGGAAAAGAGTCACCATTCTTGAATTCCAGCAAGCAGATGAGGCCATGGTGTTAGAGTGTAGAGTGCTGCTACAAGTGAAAGGGAAGAGGCTTTTTGTTGAAGTTTAAAGGTTTTGTTTTGGAGAGGGCATATTATTATGGAGATTGAGGTGTGGTGTTCCTGTAGAATATGTTTAGGTTTGTCTTACTGGATGTTGTTGTCTTTGTTTTTCCTCTTTTATGTATCTCGTGGTCTTATCTGCCTCGAACCAAGATTTCCTTTTTTTTTTTTTGCTGATTGAATTGGGAACTAGGATTGTTATCAGTATCCATTTCTTCAATTTTGATGACATGGACCAACTCCTCAAATAATATTATTCATCATTAGCAAATTAATTGATGAAAAAGAGGGCTCAGGTTGATCCGAAAGTCCAAGTGTCATGCCCCGAAACTGCAGCAAAAATTTAAAAATGCGGGTTACGAGACAGCAGCGACCCATGCACAAGACGTGTCCCATGCACAGGTCAAGCCTGTCACTTCATATCACATAGGTTATCTCAAAACATATATAAACCTATTGATGATAGAAGTTTAGAGCAAACTATATAAGGTGGCACCTTATATGCAATCTAAGGTAGCGCCTCTTGATTCATGAATTAGACTATTCTAATTGATGATCCGCTCCATTCATCTTGATCATAATGTCTTAAAACATGTATAAAATAAAAATCATGATGATTAAATATTTCTAACACATATTTTTCATTGTCTCTTTAGTTATATTGTTGTAAACCCGTTAATTTTACAATCACTTGATGCATGAGTAACTACAACCCAATATGGCTAATTTTTTGTTTGTATACAATCTAAAACATATAAATCAAAATGAACGGAGTGGATCGAGTAATTTGATATCATATAATGTAGTTTTGAAGCCGCTACCTTAGATTGCATATAAGGTGCCACCTTATACACACTTTTCCCATATATATATATATATATATATATATATATATATATATATATATATATATATATATATATATATATAGAGAGAGAGAGAGAGAGAGAGAGAGAGGATGCACAAGTCAGCACATTCTCAATCTCATCTACTCTCAACCCATGTGGATCTGGTCCCCATTTGAATGAGTAGATGAGATTGAACACTCACTACCAAGCACAAAAAGTGTGTTTCTTCATACTCCATATTCTTATATATATATATATATATATATATATATATATATATATATATATATATATATATATATATATATATATATATATATATATATATATATATATATATATATATATATATATATATATATATATATATACATACATACATACATACATACATACATACATACATACATACATACACCACTAAAGAGGCTTTCCATATAAACGCTTCTTAGCTATGCGTCACAACCAAAAGTTCGGCTTATTATGTAGCTATCTCAGATATGTAAAAAATTTGAAATGACGGGGGTGAGCTAGGCTCAGTAAGAACATTTCCCACTGGAGTTCCTAGATACCTAACAAAATAATAAGAAATCCCAGAATAGTAAATTATAAGTTTGGTGCAGGATATTCTAAAAATAGCAGAACATGGTCCAAGAATAACCTACTATTGTTATGTTCAAGAAAGAAAGTGCAAGCTGAATATATCATACGTATTCCAAAATCAACCTTCATTGAAAATAAGTAATTACTAAGAAAGAAAATGAACTATTAAATTTGTGCAAAACCAAAATATTATTATTTTCTCAGAATCACAATCAAATCTCAGAATCTCAAAATCTCGATGAGACATTCATAAATTTGCAAGAATCACCTCATAGGTCACACTAAGGCTACGAATTATAGCCCAGTAGTATGGGAATGCCAAAGGCATCACATAACACATGGTTCCCGAGAATAGAATGCACCTAATACTGCCATAGGCCGCCGGCCACATCACAAATGCACAAAAAGAGCTGCATAAAGGTGCATTCAAACCATATGGTAGACACAAACACATTACTCCATAGTGGACTTTCTGAGGGTTTGAAAATATCGAGAATCGCTTGTCAAATGACTTGATTTCGGAAACACGTTCTTTGCCAAATTACTTGATTTCAAAACACATCATTTATCAAATTGCTGGTTTCCAAAAACACATCACTCATCAAATCACTTGATTTCAAAATACGTCATTTGCACAAAAATAATATTGATATGTTCACTTATCAAAATTATAAATACTTTAAATTAAGTGGACGAGCGTAAATATCATCATCTTAGTTAAAACAGTTTAAAGATTTCACTTTTCTCTATTTTTATCAAATACTAAGTCACAGAAAATCTTGGAATCCATAAAACTGTTGAAGCACATTCAAATTACTTCTTTTCTTCAATAGCTTTCAAATAAAGCAATATTCACAGTTGTTAGAGATCGCGTGAGAATCAAAATCACTTATCACATTTTATATGAAATCAAATTTACTTTCAATATCTCATAAGAAATCAAAATCATTTGAGTTAGGCCACGACAGAATCGATCAAATCACATATCATTTTCTATAACTAAAAATAACAGAATAATCACTTTCCAAGCACAAAATCAATCAAGTATAACACTCATCGAATTTTATAGTATGAAAATACTAGTGATAAATGAACTCACCTTCAATGAGCACGGTTTCCCTCAAAATATCACTCCTCCTGGTATCAACCTGATCCTATAATATAAATATATAATACTAGTATTAATTCAGGGCAAGTACATATTATAGGATGATCATTTCAAAATTTAGAGTTAGTCAGATTCAAGTATAATCAAGTAATAGTTAATATCTACAAATAGGGTACATATAGACTTTTTACTAATTTTAGTAATTTACCATCATTTTCTATGACATTATTTTAATAGCTTTGAACCTATAAATACTATAAGGCAAAGCTCAGGGGGGTTTCCAATAATTATCCAAGCTTATTCCTAACTAAGTTGGAGTTTCTTAGGTATGGTTGCAATTAACAGAGCAACAGGGGTTTACATGATTATTTTCAATCTTGTTTATCTTTTGGACATAGATACAAACTAATAAACTTTTAGGGGTCTCAAAGAAATTTGGTTATTTTATTTTAATTTCCTCTTTCTCTCCCTCTATCTCTTCTTCCTCCGTTCCTCTTCTTCTTCTTCTTCGGTTCTTCTTTTTTTCCTCTTCCTTTTTCCTCCTCATGTCGCTTCGGGCATGACCTCTGCTCCACCTATGGACTGGCCTCACGGAGGGGTTCGCGGTGATCGGGTCGACGACGACCCTCGCCGGGGGTCAGCTATGTCGTCCCCCTCAATTTCTCATAAAATCAAAGATCAATTCCTTAAAATCAAAGAAAACAAAGAAGAGAAGGGTTTATACCTTGAATTGATTTGGAATTTAGGGTAATATCCACTCCTCTTTTCTTCCA
This sequence comes from Asparagus setaceus, assembly GCA_012295165.1. NCBI lineage: Eukaryota > Viridiplantae > Streptophyta > Magnoliopsida > Asparagales > Asparagaceae > Asparagus > Asparagus setaceus. The sequence goes on from CM022708.1 coordinate 5,753,642, forward strand.
CAGTCTTCTTCTTCTTTCTCTCTTTTCTTGTTAACCCTAATTTCTCCCCCTTCCTCCCTCTTTATCCCTCTGTGAGGCGTTGAAAACCACCGATATGGAGAGGCGATGAGAAAACAGTGAACTCCAATTATTATTATTAGAGAAAAATGTGTCTGGGCCCTATAAAGAAGTTGATGTGGCCCAACCCCATCAACTTTTTCCCATGCTCTTTAGCCCTAAAAGAGCAAAAAAATTGTGGTCCAGCCCCTTTTCACACTCTCTCAAAAATTAACTCAAAAAATTCCGAAAATACCCCCTTCCCTTTTCTTCTTCTTCTTCTCTATGTCTTTTTCTTCCTCCTCTCCACGAACTGCTCCTTTCTCCTCTTCTTCTCTCCTCCTCCACTCTCCTAACCCTACCTTCCTCCTCTCTCTCTCCCTCTTACTTCTCTTGCCCTCGACCCCGCCGTCCCCCTCTTCTGCCTCCTCCTTCGCCACCACCGAGCTCGTCACCACTGAGCCCGCTATCTCAGGAAAGTGCTAAGGAGGATTAGAGAATGACGAGAGGTGGTCGGCAAGATGGATGGAGAGAAGCATGGAGAAGAAGTAGGAGAGGAAGAGTGAGAGGTCGAACTCATCGTGATGAGATCCATGTGATAAGAGGTAAAGTGAGATTGGGAGAGGGTATGGATGGATTTGTTGATGAAAAGTGGTATATAAGAGGCGTAGAAGATGGTAGGAGATGGAGGTTATGGCTAGGGCTTGTATCTATTGGGTAATGAAGGAGGAGGAGGATAATGAAGAATCTGGGATATATGTGTTGTTTGTCGAAATGGTTGTGAGGTGGATGAGTTGGCTTGCAGGTTAAAATGATTTTAGTTAGGCTAAAAATTTATGAATGCCTATAGGGTCTTTGATGAAATACCAAAGAGAGATGTGAATTCTTAGAATGTGATAGTAACAAGTTGTGTACAAAGAAAATGTTAGAGATATTAAAATGTGAATGTAAGACTAATCAAACTATGAAATAGTTGCTATATCAGCTGTAAAAATGTAAGATTAATCAATATAAAGTACATGTTTACCATACATTGGCTATTCCTTTTTCATGTTAACTATCTCAATTTGCTGTTAACTTTTACCCGAAACTGTTAACTTTTGGGTTTTCCTGTTAACTTTTACTAGAAGTTGTTAACTATCTCCATTTGCTGTAAACTTTTACTCGAAACTGTCAACTTTTGGGTTTCCTGTCAACTTTCACCGGAAGTTGTTAACTATTTCCGTTTGCTGTTAACTTTTACCTGAAACTGTCAACTTTAGGGTTTTCCTGTTAACTTTCACTGGAAGTTGTTAACTCTAAATATTACCTATTAAGTATAAATAATATTAATAATAACGTATCAAGCTGATAGAAAAAAGAATGTAATTGGTGATTAGTGTGGATTGCTATGTAGAACTATACTTTTGATAGAGCGATATATGTTTTCAAGTTTTTTGTAACACATTGTGGAAGAATTTTGTAGGCTTTAAGAATTTAAGGCTAATCAAATCAGGAAATACTTGCTATATCACGATAAGATTATAAGACTAATCATCACATTGATCAGTCTTACGCCTAATATAACAAGTATTTAGTTTGACGCCTATAAGAATGTAAGACTAATACATTCTTATAGCTATAAGAAATACTTGCTATATTAGTCGTAAGACTGATCAATATGATTATTAGCCTTACATTCTTATAGCCGATATAGCAAGTATTTCACGCTTGATTAGCCTTAAATTCTTAAAGCCCCAAAATTCTTCCACGATGTGTTACAAAAGTCTTGAAAACATGTATCGCCTATCAAAAGTATAGTTCTCGATAGCAATCCACACTAATCACCAATCACATTCTTTTGCTATCGCTTGATAATGCTATTATTAATATCATTTATACTTAATAGGTAATATTTAGAGTTAACAACTTCCGTGAAAGTTAACAGAAAACCCAAAAGTTAACAGCCGTAAAATTAATAACAAACGAAGATAGTTAACAACTTCCGTGAAAGTTGACAGAAAACCCAAAAGTTAACAGCCGTAAAAATTAATAACAAACGAAGATAGTTAACAACTTCCGTGAAAGTTAACAGAAAACCCAAAAGTTAACAGCTTTAGGTAAAAGTTAACAAAACCGAGATAGTTAACATGAAAAAGTAATAGCCATTATACGGTAAACATGTACTTTATATTGATTAGTCCTACATTTTACAAATTGATATAGCAAGTATTTTACGTTTGATTAGTCTTACATTCACAGCTTAATATCTCTATAACATTTTCTTTGTACATGACTTGTTATTATCACATTCTAAGAATCCACATCTCTCTTTTGTAGTTATTATCACATTCTAAGAATTCACATCTCTCTTTTGAATTTCATCAAAGACCCTATAGGCATTCATAAATTTTAGCCTAACTAAAATCATTTTAACCTCGCAGCCAACTCATCCACGCCACCATTTCGACAAACAACACATATATCCTAGATTCTTCATTATCCTCCTCCTCCTTCATTACCCAATAGATTCGAGCCCTAGCCCTAACCTTCATCTCCTACCATCTTCTACGCCTCTTATAGACAACGCTTCATCAACAAATCCATCCATACGCCCTCCCAATCTCGCTTTACCTCTTATCACCATGGATCTCATCTCGATGAGTTCGACCTCTCCCTCTCTCTCCTACTTCTTCTCCATGCTTCTCTCCATCCATCTTGCCGACCGCCTCTCCTCATTCTCTAATCTTTCTTAGCGTTTGCATGAGATGGCAGGCTCGGTGGTGGCGAAGGAGGAGGCGGAAGAGGGAGACGGCAGGGTCGAGGGCAAGAGGGGTAAGAGGGAGAGAGAGGAGGAAGGTAGGGTTAGGGGAGAGGAGGAGAGAAGAGGAGAGGTCGAACTCATCGTGATGAGATCCATGTGATAAGAGGTAAAGTGAGATTGGGAGAGGTATGGATGGATTTGTTGATGAAAAGTGGTATATAAGAGGCGTAGAAGATGGTAGGAGATGGAGGTTATGGCTAGGCTTGTATCTATTGGGTAATGAAGGAGGAGGAGGATAATGAAGAATCGGATATATGTGTTGTTTGTCGAAATGGTTGTGAGGTGGATGAGTTGGCTTGGGGTTAAAATGATTTTAGTTAGGCTAAAATTTATGAATGCCTATAGGGTCTTTGATGAAATACCAAAGAGAGATGTGAATTTTAGAATGTGATAGTAACAAGTTGTGTACAAAGAAAATGTTAGAGATATTAAAATGTGAATGTAAGACTAATCAAACTATGAAATAGTTGCTATATCATTTGTAAAAATGTAAGATTAATCAATATAAAGTACATGTTTACCATACATTGGCTATTCCTTTTCATGTTAACTATCTCCATTTGTCGTAAACTTTACTGAATCGTCAACTTTGGTTTTCTGTTAACTTTACTAGAAGTTGTTAACTATCTCCATTTGTCGTAAACTTTACTGAATCGTCAACTTTGGTTTTCTGTTAACTTTACTAGAAGTTGTTAACTATCTCCATTTGTCGTAAACTTTACTGAATCGTCAACTTTGGTTTTCTGTTAACTTTACTAGAAGTTGTTAACTCTAAATATTACCTATTAAGTATAAATAATATTAATAATAACGATCAAGTCGATAGAAAAAGAATGTAATTGGTGATTAGTGTGGATTGCTATGTAGAACTATACTTTTGATAGAGCGATATATGTTTTCAAGTTTTTGTAACACATTGTGGAAGAATTTTGTAGGCTTTAAGAATTTAAGGCTAATCAAATCGTGAAATACTTGCTATATCGATAAGATTATAAGACTAATCATCACATTGATCAGTCTTACGCTAATATAACAAGTATTTAGTTTGACGCCTATAAGAATGTAAGACTAATACATTCTTATAGCTATAAGAAATACTTGCTATATTAGTCGTAAGACTGATCAATATGATTATTAGCCTTACATTCTTATAGGCGATATAGCAAGTATTTCACAGTTTGATTAGCCTTAAATTCTTAAAGCCTGCAAAATTCTTCCACGATGTGTTACAAAAGTCTTGAAAACATGTATCGCTCTATCAAAAGTATAGTTCTGCATAGCAATCCACACTAATCACCAATCACATTCTTTTTGCTATCAGTTTGATACGTTATTATTAATATCATTTATACTTAATAGGTAATATTTAGAGTTAACAACTTCCCGTGAAAGTTAACAGGAAAACCCAAAAGTTGACAGTTTCAGGTAAAAGTTAATTGCAAACGGAAATAGTTAACAACTTCCCGTGAAAGTTGACAGGAAAACCCAAAAGTTAACAGTTTCGGGTAAAAATTAATAACAAACGAAGATAGTTAACAACTTCCAGTGAAAGTTAACAGAAAAATTCAAAAGTTAACAGTTTTAGGTAAAAGTTAACAGAAAACTGAGATAGTTAACATGAAAAAAGTAATAGCCATTATACGGTAAACATGTACTTTATATTGATTAGTCCTACATTTTTACAGCCGATATAGCAAGTATTTTACAGTTTGATTAGTCTTACATTCACAGTTTAATATCTCTATAACATTTTCTTTGTACATGACTTGTTATTATCACATTCTAAGAATCCACATCTCTCTTTTGTAGTTATTATCACATTCTAAGAATTCACATCTCTCTTTGGAATTTCATCAAAGACCCTATAGGCATTCATAAATTTTTAGCCTAACTAAAATCATTTTAACCTGCAAGCCAACTCATCCACGTCACAGCCATTTCGACAAACAACACATATATCCCAGATTCTTCATTATCCTCCTCCTCCTTCATTACCCAATAGATTCGAGCCCTAGCCCTAACCTTCATCTCCTACCATCTTCTACGCCTCTTATAGACAACGCTTCATCAACAAATCCATCCATACGCCCTCCCAATCTCGCTTTACCTCTTATCACCATGGATCTCATCTCGATGAGTTCGACCTCTCCCTCTCTCTCCTACTTCTTCTCCATGCTTCTCTCCATCCATCTTGCCGACCGCCTCTCCTCATTCTCTAATCTTTCTTAGCGTTTGCATGAGATGGCGTTCGGTGGCTAAGGAGGAGGCTAAGAGGAGACGGCAGGGTCGAGGGCAAGAGGGGTAAGAGGGAGAGAGAGGAGGAAGGTAGGGTTAGGGGAGAGGAGGAGAGAAGAGGAGGAGAAAAGAGCTGTTAGTGGAGAGGAGGAAGAGAAAGACACAGAGAAGAAGAAGAAGAAAAGAGGAGGGTATTTACGAAATTTTTTGGGTTAATTTTTGGGAGAGAGTGAAAATGGGCTAGACCACACTTTTTTTGCTCTTTTGGGGCTAAAGAGTAAGGTAAAAAGTTAATGGAGCTGGGCCATATCAACTTCTTTATTTTGAGGCATAGACACATTTTCCCCTTATTATTATTATTATTATTATTATTATTAATTTTTTATTTATTTTATTTTTATTGTTTTATTTGGGGCTATTACACCAAGAGCTGACCGAGTCTAAATGTGCTTTACAAGATATTAAAAGAAGTTTTCTTGCAACATCTAATTGTTTTCTTTCCATGAAAGAGTAGCTTATGTGGTATCTAAACATTTTCTTTCCATTATACTTTGAATTTATGCACTATTATGTGTACATACTCAAAACTTCTTTGAAATAATTTGCTCTAAATCTTTATTTCTTCTCCATCGAGTCACTTGCTTATTTTCTTATTCATAAAAATAATTTAAAACAAAATTTCAATAAGACCACGTACAACGCGCGTGCACTATACTAGTAATAATAATAATAATAATCTTATACTATTATAAAAGTGTGTTGGATGTTAAAACATTTCTCCAAAATACCCTCCAAAACACATACATACATCCATAAAACACATACATGTATACATATAAACACATACATATATAGACATAACATGCATGCATACATTCTTAATAATGGCATAACTCTCCTATTAATTGTCCAAGGATATTAACTTCTATTCTTTATAACCCTCCACTAATCCAATATTAATGTCATCAAACCATTCATATCCCATTGATTTATGTTTCTCATTTGTATAGTCTAATAATTTGGGTATATTTGTGAGTTAACATTGAAAATTTCAATGAAAAATTTTGATTGTGTAATGATAAGAATAAAAGATAGTGAAATTAAGATTGTGAGTTATATTTGACATGATAAATGAGAATTGAATGCATGCATAAAAGAATAAAAGAAAAGTTGAATGGTTGGGGGTTATCTTTGAAAGAGTAAGTGAGAGTTGAATAGGCATGAGAAAAATTAAAGAGAGGTTTGAATGTTATATGAATAAATTAGAAGCTATATAAACCATCACCTTCATCTCCCAACATGACATTCTCCATAGCCTTCTATAGGAAAATCATAACAATTCGTCTCTTCACCATGGCCAAACTTACCTTCTCCTCCTCCTTTTGCACCACAGTTATTTTTCATACATTATCAACAAGAACTAACAATAAAAGAGTCCACCGATTATTCTTCCAATTTGCGATACCTTTCTCTTTATAATTTTTTATTAATATTATAGTCATACCTTTCTCTACGTCCAAAGAACGATGACCATTTGATATCGACCAAAGAGGCAAGGAAGGTGTTAAGGGCGATGAGGATGGAGGCGATGAGGATGAGGATAAGGGCAACCAAGAAGAGCATAGTGTCATATTTGGAGCTTGTATAGATATCCATGGACATTTCCAATGATTTGAATGAACTATTCAAAATTGGGAAGAAGCTTTGATACTAATTATATATTTATGGAGTTACATGTAGGTTAGTTTTAATAAGTTTATTTTTTATATAAATGTTGGAGAGTTGTTGCTCTTATGATGGATGTAGTTTTTCAACTATTGAGTTATTAGATGTAATCCTCTATGATGTTAAATTTTATATTTTTAAGCCATTGTACATGTTTTTATGCTATTGAATTAGGTATAGTTTGCCACAAAATAAATTATTAAAATGGTGACTCAAAAACTCTATGTTAGGTTGAGTATGGAATGAATAACAGTTCAACCATTTTAATTGGTTTAGATACTTCAGATCCGATTTTGCATCTAGCACCAAGATTATGATAGGTTGTCATGGTTTGGAAGTCAGTGCATTTGTGCTATTATTGCCTCAGAGTGATAGGACTTGGGGTAATACTGTAATTATAAGCAAGTATTTATATCACACTGAATTTTAAGCAAGTATTTATATCACATCGAGTTTCATAATTTGAGTTTGCTATTAAAAAAACAATAATAGATAATTTTCCAATCTTTATGATAATCACATTTTTATTACAAACTTATACCCTTATCATCTATTTTATACAAATAAATATACCATTAATAATTATTTTTGTCTTAAATTGCAGTTTAATGAAGAAAATATGAATAAAAGCCCAAATGACTCAACTCTCCTATGTTTTACCTTTTATTGAAGCCCAAATACGAAGTCAAAGGAAGGCCCAAGACTACACAAGGATCTAAGAGAAATTCGTGGAGAAAACCAAGAAAAAGACAAATTCGATTGCAAACCAATCGGTCGGCCAATCGGTTGGCCAACCGATTGGTCTGCAACAGAATTTGATCTATGGCTGAAATTAAATCCTTGGAGCTCAAGTTTGATCCAAAGGTCTTCATTCACTGCATAGGGCTATAAATAGGGGGGGATGATGAGAGTTTTGAGTGTGAAAACTTTTGTAAAAACTCCATTTGGAGAGGATGATTACTGTTAATTGAGAAGACCTTTCAAAATTGTAACTTTTATTGCAATAAATAAAATTATTTTTCACCCCTCCATATTCTTTTCTTCTCTTTGTCCAAGGATGGAAATAGGATGAAGATGAAGAGATCAATATGTGGGTTTATCTTTTCTTATCTTTTATTTTCTTGTTCATAGAATAATATTTACTTTTATGCAATTTACTTTTATGCAATATCTTTAATTTTTGCTCTTTAATTTTGTAATTAATTTTGATTTCTCTTTTCTTTTCTTTAATTCAGCCTTGAGGCTTAAGATCTCTTGGGAATCACTTTTTTCTAAATGTGGAGCTATTATTTGGATCCCTAGAGATTGTTTGAAACTAGCATTATGTCCAACTCATTCTTGTGGGATTGGGATTTGCTAAGTGAATCTACTCTAGATTCCACCATCTTTAATCATCCTCCACATTTTACCTTCTTTATTTGTCGCTTTGTTTTCTCTTTTCTTTTGATTCATGGAGAATAATTGGCTATCTCTAGAGATTATTTGAAACTAGCTTCATATCCTACTCACTCTTGTGATATTGGGATTAGCTAAGTGAATCTACTCTAGACTCCCTTTATCTTAAATCAACCCTCCATCTTTTACTTTCTTGCTCTTTATTTAGTTGTTTCTTTTCTTTCTTTTTCTTCTAATTTTCATACTGCTTTACTTCTCTCTTGATTTTCTTTTATTTGCACATATTCACTCTCACTTCACTCTCAATCACATTTTCTTTTAATTTTCCTTATTTCACTTCCACATTCTAAATCTTTTCACACTCACTTTCTTTCTCATTTGTATTTTTATTCGCACTAAATAACAACCACTCTCTTATCTTTCACAATCACTTTCACCATGTTTTAATCCTAATTGTCTTGCACATATTAAGAACCAAATTTGACTAAACTTACAACGCCTTCCTCGTGGGATTCGACAATCTTATATACTATAACTTGATGGTTGTATACTTGTAACTTTAGGTTCACATTATTTACGCACCACTTTACATAAATCCCGATAGTTTATGGTATAACTAGCTTAAACTTAGTCTAAATATAGGATATTTCTTTTAGTCCAAAATAATAAAATCTAGAAAATCATAGAAATCAAATAATTTAATAAAAATAATTTCTAATATGTAGGAAGTGATTAAATAGTTATTCATTTTTTGAATTAGAAAATTTGCATGTGTTATATGATTACATAATTGCTTGAGAATTAAGATATTGGCAGTATTTTTTCTAGTAACTTTTAAAACTTCTACTATTTTTTAGTTATTTTAAATTTTAACATAAAATATATTTTATAACAAATAAGTTTGATATAACTAAATTAATAAACTATTATCAAATTCAAGACATGCTCATTCATTAGTTGACCAAATCTTTTGGATTGTTTTCACTTTGCACTTAAATGTATATAAAAATTATTATTATAATTTACACTTATGGCCTATATATATAAATGAAAATGAGTACACATGCAACGACGCGGCGCTATACTAGTAATATTATAAAAGTGGGTTGCTATGTTAAAACATTTCTTCCTAAAACGCCTCCAAAACCCATATATGCTCATTAAAACTTATATATATATGCATACATAAATTACATACATGCACACATAAATCATAGTCCTTTAAATTAATAACATACATGTACATATACACACATAAATTATATTATACCTCTTTAAATTCGTTTCATAACCCAAATCATTAACTCATTTGTTTTTCTAGCAGAGATATACTCGGCATGCATGCACTTTTTTAATGACAATAATGACGAAACAGAAAACTTCCAAAACTATATTATAAATTATGCACTATAACTTCCAAAATATTAATAATTAATACAAAATAGCACCTTATATAGCAATGAATACTAGATGCTTAGCTTCATTTCCCTAACGCACGAATGATGAAGCAACAATGCATCAACATTTGAAAGAAAGAGGTACATAGTAGCGTAAAGGATTTTGATTGATTATCGTACTCTATGTAAACACCTTAGTTCTCTTGGTAAACTGCAACTAGAGGGATACGACAAGGTCAGGTAGTCAATATGGTACATTAATATTTTTTATTTTAAAATTTATTTTATTGAGATAAACTCATTCTTTTATCATTCTCTCAAATTGTCTATGTTCTTTTTTATTTTTTGCTTGTCTAATAGAGTGATTGATGTATATAAGGCTGCACTTCAAAGAGGTAACACCTACAAAGTATGAGATGAAAATATATTTCAAAGAGTAGCCACCATCTTTTTATTGTATTTGAACGACGGGCATAAGCTGTATCTAATTTGTATGTGTTGATGAAGGTGGGAACATGATACTTCTCAGGATACGGTGAAGGAAGCCGCATCACCGACATTCAGACTGTATTTCTTAGGGTTTTGAGAACAGACACCCTTGGTATCACCTAATTGTGAGTACATATCATGTATTTATATTTTTGCGAATATACCCTCAAGTGAACTTTGTTTGACTCTAAAAATTATTCAAAAGCTTTCATGAGACTGATAGACCCCTATAATTCTATTGGTGATGATAGACCATCAACTGTTTTTGTAATTGAATTTTAAAAAAGAGACGAAAAGTTCATTTAGGGGTATATTCACACTTGGGCTAATATTATAGCGGTATATTCATCACAAATAGAACTACAATAAGTCTATTCACAGTGGAGCGATACGATAGGGGTCTTTTACCAATTAACCCTATTTCTCATATACTCTGTGCTATAAGGACAAAATAGGAGCCATAAAGGAAAGAAAAACATGTATTTTCATACTAATGACACCCAAATTAACCCTATTTCTCATATACATTGTGCTATAAGGACAAATAGGAACCATAATAAAAAGAAAATATGTATTTTCATACTCATGATCATACATCTTTAATGAACATTAATGAAGTTCAATATAGAGTGCAATGTTTTGTTTGTATTGCGTTCATATAATTCACTTTTCAAGACAAATCACAATTGTTTATTAAACAATAAAACACTAATTTTTTTACTAATTTTCAATAGTGAAAATAATTTTCCCTAAACCACTTGGACATTTATTTCAACATTCCATAGACTTTAAATTTAGTTTTCTGAAAGCTAGGAGCTACAATTAGTTTTCTAGAAGTTATAATCTTTCAAGAAGCTTAAGTTAATTACAGTTTAGGGATAAATATAATCTTTCAAGAAACTATTACAAGCCTTTATTAAATGTTTGTGTCTCAAAATAAACAATTTGGAATTAAGCGTGATGGGAAATAAATGATTACCTCCTTTAAGTTGCAAGTATACAACCTTTATCAAGTTATAGTATATAAGATTATCGATCCCACGAGGAACGGGAAGTAGGGGGAGTTTTAGTCCAAATTCGATTCTCAAGTTATGTGCAAGACAATTAGGAGCTTATTCAAAAATAAAAAGAAAACAAGTGGTGAAAGTGGTGGTGAAAAGATTAGAGAGTGGATTGTGGATTATGCGTAACAAAACGAAACGAGGAAGAAAATGTGTGTGGAGAGATTAGAAAATGTGTGTGATAAACATGAGGAAGAAAATGAGAGTGGAGAGATTAGAAAATGGAAGTGGTAAAGTGAAAATAAAAGAAAATGAGTTTGAGAAAGTGGGGAGATTAGATTTGGGTAAATAAAAGAAAAAGAAATTAAGAGAGGAGAAAGACAATTAAAGAAAAATAAACAAATGAAAAATAAGGATAAGAGGAAAATTAAGAATGTAAAGTATGAAGGATTAATTAAAGATATGAGGAATCTAGAGTAGATCCACTTAGCTTATCTCAATCTCACAAGAATGAGTTGGATTTGTTAGCTAGTTTCAAACAATCTCTAGGGATCCCACAAATATTAGCTCCACACTTAGAAAAGGGTAATTCCCTAGAGGGTTCTAGCCTCAAGGTGAATTAAAGAGAAAGAAAAATCTAATCTAATTGCAAGAATTAAAGAGCAAGAATTAAAAACATGAAAGTAAATTGCAAGAAAGTAAATTGCATGAATTAAATTTTTGGAAGGTCTTCTCAATTAAGAGTAACCCTCCTCTTTAAATGGAGTTTTTATAAAATATTTCACACCCTCAAGCCCTCACTCTACCCCTCTATTTATAGAAAATAAGAATCTCTCACAACCTTTGAATTTGTCTTGGCCCCAAAGTAACCCTCATAGCCATAGGATTTGTCTTGGCCCCTAAGCAACCCTCATAACCATAGGATCTCTCACAATAATCTAGACCATTGATTTAATACTTGAGAGATGGGCTTTGTGGGCTTTTTTTCTTTTGTATTTAATTCATTTAAAACTCTTGGGCTTCTCTTAAATACTCTTGGGCTTCTTAGAATTTTGCTTGGCCTTCAAATAATTGAATATATATCACTTAAATTCGGATTTCTGCCATCACCCGCTGCTACTGATAAAATGTTGAGAATCTAGTAATTTAGATGGCTCCGTCTCGTCGAGATAGGTGATTTTTATATATAATATGTTGAATTCTGCTTTTCGGATTGGGAGATATCGCCTTTTCTTTGCGGTTGACCATTCTGAGCACGAATTTGACTTTATTTTTTTCATATTTGATTTGATTCTCAATTATAAAACAAGTTGTTAATAATTCTGACTAAGAAAGTGATGAGTGTTGAGATGTTGCTTCTAAACTTAGTCGTGGGCTTTAAATTTAGGCATTCTGGGCTTCATTAGAGATCTTTTGGGCTTAAATTAATCTTCATTTGGGCTCTTATTCAATAATTCTAAATTACCTGCAAATTAAGATAAAAATTATTATTAGAAGATATATTTATTTAAATAAAGTAGATAATGAGGGTATAAAAGTGCAATTAAATGTGATGATCAAAGCGCTAGATGGAAATTTCCATTTCTTCTCTTTCACTGTTTCTTCTCTTTCATAAGGTTATATATATAGTAAAGAACTATTACAAGTCACATACGACCTTTTAATAGAAAAGAAATATGCCTAAGTGCATCGTACGTACACTATACTAGTAGTGGAAAATGTATATTGGTTCTATCTCATTAAAGAGTGCCAGCACTAGTGCTAGCAAAACCACCTTCATGTTGTTGGCATTATAGCAGTAGAAAATATTAGAATTCTCACACAATATCAATATGTTTTCTTGGTTTAGTTACGGAGGAAGAGTAGGGGTGCCAAAAATATTCGTACCCACGAATAAATTCATATTTGTATATATATATATATATATATATATATATATATATATATATATATATATATATATATATATATATATATATATATATATATATATATATATATATATATATATATATATATATATATATATATATATATATATATATATATGTGTGTGTGATATGGTAAGATGGTGAGATGAGATTCTTATCGTAAGATGGCCAGCTACTAAAGCGATGATCATACTGCCCATTGTGATTTGCACTCATCATGATCTATATGTAGAAATTTTTTTATCATTTTGAAATTTCTAATTATTATTTTAGCTATGTGCAAAAGGAACGGTTATTAAGTCGTTCTAAAAATTAACATATTAAACTAGTTTAATTCATATTCTAGATGACTCCAAACTATGTGAAAATTTGACCATGCACATTTAATGATGTTCTGAACAAGATGTACGGTACGGACCATGAATTTCATGATCCAATTAGTCCATCTCACGATAAGGTTTCATCTCACCATCTCACCATATCATTAATATATATATATATATATATATATATATATATATATATATATATATATATATATATATATATATATATATATATATATATATATATATATATATATATATATAGGGTAGGGTTACAATACACCTAGGGTGGAAATTTTCCGCCTAGTTTGATCCGTCTAGGATCCTCTTTTTACTATTGAAAACTCTGTTAAACTTTTCCCCAGCAGCTGGATGATTGACATGTCATTCCAAATTAATGGCGGCCAACTGGCTATGAATATTTACTTCAACTTCTTCTCTAGCCCAAAGAATCTATAATGAGCTGCTCAGAGGCATTGCTCTGATACTGATTCTCACAAGGTTTGTGAGGTGACACACACACATATGCAGATAATGTTTGCAGACAAAAGTTCCGTTATCATGATGGGAACTAATTCATATTGTTCTGCTCCTTCTGTAGTAGCGAACTCCTAATAATTATGTTGCAGCTTTTTATTGGTACCCGGTTCTTTTGACTTCGCTTGGTTTGAATACTCAATAATACAAGCTTTAAGGGCACTCTAACCCATCAATTTTAACATCTTAGGCTTAAAATTCCCGCCTAGGATGGTGGGGCCCACATTTTAAAAATTAATAAAAAATTCCACTAGTTTGGCAATCTAGACGAATATTCTATATGGAAAATTTTCTGCCTACTTTGAGTCAAGCTAGGTGGAAATTTTCCGCCTAGTTTGATCCGTCTAGGATCCTCTTTTTACTATTGAAAACTCTGTTAAACTTTTCCCCAGCAGCTGGATGATTGACATGTCATTCCAAATTAATGGCGGCCAACTGGCTATGAATATTTACTTCAACTTCTTCTCTAGCCCAAAGAATCTATAATGAGCTGCTCAGAGGCATTGCTCTGATACTGATTCTCACAAGGTTTGTGAGGTGACACACACACATATGCAGATAATGTTTGCAGACAAAAGTTCCGTTATCATGATGGGAACTAATTCATATTGTTCTGCTCCTTCTGTAGTAGCGAACTCCTAATAATTATGTTGCAGCTTTTTATTGGTACCCGGTTCTTTTGACTTCGCTTGGTTTGGATATTCTGAAGAATACAAGCCTTTAGGGCACTCTAAGTCTCTAACCCATCAATTTTAACATCTTAGGCTTAAAATTCCCGCCTAGGATGGTGGGGCCCACATTTTAAAAATTAATAAAAAATTCCACTAGTTTGGCAATCTAGACGAATATTCTATATGGAAAATTTTCTGCCTACTTTGAGTCAAGCTAGGTGGAAATTTTCCGCCTAGTTTGATCCGTCTAGGATCCTCTTTTTACTATTGAAAACTCTGTTAAACTTTTCCCCAGCAGCTGGATGATTGACATGTCATTCCAAATTAATGGCGGCCAACTGGCTATGAATATTTACTTCAACTTCTTCTCTAGCCCAAAGAATCTATAATGAGCTGCTCAGAGGCATTGCTCTGATACTGATTCTCACAAGGTTTGTGAGGTGACACACACACATATGCAGATAATGTTTGCAGACAAAAGTTCCGTTATCATGATGGGAACTAATTCATATTGTTCTGCTCCTTCTGTAGTAGCGAACTCCTAATAATTATGTTGCAGCTTTTTATTGGTACCCGGTTCTTTTGACTTCGCTTGGTTTGAATACTCAATAATACAAGCTTTAAGGGCACTCTAACCCATCAATTTTAACATCTTAGGCTTAAAATTCCCGCCTAGGATGGTGGGGCCCACATTTTAAAAATTAATAAAAAATTCCACTAGTTTGGCAATCTAGACGAATATTCTATATGGAAAATTTTCTGCCTACTTTGAGTCAAGCTAGGTGGAAATTTTCCGCCTAGTTTGATCCGTCTAGGATCCTCTTTTTACTATTGAAAACTCTGTTAAACTTTTCCCCAGCAGCTGGATGATTGACATGTCATTCCAAATTAATGGCGGCCAACTGGCTATGAATATTTACTTCAACTTCTTCTCTAGCCCAAAGAATCTATAATGAGCTGCTCAGAGGCATTGCTCTGATACTGATTCTCACAAGGTTTGTGAGGTGACACACACACACATATGCAGATAATGTTTGCAGACAAAAGTTCCGTTATCATGATGGGAACTAATTCATATTGTTCTGCCCCTTCTGCAGTAGCTAACTCCTAATAATTATGTTGCAGCTTTTTATTGGTACCCGGTTCTTTTGACTTCGCTTGGTTTGAATACTCAATAATACAAGCTTTAAGGGCACTCTAACCCATCAATTTTAACATCTTAGGCTTAAAATTCCCGCCTAGGATGGTGGGGCCCACATTTTAAAAATTAATAAAAAATTCCACTAGTTTGGCAATCTAGACGAATATTCTATATGGAAAATTTTCTGCCTACTTTGAGTCAAGCTAGGTGGAAATTTTCCGCCTAGTTTGATCCGTCTAGGATCCTCTTTTTACTATTGAAAACTCTGTTAAACTTTTCCCCAGCAGCTGGATGATTGACATGTCATTCCAAATTAATGGCGGCCAACTGGCTATGAATATTTACTTCAACTTCTTCTCTAGCCCAAAGAATCTATAATGAGCTGCTCAGAGGCATTGCTCTGATACTGATTCTCACAAGGTTTGTGAGGTGACACACACACATATGCAGATAATGTTTGCAGACAAAAGTTCCGTTATCATGATGGGAACTAATTCATATTGTTCTGCTCCTTCTGTAGTAGCGAACTCCTAATAATTATGTTGCAGCTTTTTATTGGTACCCGGTTCTTTTGACTTCGCTTGGTTTGAATACTCAATAATACAAGCTTTAAGGGCACTCTAACCCATCAATTTTAACATCTTAGGCTTAAAATTCCCGCCTAGGATGGTGGGGCCCACATTTTAAAAATTAATAAAAAATTCCACTAGTTTGGCAATCTAGACGAATATTCTATATGGAAAATTTTCTGCCTACTTTGAGTCAAGCTAGGTGGAAATTTTCCGCCTAGTTTGATCCGTCTAGGATCCTCTTTTTACTATTGAAAACTCTGTTAAACTTTTCCCCAGCAGCTGGATGATTGACATGTCATTCCAAATTAATGGCGGCCAACTGGCTATGAATATTTACTTCAACTTCTTCTCTAGCCCAAAGAATCTATAATGAGCTGCTCAGAGGCATTGCTCTGATACTGATTCTCACAAGGTTTGTGAGGTGACACACACACATATGCAGATAATTTTTGAAGACAAAATTTCTATTATCATGATAGGAACTAATACATAGGGTTCTGCCACTTCTGCAGTAGCTAACTCCTAATGACAATGTTGCAGCTCTTTTATTGGTACCCTGTTCTTTTGACTTCGCTTGGTTTGAATACTCTGAATAATACAAGCTTTAAGGGCACTCTAACCCATCAATTTTAACATCTTAGGCGAAAATTCCCGTCTAGGATGGTGGGGCCCACATTTTTAAAAAATTAATAAAAAAATTCCACTAGTTTGGCAATCTAGACGGAATATTCCGTCCTGATTGAGTCAACCTAGACAGAATATTCTATATGGAAAATTTTCTGTCTACTTTGAGTCAAGCTAGGTGGAAATTTTCCGTCTAGTTTGATCCGTCTAGGATCCTCTTTTTTTTACTATTGAAAACTCTGTTAAACTTTTCCCCAGCAGCTGGATGATTGACATGTCATTCCAAATTAATGGCGGCCAACTGGCTATGAATATTTACTTCAACTTCTTCTCTAGCCCAAAGAATCTATAATGAGCTGCTCAGAGGCATTGCTCTGATACTGATTCTCACAAGGTTTGTGAGGTGACACACACACACATATGCAGATAATGTTTGCAGACAAAAGTTCCGTTATCATGATGGGAACTAATTCATATTGTTCTGCTCCTTCTGTAGTAGCGAACTCCTAATAATTATGTTGCAGCTTTTTTATTGGTACCCGGTTCTTTTGACTTCGCTTGGTTTGGATATTCTGAAGAATACAAGCCTTTAGGGCACTCTAAGTCTCTAACCCATCAAACCTTTTCTATGCCTAGTAAAAAGGGCACGTGCCTGCTCTATTTTGATGTTGTACAAAATAAGAATATATGTGACCAGAGAAAAAATAGTTTAGGGGGGTTACGTACAAAATACCCCAAGGATTTTTGCACGTGCCTGCTCTATTTCGTTGTTGTACGAATTAAGAATATATGTGACTAGAGAAAAATAGTTTAGGGCGGTTATGTGCAAAACACCCCAAGGATCAGGGGCTTTTAGTGAAATCAACTTAAATTTAATAATAATGATATTTCAATGTTGGATTAGGCTAACATTTATATTTAAGAGCGACTTATCATTCTATGCATACAAGTACCATGTCAATGGGAAAAAGAAAGGCCAGAGTCTATCCACTAAAAATCATAGAGTAAGATATCTACATAGTCATCCAGACTCTTATCATATGAATACCTAGTCATTCAGACTCTTATCATATGAATCAAATTATAGAGTAAATAATCTACCAAGTCATCCAGACTCTTATCATATGAATCAAGTTCGTACTTTTGCTTTGCAACCTGCTAGCCAAGAGTCTGATGCAAAGGCAATGTAGACCTGAATTACAGTTTTTTCTTCCAAATGCAACTGCAGCTAGTTAGATAGTATGTAGTAGCAAAGTAGATGATCGAAATCACACAAAAGATAGCACAGTTAAAGAAATGAATCCATTTGACTGTGATATCTGGCTCATGATATAAGCTTTTGTTTGGTAAATTCTCCATGCTAATCATGTAAAAGACCAAAATTCCCAAGACACATCAAGTAAAGGTGCAATCTATAACTCTTGATATTGAGTTTGATCGTAAGTCACTACAGTTACACATTTGACAAATTTCCTCATCAGTTATCTCCCTTGCCTCTCTTTTAACATACACTACATCAATATATCACATGAGAATCTAAACAGGGTATATCATATAAGAATCTCATCACAATTAATAGAGAAGTGATGTGCCTTCGGCTTTAACAGCTTTGGCATCTTTATTCATCTTTGTATTCATATAGAAGTCATGTTCCTCTGGCTCCAACAGATCTTGGAATCTTTGCTCCTAAGTTGGGAAATTTACTTGCATTATCTGCAGTGGCCATTTCATTAGCATGGTTGACACTATTGTACTCACCAAGAAGATGAGCTTCATCAGATACTCCCTAGCCTGAATCATCCATATCTAAGAATGGTATGTAAATGCATACTGAAGCTTTTTGCTATGAGTCGTCTAGACTGACTGGAAAAAAATTTGAGGTCTTTGGCTTGAACATAAAATTCCTCAACTTCATCATGATGGGCAAGAGATTGATGTCGAGTCCTCATGGTGATTCGTCTAGAAAGAAGTTTGCCTGTTTTTAAATTAGTGAAGCAATAGGCACTTGTTAGATTAGGTTTTAGATATTTTGTTGTTCTATCGTGCGTGAAGCCTATATAAATATCGTGGCTTTAAATGTACTTGTTCAAGTTAACAACACATCAAAAAGTCTACTGTAAGATACTCTATAACAGAATTGTAGACGGTTAAAATGTACTCTCACTCAGGCCTACGATCAGTTTGGATCCGAGAAGCGAACGCATGTGGGCTAAACACTTCGAATGGGCCCAAAGTCAAGCTCTTATCAAGCTATAGCGAAGGTCCCCTAACGACCGAAGCGAACCTCGCCAAAGCAACCCATGTCGACTCGATTCGACTAAGCCAAACATGATTCGACCACCATAACACGCCTCAGGCCAAGTCGAATGGAGGCATTTGTCGACTCAAAGCAAAATTCACTGACTCGACTCAATCAAATCTAACGTGGGTCGAATCCCAAACCGACTCGAAAGGCGTCATTAGTCGTCCAAACCTAGAGTCGAACTCCGTGTTAAGTTCGAGCTCGTAAACGAGACGTGCTAACTAATGAACCTCGCCTATACCAATTTAAGTGGTTCAAGTCATCTACCTCCGAGGCGACACTCGCACGCATTCACGGCGATCCTCGCTCACGCCTTTAGCAAAGTTCGCCGAAACCACAAAGTTCGCCCAAATAGCCGTTATAAGAGCTATTTTAGGGGATAACCACCCCACTATCTCCTATGTTAACACCCCCACATTTCAAGGAGGCTGTTAACCAGCTTCACTTCTGCTCACGGCTGTAGCGAGCCCCGCCAAGACCATGAAGCTCACCCAAACAGCCGTTATGAAGGTTATTCTTAAGGGATAACTCCCCCCACTATCTCCCGTTTTAATGGCCATTAACTCACGATCTAAGGAGGCCATTAACCCTCTGTTTTTAGCCTATAAAAGGGAGGGGAATCATACAACTCACATACACACATACACGGAGGAACACACATACGCAGAGAGGGAGACCATAAGAGAAGACGGAGCTAGCTTCCAAATGATCCAACCCTCGCCAACAGCAAAAGACTCACAAGTCTTGATTCGGTTTGTCAATAGAGTACAAGATCGACGCCCCATCGGCACGCAGAAAAGAACCCCAGGAAATATAAATTTTTCCTAAGTTTCAAGTGTAATTTTTTATTTGTAATCTAAGCTAACTACAATATTAAAAAGACCCGAAACAGGATGGCGACTCTGCTGGGGACGACTTTCTCATCCGACGAGAAAATTGTGTTGCAAACCGACACTCAGACCCTCGGGTCTTTTGCTGAAACATTGGTCATTGAATTTGACCAAGCCAAGTTTGAGGAATCTATATCCAAGAACCTAACCTCTCCAACTACGCGCAGTTGCCGTAGAATTCACCGTAATATGAATCTAAGGTCTAAAATGACCCCCGTGTATGTGAACACCACCCCCGCTGAGGGTAGTTCGAGCTTAACCAAAAGCCGAACAAACTTCGCCAAAAGCGAAGAAAATTCAACTCTCGCCTTGGGCGAAGATCAAAATGTTAACACATTTGATCTCGGGCCTCAGTCATCAACTCCTCTGGGAGTTCAATTTAAAGCATCTCGCGATGCTCGCTATGCTTCCTTGTTAGAAGCCAAGAATCGGGGGAACCCTTCATCAAAATTCCCTCAGAGGAATAAGATTATTGCTGAACCTATGTCGGGTCAGTGCCGTCGTAAGCGACGTTTGCATTCCAAGGCTAAGGTCAGTGAAGTTGGCACCAGTATTGACCTTCGAAATTTTATAACTTTGAAGAGAGCTCGCCAATGTCAACAATGTGCGACCTTTAGAGAAGTTGTCTTGGTAGTTCAGGAAAATTTCCAATGCAAATAATTGGTCTTCAACTGCCTCGGTCCCATTCTTGAGCCTTGCGAGGCTCGAACTAAGCAACGACGATGTGCCCAACGGAGCAAAGCTCAAGTCTTCACAGTCAACATGACGAGTGTAACCTCCGAAGACGATGAGGAAAATACAGCTAGCTCTCCTAATCCAGAGTACTCTCCTGGCATTAGATCTGTACTTCCAGAAGCAGAGGGTGTACATCGCAACACCAGGCTTAGGAGAAAGGCAGCAATTCCATTCAACTACTCTTCTATGCAAGCACCGCAATCTCCATCTCAAGACAATCAACCAACTCCTAGTGATGTCAACTCAGCCATAGCATCAAACCCGACCCCCAGTTCAAGTCAAGGAAGACGGTGGGAAGTAAATGCAACAGACCGAGAGGATCTCCTGACTCAAATGGCGATCCAGAGGAAAGAGGCGGACGACCGGATCGAACGTCTAGAAAAGATGATAGAGCAACTCTTGTTGAATCCTCGTCCTCAGGCAACCTCTTCAAAAGGGAAAAGGCTAATCGGTGAAGACATTCCAGTAGAAGATCAAGAACATCAGAGCGACACAGACTCTGAACATGCAAGGTCGGAAGCGACGATGCTCCCTAAACCAAGCAAGGAAGCGAAAGCCTTGGAGGACATCTAGAAGCAACTCAACGCTCTTTCTCAACGGACAGAGCTTAAGAAAGTCGGTATTACCCGACCTTATCCCATTGAATGGGACATGGTCCCCTACCCAATGAAGTTCAAGCCACCCACGTTACATGTGTTTGATGGTAAAGGATCTCCGAACCAGCACATCTACTACTTCTATCAACAAACGGGGAATGTAGTGGGTAACGATGCTATTAAAGCGCGTCTCTTCATAGGCACTGATAATCACATTTTAATTACAATTTAATACCCTCATTATCCATTTTATATGAATAAATATACCACTAATAATTATTTTTATCCTATTTTTCAGGTTAATGGTGAAAATAATGAATAAAAGCCCAATCTACTCAATTCTCCAATATTCTACCTATAATTGAAACCCAAGTATGAAGACTAAAGAAGGCCCATGAAGACCTAAGGATCCAAGAAGAAATCGTGTGAAAAAATGATGTAAAAATGACTTTTGACTGCAGCCCAATCGGTCGACCAATCGGTCGTCCGACCGATTGGCGAATCGGTTGGCCGACCGATTGGCCAACCGATTGATTTGCACCAAACTCGAATCAAGGGTTGATTTCAACTCCTTAGCTCCCAAGTTTCATCCAAGGGCTCTCCTTCATTGCTGTGGGCTATAAATAGAGGGGTAGAGTGAGGGGTTTGAGTGTGAAATATTTTGTAAACTCCATTTGGAGAGGAAAGGGGTGCTCTTAATTGAGAATACCTTCCAAAAATTATAACTTTTATTACACAATAAATAAAATTTTTCACCCCTTCAATTTCCTTTCTCTTCTCTTTGTCCAAGGACCAAAAGAAGGATGAAGATGAATTAGGAATTGTAGGTTTCTCTTTTATTTCTTTTCTCTTCTTTATTTTCTTGTTTGTAGAATATATTTACTTTCATGCAATTTACTTTCATGTCTTGTCTTTAATTCATAGATTAGATTTACTTTCCTTACAATTTTCTTTTCTTTTCTTTTCTTTATTTTCTTTGCTCTTATTTTTCTTTTTGTACTTGGTTTCTTTCTCTCCTCCCTCTCTTGATTTCTTTTGTTTTTCAAAGATGTGGAACTAAACCATTGAAGGAATCTGGAATCCATGAAAGTAGTCTAATTCTCTTTTATGATTCTTGAATTGCTTTCTTGCTCTTAAATTGATCATGTTTAGGATAATCAACTAGAGAACTAATCGATAGAAGAAGAATTTGATAGTCTATGCTTTCCTTAAGTGGTTTGATAGATTATGCTTATGAACTCTAGGGTTACTATCTTGTTTATGTTCTTCTCATGAGTATTGATTTAATTTAGGTGATAATTTGATAGGTTATGCTTTCCTTAAGTGGTTTGATAGTCTATACTTAATAAATCTAAAATGAAATGTGACAAAAAGATAATGATTCATGAACTTATAAGTGGGATTAGCTAGTGGATTCAATTCTAGATCCCTTAATATCTCTAATTGAATCCTCCATCTTTTGCTTTCTTGTTCTGCCTCTTTGTTCTTGATTTTGTTTCTTTGAATTTTCATCTCTCCCTCATCTCAATCTCGTTTTATTTTCTTTGCACTTATTTTCTCTCACTCTCCATCTCTCCATTCTCACTTCCATTTTGATTTATTTACATTTTATCACAATCACACTCTTAATCTCTTCACACACATTTTCTTCCTCGTTTTTCTTTTATTTGCGCATAATCCACATCCATTCTTTAACCTCTCACAACCACTTTCAACACTTTAGTTTTATTTGAATAAATCCTAATTGTCGCGCACATAATCTTGAGAACCGAAATTGAATAACTCTTACAAAACCCATTCCTCGTGGGATCGATAACCTTTATACTATAACTTGAAGGTTGTATACTTGCAACTTAGGACATCATTTAATGCCTATCAGGCACTCTTCAGGGGGTAGCCTTTAATTGGTTCCAAAATTTACCCGAATGATCAATCAGATCTTGGGCAGATTTGGAGTCCAAATTCCTCTCACAGTTTCACGAGGAACAATCAAATGTCACCATGGCCAAACTCCTTTTTGAAAAACAAAGCGGAAGCGAAATAGTTTGAGAATACATCAAACGATACCGCAACTTGACATTACGATGTTGAGATATGCCCCTGCCGATGTTGTTACAAACCTGCCGGCATAACTTTCTAGCCAAAATTGAAGCTCACATGGGCGCTGTTACTGCCCATACCTGGAAGGACTTAATGGAACAAGCCGAGATCGCTGAGAAATCATCAAAAACTTTTCAACAAGTTCGAGCCCAGCCCCGCACCAATTTCAAAGGTAATAAGGGCAAACAAACACAAACGCCACAACCAAAGGTGAAGGAAACTTTTGCGGTTGGTGTCCAGAACCTAAATAATAATAAGCAAAGAGAACCAAGAAAGAACTCTCAGCGCAACTATTCGTTCAAAGATGAACATACAATCGCTATTTTCCATGTTCTCAACAAAGGGAATCGTCTGAAGCTCCCAGAAGCTCGACGTCCTGAAGAAGTTGGAAAGACTAATGTCCCTAACTATTGCCTCTATCATAGAATGTTAGGGCATCCAACGAAGAATTGCTACATCCTTAAGGATAAGATACAGACATTTGTTGAATCAGGGGTGCTTAAACTCAAACCGGAGTAGAAGAATGTCACTGCCAACATGGTGACACTTCAATTCGGCTCCATGCCAGAAATTCAAACCCAAAATAGTATTGTTCCCATTCCTACCGCAAGGATGAAGGTGGTAAACTATGACCGCCGAAACCAACAAAGCCAAGGCTTAGTTCCTTTCACCACGGCAAGAGGGGAGATAATGTGGGTACACCCCGATCTTCTTCAAGATGAAGACTGGACTCTTCCAAAGTCCAAGCCTAAGATGAAAATTTGTAACACTATCTCCGCGATCATTGGAGGAGAATCCATGCATGTCACCTCACTCACCGACTCAGAGGAAGAGAAGGTGGCGCTGACAGGGACAAGATCCGGCAAGAATTATCTAAAGGATTACGATCAGCCAGGTTCGTCCAAGCAACTGGGACCGGCCAAGTAGAAGGAGACTCGGTTCGATAAGACTTTATCACGCCCCCCTAATGACATTAAGGCCCCCTTCAAATATGATATTATGGCTTAGCTTGCTAACATCCCAGCCCGTATTACTTTGTATGAACTCTTACCTTTGTCAAAGGATACGAAGGAGGCTTTGAAAGAAGCCTTGAACAACAGTGAGGCGTTCCTCACCCACTTGGCCAAATCTCATCAAGACGAAAGCCTCGAGCAATGCTACCTATGCCAATGAAACATCCCTTGCATCACCTTCACTCCGGAGGATATGCTCGTCAAAGACCATCGTCACAACCGACCTCTTTATTATACTGGGTATATAGGGTCAACAGAGGTTGAGAGGATCCACATCGATCCAGGCTCCACAGTAAGCATTATCCCATGAAGACTTTTAAGCTTTTTAGGGATCCCACCCCATAAGCTTTCAAAGACTCGTGCGACTATCCTCGGCTTTAACTCTAGCATTAGTCATTCCCTTGGAAAGATCCGACTCAATTGTCAATTAGGGGATCTGAAGACGGAAGTGACTTGCTATGTCATTGATAATGAGACGTCCTACAATCTTCTACTTGGACATCCTTGGATCCACTCCAACATGATCATCCCTTCAACTCTTCACTAATGCTTCAAATACATTGATAAACGGGGTATCCAACAGAGAGTTGATGCTGAAAAGCATCCTTTCAAAGGAGTGGAGAATTACTTCACTGACTCTCTCTTGTATGATGATAATCAAACAATTGAGATTGTTCTCCCCAACGATGAATATAGTGGTAATGAGGCAGATGTTGAGCTAGATCTCATTGATGAATTAATCTGGGAGATAGATCCACTTGTAATTACCATGGATGGCCTTTGTGTCGACCAATCTGTCGAAAATCAGGGAAACTGGACCTTTAATGAAGAAAAATTTGCTTACGACCATTCCCTAGATTCTGAGTCTGAAAACTCATGAGTCAAAGTTTTGATAGCTAAGTTATCTTCTGAATCGACATTACATATGCCGATAAACGAATCGTATTTAGTTCACAAACAACTGGATAATATGGAGGACGCCACCTTCGTGATTCAATCCAAAGGAAACATCCTGGATCCGATCATCTTCCGAAAAGTAGAAGCGCAACCTCAAATGTCGAACTCCGATACGAAAGCCAAAGGAGTACCGAAATTTTCCCGATATAGCCAACAATAGGGCTGTGCAATCGGTCGGTCGGTTCGGTTTTGGCCAAATTTACCCAAACCGAACCGAATTGCCTATCATTCAAAATCGAACCGAACCGATTCAAGTCGGTTCGGTTCCGTTTGGGTCGGTTTGTTTGGTTTTCACTTGGGTACAATTCTCTTGCACTATGTGCATCAATCGAGGAGAAAAATCAAGAAAAGGTTAGAATCAACATTAGGGTTTAAGTTTCTTACCTTCAAAGTGGATTGGTCGAAAGTAGAAGAAGCAAATAGAAAATAGAGAGGTAGAGAACTAGAGATGATGAGAAGCCCTAGAATTAGAGAGGACATCGTTGTCAGGGTATTTCGTCGCCATTAGGTTGCGTGAGAGAAAAAGATATTAGGCTACTGCGAAACAACTCTATATGAACTATGACGGGTCGGGTTTAAGTGGATGCGGATAGTGATTAGAATGGGTAACACAATCGGTTCGGGCGGTTTGGGTTGAAAAAACTTCAAACCTACTCGAACCGAACTCTAGTTGAAACCGAACCGAACTATCAAACTTCGGCCGGTTCGGTCGATTTGTTCGGTTTGAACCGAACTATGCTCACCCCTAGCCAACAATTTCAGCAGATCATGGCAAAAATGAGATATGATCTTATTATAAAACAAGGGTTGAATTTCAATAGAGGACTATGAGTTCCTTTAACCCCCTCTACACCAAAAGGTGAAGTGTTTGATTATTACAATCAAACCAAGCGCGAGCTTGGTTACATTTCCCCTGAAGCCGAACCACAAGTCAGATCGACATCGGATGACACTAGTTCTTCAGAAACATCCGACTGGGATTCTGATGTCAGCATTGGAGCCCTATTTACAGCCAATATGGTCTCCCACGATTTAACCAGCGATCTTGATGAATCCGAAGTATTCAAAAATCTGGACGATGACCCTTGGACAGAACAGATTGAAAAGCAATGGGAATCACGCTTCGAAGCCAGAGAACCCCCTACCGAAGATAAAGTGGTACAAATCAACATTGGCGATGAAACCAACCCCAAACCCGTTTTCATCAGCGAAAGTATATCACCTATCGAAAAGGAAGAACTCATAGCTCTCCTCCAAGAATATATTGATGTCTTTGCTTGGAGTTATGAAGACATGCTAGGCCTCGACCCCAATGTGGCTGTACACCGCCTTAATATTGACCCTAGCGTCAAACCAGTTAAGCAACAACAACGGCGCTTCCGCCCTGAGTTGGTGGAGCAAATCGAGAAAGAAATTTGCAAACTCATTGAATGTGGATTCATCCGTGAAGAACAACACTCTGATTGGTTAGCCAACATTGTGGTAGTAATGAAGAAGACCGGAAAGATCCGAATCTGCATCGACTTCCGTGACCTCAATCTCGCCCGTCCTAAAGACGAATTTCCTCTCCCTATCACGGATGTCATGGGTGACAATACGTGCAGATTTGAGAGGATGTCCTTTATGGATGGGTTTTCTGGATATAATCAGATCAAAATGCATCCAGATGATCAAAAGCATACAACTTTTAGAACGCCTCTGGGGGTATTCTGCTACACAGTGATGCCTTGGTATTCTGCTACACAGTGATGCCTTTCGGCCTGAAGAATGCGGGTGCTACTAATCAACGCGCAATGAACATGATCTTTCATGAACACTTGCGCAAAATGGTCGAATGCTACGTTGATGACCTTGCAATCAAAAGTCGTCACAAGCAAGATCACGTCACTGACTTGAGAACGGTGTTCGAAATCATGCGAAAGCATCAACTCAAGTTGAATCCGACTAAATCCTTTTTGGGAGTATCATCAGGCAAATTCCTAGGATTCCTTGTAACATCCAAGGGAATATATGTCGACCCCAAGAAAGTGAAGGCCATCCAACAGATGCCATCTCCGAGAAACCTCAAAGAACTCAGAGGTCTACAAGGACGTCTAGCTTATATCCGAAGGTTCATTGCTAACCTTTCCGAGAAATGTAAACCATTCCAAAGACTCATGAAGAAAGGTGTTTCGTTCATTTGGGATGACGCCTACCAAGAAGCTTTCAACAAGATTAAAGGTTATCTCACAAAGCCGCCGGTCCTAGTTGCGCCAATATCGGGTTAACCATTCCTGATCTATGTTAGGGCAATGGACCACTCTCTTGGAGCACTCCTTGCTCAAAAGGATGATAATGGCCACGAACAAGCCATTTATTATCTCAACCGGACTATGATCGGCACCGAACATCGGTATAATCCAGTCGAGAAAGAATGTTTAGCATTGGTCTTCGCAATTCAGAAGATGCGACACTACCTTACCGGTAAAACCATCCATGTCATTTCAAGAGTCAATCCTCTGCGGATACTCATGACGAAGCCTGGATCATTGAACTCTAGGCTAGCGAAATGGGCGATATTGCTCTCACAATACGACATGACGTTCATACCGCAGAAAGCAGTCAAAGTCCAAGCGATTGCTGACTTTTTAGTGGAACACCCCATTCCGCAGTCTTCCAAACTTTATGAAGATATTCCAGATGAGGTCTTTGAGTCAAACACTATTTCGGACCATCAAATATGACAGCTATACTTTGATGGCGCGTCAAGACGAAATCACAAAGGAGCGATCGTTGCAGGAGTGGGGGTAGTGCTAATCGACCCCTTTGGACACGTTCTTCCTCGGGCTTACTCATTGACAGAATCATGTTCTAACAACATAGCCGAATATAATGCCCTTATAATCGGTCTATAGCTCACTCAAGACTTGGGCGTTAAATACCTTGAGGCCTATGGCGACTCCAAACTTATTGTGAATCAGATCAAGGGAGAGTATGAGGTTCGCCATGAAGACCTCATGCCCTACCACAAGGCTTGCTCAATCATTCGAAGGCTTCTACATCAGCCACGTAGCTCGCCTCGAGAACACCCATGCAGATGCTTTAGCATCACTTACAGCCACACTTGCCTTGGCGCCCAAATCTACTAGGCGCATCATTGTGGCCAGCCATCAATTATGCTCCCCAGAGCATATTCTTGAAGCCAACGAAGTACACATCATGCCAACTCACTTCGAAAGCAATGATTGGCGGTTCCCAATCATCGCTTATGTCTTACATGGGATTCTACCAGATGATCCAAAGCAGGCAGTCTCCATTCAAAGAAGAGCCCCGCGCTTTTTCTATGATTCTGCCACGCGTACTCTGTACCACTGATCTTTCGATGGTATTCTGCTCCGATGCTTAACACCAAGTGAAGCTCGAGAAGCGTTAAAGGAAGCTCAAGATGGTATGTGTGGAGCTCATCAACCAGGTCGCAAACTTCAGGACCGACTCCGTCGTCTAGGTTACTATTGGCCGACAATGATAGAAAATGCGGTAGCATATGCTAGACGATGTCACGCATGTCAAATCCATGCTGACTTTCCTCATCAACCTTCGGAAGAATTACATCCAATAGCCGCCTCATGGCCATTTGAGGCTTGGGGTATGGACATCATCGGGCCGATCAACCCACAGTCTGCCAAAGGTCATCGATTCATCTTGGCCATCACGGATTACTTCTCCAAATAGGCCGAAGCTATCCCCCTCAGAGAAGTCAAGATATCTCAAGTAATCAAATTCTTGAGGCATCATGTGATCTACCGATTCGGCGTCCTAAGACGAATCATTCACGACAATGGGTCGTAATTCATCAGTCGACCGTTCTTTAAATTCTGCAACAAATTCAGAATCCAAAATGTGGCTTCTACGCCATACAATCCATCTGCCAATGGTCTAGCTAAGGTTTTCAATAAAACCATTATCAAGCTTCTGAAGAAGTTCGTCACCTCCAACAAAAGAGATTGGGACGAGAAACTTGGAGAGTGTTTATGGGCATATCGAACGACAGTCCGCACTCCCACTGGCTCAACGCCATTTTTCTTGGTCTACGGATGTGAAGCCGCGATCCCTTTGAAAATTAAGGTTCCGTCATTAAGAATCACCGTCGTCGAGAATATGACAACCGAACAACATCATCAAAAGCGCCTCCAAGAGCTAGAAGTGCTGGATGAGCTGAGACTTCAGGCTCAGCAAAGAATCGAGATCTACCAGTCATGGATTTCGAGAGCCTTCAATAAGAGAGTCAAAGAGCGATCCTTCAAAGAAGGTGACTTAGTCTTAGCCGTTCGTCGACCCTTGGTCATGACACATAACACTAAAGGTAAATTCCAACCCAAATGGGAAGGACCACTTATAGTAGAGACAGTCTACTCAAATGGAGCGTACCGCATAATTGACCAAGATGGCAATAAGCTCATGGTGCCGATCAATGGGAAATTTTTCAAAAAATATTACCCCTAATCCTGGGCAATCTTATATCCCCACAGAAACCCTGGTTATGTTTAAGTTTCCACCTCTGAACCAGAAATATTGATCTTCTTGATCCAAAATCCAATCAAAATCCACGAAGAGTCATCAAGTTAACACCATACCCCTGCTTGACTCCGGACACACCTCCACTATCATGTTAACAATACACCTCTGAGTAGTGTCAACTCCAAAAATACTCCAACGCTGTCATGTTAACAATACACCTCTGAGTAGTGTCAACTCCAAAAATACTCCAACGCTGTCATGTTAACAATACACCTCTGAACAATACCAATTTGATCAAATCGTCATGTTAACATTACACCTCTGAACGATTTCTCATCTTAGATGATCTGACTGGTTAATACTACACCTTTGTCAGGCCATCTCGTCGACCGGTTAACATTACACCTCTGTCAGTTTACTCTTATCAAAAATCGATTAGTTAACATTACCCTTCCATCGATTTCCTACCGTTAAGTTAACATTACACTTCCAAACGGTAGTTGTCCGTTGGAATCCTTTCAAACCAAACGGTTAACATTATACCTCTGTCGGTTACCCTATTTGGCATGTTAACATTACACCTCTGTCAAAATACCCCTAGTTGGCATGTTAATATTACACCTCTATCAAATATCCCTACACTGTTATGTGAGCATTACACCTCTGAGCAGTGTCAATTCGACCAAACTGTTATGTTAACACTACACCTATGTCAATTCGATCGCCATCATTTTCCTCCCTAGCAAAGATAGTAGTATGATATGTTAACATTACACCTCTATCATATTTATGTCAAAGGAGACAAAAGAAAAGTTCTTTTTATTCAAAAGAGTTAAGAAATGCTAACAAAGATCTTCACAAGGGCAACGGATAAAAGGCGTTTATCCATGCAATACATTCATTGATGTGGGCATCTCTAACTTCTTGAGCACCCTTTCGAGCCCTCTCCCTCAAAGATTTAGGGTCAACGAGAGTAGCTTTAGCTCGGATTTCAGAAAACCTCTTTGTCTCAGCTTGGAGTTCCGCAATTTGAGAATCCCATTTCTTGGTGAATTCAGCTAAGTCGGTTTCGAGCACTTCTTTTGCAGATTAAGCTTCCTCCAGACGTGTTTGAGCTGCAATGATAGTGGCTTTAGCAACAGTAATAACAGTATCCTTCTCCAGGATGGCCTCTTGCAGCTCTGCATGATAACCTTCATTGAAAGTGATACTCTCATTCAGATCTCGAACCTTTATGTCGATCTGTGCCATCTCTTTGCGCGCGGCCTCAAGAACTTGGCATTGGATGGCCGACAAGCGACGAATTCGATCTCAGCAATGCCCTCAAGATCAGTTGTGTATAACTTCTGCAATTCATTGAGGCGCAATTCAGCTTCATCAATCGCCATTTTGAAAGGTTCAGCATGAGCCGAACCATCAGTTGATGACAATGCATCAAGTTGACTCCTCAACAACCTCAGAGTACGAGCAGACAAACCCCGCTTTAGATGAAGAGCGGTTGCAATACTCAAGTTAAGTAGTGTCGCTAAACCGTCCGCCAATATTTTGACCTCCGTATCCATCAAATCAACGGGATCAGGGGATTGAGGGATAGCTACAATGGTTGAAGAGCTTGTCCCTGCCACTGTGCCCACGATGCCCGGATGAAAAGTCAGCAGGGTTTCTATTGGTTCGTGACCCGATATGAAATACGGCGCGAGCGCGGCTAATAAGCCAGACGCGACAGGAGGAATGGCAGATGTCACCTCAACAGATGAAGTAGCGGTCGCCATAATCATCGTCGTTGAAGCGACTACTTCAGGAGCTATGGGTAAAGGCTCGGATTCGACACTTGCACTTACGACCGAATCTTTATTAGTTTCGCGCCGTGGACTCGGTGGCGCTACTAAGACATCTCCCACAGATGAAGAAGTAACCAGAGTCTCATATTCGATATCGGAAGACTCAGAGATTCACAATCAGCGCCTTGCTGACAAAATGGGCCCAAACTCGGAAGCTTTAGTTGAAAGTCCTGAAACGCTGATATCCTTCTCAGTATTGATCGTCGGCTCAGGAGGATCACTAATAGGAAACGGTGAAATGATCGGTTCATCCGCACCCTCAGGATCATATTCGTCGTCTGCTCAACAATGAATATATATATATATATATATATATATATATATATATATATATATATATATATATATATATATATATATATATATATATATATATATTAGTCATCAAGATAAGACAACCTCAAAAGACTAACTAAACGTACCTAGCATGTGCGAGAAGCCGCCAATGTCGCTGGCTCCTCCCGTATCTTCAGGTTCGGTCAAATAGGTATCGGTGTCATAATGCTCGTAGTCCACCAGTTCATCATCATGATCCAAAATGACGGGCTCTTTATCTGCACACAAGAGGGAGTACGTTAATTAGAAAACATCTCCGATCAGACTATACCAACACAGGGAACGACGAATTACCTGAAGATCCGAGTCCGGTCCCTTGTATTGAAGCAAGAGAAAGATCTTCTACAACCCTAGAAGAATCCCCAAGTACAGGCCCAGATTCGGGAGCAGTCCTACATCACCTTTTTAATATCAATCTGGAAGGGGATGCATCTAAAGGCCTCTTCCCTTTCCCCTGTACTTCGGTAGGCTCCTCTTGTTGAATGGTGGGTTCAATCGGCTCACGGATTTGAACGCCAATCGATCTTTGAGACGCAGCAAGTTCCTGAGTACCGATGTCAGCTTGCCTTGGAAGATCAGGGTACTCACCAGGTTCCTCCGGATCATTATCTGGTAGATCTTCAGCCAGAAACTCATTCATACCAGGAATCCTGCTCCTCAATCCTTTCTTAGAGGACTCCTTGTACCGCTTCGTGATCCAAACCAAGCAGTCTGATTCACTCGGAAGTCAGGATGAGGCTCGAGCACTTCGCTATACCATTTACAGAATCCTAACGTCATGTAACTGTTAGGGGTATGCTGTGGGAGTAAGAACTTTACCCCAGTGGCACCCACAGCAAAATGATACCAAGCACGGGCCCCATCGACTATACTCCCAGTACGCAACAATCCTGGACTTGGATTCCCGACGTACAACTGGTCATAACCAAATTGGCGCGCAAAGCGGCATGGCAGATAGGGCTCAATGTAGCAATCTGATCCATTCAATCTAGCAATAAGGTGACCAGGATGAATGTTCACCAGCCAATGGAAACATCCGCTAGGCAAGCTAGTGAAACCTTCACTACTGAAGCCGTCCTCAAATTCATCCCCGGGATTAACACTATTTAGCGAGGGAAAGCAACAATAGAGACAATAGTTATCCCTGGCTTGAGAGCCCTACGGACGCCACCCAGATATTTGATCAGCCACTTGGAGCACTCAAATCTCTGGAGCAAGGTGATGTTTTCCGCTAGGCAAGCTAGTGTTGAATAAACCAGGTCACTAGATAAGTGTATGGTAATTCCACTCAGGGGTTAGGCACTTGCTTCCTTGGACGTTTGTCTTCCTGCTTCAAGTACTCCGTAGCTAATTCTCAAAGACCATGGTGTATACAACTCACCATCGTCGGAAGTAAAGCTAGGTTGTATCCAGAAGCTAGCATCACCGCGGGAAAGAACACTTTGATCGAGATACGATCCTTTGGTCGAGAAGGCACTACACAACCCTTTAACCATATCGAGAAGAATTCTGCGAGTAACGCCATTCTAGATATGGGTTCCCTCGCCTGGTGGTGGATGCTCTCAAACTTATCACCGGCACAAAACCCGCACACGTCAGAATCCGCTGTGTGCAAAACCGACTTCTCTTTGGAGATACGCCTCTCAATCTCCTCATCTGAAGGTGGTGAGACCGCTTCTACTGTTCCCTTCTTACTCACATGGGGAAACAAGCACTCAGCCCAAGGAACGCGAGCAACAGTATGATCATGACTTGCACCCCTTGAAACCTGTGGCAAATGAAGAAGTGGCAAGTCAGTTCTCGGAACACCTCGGCAATTTGGGCCGTGTGGGAGAAGGCGCTCAGTTCCTCGTTGGTAGGGAAGAATTCTTCATACGGATGATCCCCTATTGGTAGACGAGACACCTCAAACATCTCGTGAAGAGCAATGCCAATCTCCCCTACCGGAGTAAAGAAGGTATTGCTATCGGAGTTATATAGCTCTAGAATGCCGTATAAGGATGGTGCATAAATCTCAACACCATACTTGGAAGCCCTGACAGCAGCGTAAAGTCCCAATTCTCGCAACCTATCTCCAAAGGTGATAAGAACAAACTGGACAAGGCGAGACCACCAGTGGGTTCCTGACGACCTAATCCATCCAGGGAACCTGACATTAGCTTCGGGATATTGGGCCCCACTCTTAGTAAGTTCATACCCAAAGGTGCTTGGGACAACCGCTACTTCATTAACCGGCGTGTCTTCTTGGACAAAGCCTGGGCGCAGCCCCACAATGTTCACTCCATAAACTCCTTCCTGACGGAAACCACCTCCGTACTTCAAAATACCCCTCTTGATGCTATCTTCCCTATGGGTAAGGTTGAAGCGCATAGGGCGAGGCACGGCCAGACGTTGCAAGAATATAAATGAGACTTGACGCTCTATCTTCGGTAGAGCACACCGACTACCTTCCAAGGTGAAATACCAATACTCTGATCTCCAGCGGAAGAAAGAATTGTCACCAGGAACACTATCCCCGAAGAGGAAAGGTGGTTTTACGGACATCACCTCATGCAGAATGGTGAGCTTTGCATCAGTGATTATCTCCCGGAGAGTCCTATAGCCACCTGTACGAATGACTCTCTCTCTCTCCGGTCCACTTCCTTCAGTGAACAACGGGATTTCCCCATGAAAGACGTGTGTCACTTTAGGATCATGGGACCCATCATGACCAAAATGGTTGTATCGATCTACTGGATCGTGGGAATAGGCGACTGCATGAAGACAACAAACGAGTTAGTTGATAAAGATCAAGTCCAATTAACTCTAAAAAACAAAGGTGAACGTCACTCAGACACATCAACCAGGCAAAATAAAAGTTCAATCAAAGTTCAACGAACTTCATCCTAAACGAACCTCACCCAAGCGAAGGTCATCCAAATGGGCGAACATCACTTTAGCGAGGATCATACGGGATAGAAACAACGAACTTCGCTAGAACGAAGTCCGCCATGGAAGCCCAAGGGGCTATGAAGCTCGGTCCGAAGACCGAAGTTCGCCGAAAAGCACCATTAAATGGCTGCTGACATAACCTCGTCGCCAACAATGAAGGCTCGTCGGAAAAGACTACGAACAGTCTTAAAAAGTCTCGCCTTTAACGACGTGCCAACTTTTGATGCCATAAGGCATTGATTAAAGCCCCATGGGCTAAGGCAGATCCTAAGATTACCGTTGATGGGTCTACTTACCCATTGCTAATTCCAGCAGCGCCGGTGCATCCTCGGTGCGCGGTCGTCGAACTCCTCGAGCGGAGCTTCTTCCTCTGGAAATAGCACAACGAGGGGCCATGGCTAACGAGCTCTAGAAGTTCTTAGGAGAAATTAGGGTTTGAAAATTGAAAAGTGAAGAGGAGGGAGATGAACAGTCTTATTTATAGGCTCGAACCCCCGAATCTCGCTGAGAGTTCTTCGCCGCGAACTTCGCTAAAGATATCACCTCCATATTCGTCGGATATCTCGCCAACAAACTCCGCCATTGATATTGCTTCTTGATTCGCCGAAAATCTTGCTTTCAGATTCGCCGAAGATTTTGCCCCCAACTTCGCTCGAGATTTTAGCCTTGAACTTCGCAAGGAATTTCGGCCCGAATGAGCTTCGCTAATTACTCAAGGCTTGAGTTAACTACTTTTGGGTTGAACCTCGCACGACCGACCTAACGAGATCCGCTAAAAGTCGACTGTTCGAACTTCGCCTAAGGCGATTGTTCCCCGAAAATTGAATTTCGTCCAAGCAAACAAGGCACTAAGGCGAACCTCGCCAGAACACTATAGTGAAAATTTCACTAAAGTCCTCAAATTGGGAAAATCCTAACCCAATTTGTCAGAGACATTGACATAGGGAACTTCGCCAAAGTGACATGGCAAAATTTACTAAGTCTCAATACAATTGAGACTTCATTTAGCGGACCTCAAACTGATTCCCGCTAACACGAAGAAGCCTGAGCCTCGCTTCCAAATACAGCGACTCCATGAAAAGTCCAAGCCATGCAAAATTCAAACTTGCCACAGCAGTAAAGCATGCACAGATCAATTACACAAGAAGTGGACAATTTCAATTGGAAGAAAAGTTCATTTTTTATTGATTGAAGATGCTATTACAAAAGATGGGCAAGAACAAGACGACACTCAAACTATCCAATTACAAGGATGATGGGTATTTGTTGCTATCTGCTATTGCCCTATATTCCTAAGATATGGATAGTGTGACGGCTGAGGAGCATACACGAGCTGCACCAAGCTAAAACTCGTGCACCTTTAGCCACACAAGGCTGGGAAATCAAGCGTTTCCCATAATAGAAAGAAACAGCTCCTGATATCTCCTTCTTCAGCCCTATGCCAGAAGAGGAGAAGGAACTGTTAAATGAAAAGTGCCCCTCCTGCACAGGATTGAACCATGTCAAGAGGAAGAAGCACTTATCGTCATAAAAAATTGACGTCAGGCCTGAGTCAGCCACACGACGTCTAATTACGATCTAGGTTCACTTTCGTGACACCTAGTTACTATCGGAGTCCTCGCTTGTGGAGACCCAAGGGTCTTTCTTCAAGCGTCATTTCAGTCGCCGAAAGGCCTTACGAAGAGAGCGGCACTCAAGGCTCCACGCATCTCTATCGCGATCAAGTTCGCGCCACGCCACCGACTGATTCTCGATGATCTGCTCGAGCATTGCCTTTTCGGCCAGCAGCAACTCCGCCAAGCGACGGAGTATGTGGAGTTCATCCGCTTGATTGCCCTTCACTTGAGCTAACTCCTGTTGGAGTTTTCTTATCTCAGCTTCTCGATCGAGAAGCATCTCCGGCTTATGCGACATTGGCACAGCCATGGAGAAGAAGGAGAAGAAGATGAAGAGATAAAGACGGTGAAGAAGCGGATGGGATGGCTACTATTTATAGCCTATTTTAAATCCTAATTCCCGAGAAAATTACGTCTCTCGAGATCTGATGGGACCGGACAAAGAGGCTATATCTTAGCCTAAAACTCAGCCAAAATCCATAGCGGATATCACGGGATCTTTAATCAAGAGATCTCAGCCACAAATCGCGGCACAGATCCAAAGACGAGTCACAACGAACTTCACCAACCCGCAAAAGTCGTTAGACGACGAGCTTCGCCAACAAACATCTTAAAACGAACTGAGCTCCACCAACCAGCGAATGTTGCCAGTCGACGAACTTCGCTCAGCAAACACAGAGTCGAGCGGCCTCGCTCATACTTTGAAAATCAGTCGAACTTCGCTGATTTCATAGCATCGCTTCAACAACAAAGATGGCGAATTATGTTCCAAACATGGATCTGGGCGAACACAAGTATCATCGAACCTTCGATACTAGTCTACGATACTAGTCTACGACTAAGGAAGCTACGTGCAACAGTACACCTTCGATACTAGTCTTCGATTCTAGTCTACGATACTAGTCTACGACTAAGGAAGCTACGTGCAACAGTACACCTTCGATACTAGTCTTCGATTCTAGTCTACGATACTAGTCTACGACTAGGAAGCTACGATACTAGTCGACGAATGGAGACAAGATTTCACCCAAACAAGATAACTCAAGCTACGTTCAACAGTACACCTCTGGCTATTTACCCAAAGTATTTCAATCTCTGTTACAAACTTGAATGCATGATCTTGAAAACTTTAGGGGGGGTCTTGTAGACGGTTAAAATGTACTCTCACTCAGGCCTACGATCAGTTTGGATCCGAGAAGCGAACGCCTGTGGGCTAAACACTTCGAATGGGCCCAAAGTCAAGCCCTTAACAAGCTATTGCGAAGGTCGCCTAACGACTGAAGCGAACCTCGCCAAAGCAACCCATGTCGACTCGATTCGACTAAGCCAAACATGAGTTGACCACTATAACATGCCTCAAGCCAAGTCGAATGGAGGCATTTGTCGACTCAAAGTAAAATTCACTGACTCGACTCAATCAAATCTAACGTGGGTCGAATCCCAAACCGACTCGAAAGGCGTCATTAGTCGTCCAAACCTAGAGTCGAACTCCATGTTAAGTTCGAGCTCGTAAATGAGACGTGCTAACTAATGAACCTCGCCTATACCAATTCAAGTGGTTCAAGTCATCTACCTCTGAGGCGACACTCGCACGCATTCACGGCGATCCTCGCTCACGCCTTCAGCGAACTTCGCTGAAACCACGAAGTTCGCCCAAATAGCCGTTATAATAGCTATTTTAGGCGATAACCACCCCCCCCCCCACTATCTCCTATTTTAATGCCCCCACGTTTCAAGGAGGCTGTTAACCCGCTTCACTTCTGCTCACGACTGTAGCGAGCCCCGCCAAGACCATGAAGCTCGCCCAAACAGCCGTTATGAAGGCTATTCTTAAGGGATAACTCCCCACCCTATCTCCTATTTTAATGGACATTAACCCACGATCTAAGGAGGCCATTAACCCTCTGTTTTTAGCCTATAAAAGGGAGGGGAATCATACAACTCACATACACACATACACGGAGGAACACACATACGCAGAGAGGGAGACCATAAGAGAAGATGGAGCTAGCTTCCAAGTGATCCAACCCTCGCCAACAGCAAAAGACTCATAAGTCTCGATTCGGTTCGTCAACGGAGTACAAGATCGACGCTCCATCGGCACGCAGAAAAGAACCCCATGAAATATAAATTTTTCCTAAGTTAAGTGTAATCTTTTTATTATAATCTAAGCTAACTACAATATTAAAAAGACCCGAAACAAGAATAGTTGGATTTTCAAATTGAACAACAATACTTAAAGTACTTTGAAGTAAAAATGAGTTGGGCAACGATCGTTAATTTAACACACTTAAATTAGTTTTCAGTTCTCCCAAAGCTAATTTATTGCCCCAAACACATTGTTATCTTAAAACATTTAGAAAATAAATTGCAAAGTTGAATGGTTACAATGAAAGTAATAAACAGAAAAAAGTGGCAACAGACCTCTGCTTCTAGATGTGCACTAATAGCACAGTCATCTCTTTATCCAATATTTCACCACCCATCATGTTACGATCGAGCTTCTTCCCTGATCAGAACAAGTCTTTATAGCAGTTTCCGATCAAGTATTAAGTCAAATATGAAACCTATGGTGAAAAATTAGGAAAGAGAAGAGGAAATTAGAGAAGGTTAACAAATTCAACAAAATCCCATCAATAATTGAAGAAGAAAATATAAACAAATAGTACGAGAGCCACTTCCATGGAGGTGTAGTACATCAAAATTTCTATTAGGCCCCCATATTCTCATAAATTGTTTCAGATAAATCCCTCAAATTGTTAATTCTACTCTTAAGAATTGAGGGATCTAATAGCAAATTCAATTCGATTCTCATTTCAAATAACTTAAGCCTGCAATTTTGCTACAACCATATAAGCATTTGTAGACATGAGGAATCTTTAATATGAGGTCTACAGCTATAGATATCTAGAACAAACACTAAGTTGCTAACTTCGTACAAGGGAAGGAGAGAATGGACAACCATCATCATCTCATCTCATCTTCTAGCTGTAATCAAGTCCTTATCTTCAGACTCTCAGGAGCTCTTGAGGGTTGAACAAGAGCATGATTTGGGCTTGCGGGAATTGAGCTATATCATAAACTGAAGTTAGTATGGAGACTAAGTTACAAACTTCTCGCTGCATCTTTCTGTTGTATGCTTAGCCAGTGCATCTTTAAATATCTTAGACCACAACTATAAAGAGAAAAACATGGAAGTAAAATAATATAAGATAAGCAGAAGGAAATTATGATAATAACCCACAAGTTCTAATAGCATACCAAAGTCCATCTATGAACAATTTCATGAACAAGAGGAGGTCGATTGAGAACTTACAGCTACACTGGTAGCGGCAGAGGCAGCCATTTGATCCTCTATAAATCCTAAATAAGGGAAGAACATGAACTTTCAAGCTATAATATCTAGATTCATTTCAGTAAATTGGCAAATCTGCTAAGACAATAAATGTATAAAAGCAACAGGAAGAATAATATTATCAAGAATTGAGAGAGTATACTAAATTTTGTACAAAGATTATGCCTTTGGATGAAGGGCTTTGTATCCTCCACATCCAGGAGACGATAATAAATGAGCTTGTCATCCCGTTTGTAAAGGATCGATTAGATCTTGTGCTGATTTGATTCCTTCATGTTTGGTTGTAATCTTTTCTACCGCCATCCAGTAGCCTTTGAAAATACAAGAATAATCTGCAAATTTCACAACAGTAAGCGACTTTTTTATGATTTGTCAAAAGAACAAAGAGAACAATTATATTTTAGAGATCATAAGTTTTAAATCGCTTCTCAATTTGATAATAAATACCCCCATATTCTCTTTGGGAACATCAATGTCCACCAATTCAAAGCCTAAGCCTAAAATCCCCAACTGCATGGTTTTTGGTTCCCTCTCAATTCCCAAACAATCGGAGTTCTCCAATGCAAACTCCTCTCAGAGCTCCAATCCCCAGAGGAATGGGAAACTTCGAATCCTATGAAATAAAGACTCTAGCTTTCTCATGCCCTCATCATTTTTTTCAATAGGTCAAGCCCCCAAATTCATCAATTGAAGTGTTTGACGTGATAATTTCGACAGTTGAGCATGAATATGTTGAACAATTGGAAATCGCTATAATGGGTATTGACGAACGACGGGGCAGTGGGGTAAGTGCTCCGACTTTGTTCCTTATGCTACATCGCGAGGTCTAATTGTATGATAATTTGTTGGATGCAAGTTGGAGCGTCAAAATTGGGACAAAATGGTTATTTTGAGAAATAGTTTTGGGCGAGTGGGTCTGTGAAGGCGGAGGATGCTGCGACTTTTATAATTACCGAGTTCCTTAATTATAGTTTTCAAAAACTTGATTTTAACATAAAATCAAATTTCACCATATGGAAAGATATGATTTAAGATTTTATTTAACTGCTATAATTATTAAATAACATAAATATATCAATTTTAAAACCGACTTATATCATGTAAAAAATTTAAAGTAAGGAAAGATATGATTTAACTAACAGATAAAAATATCAAATTAAGGGGTTATTGGTTGGGACAAGTTGGGGCTAAGTGGGATAATTGTTCCATTGAACAATTTTATCCCTTTGGGATATTTTGAGTGGGGTAAATTGGAACAAGTTGGGATAATTGGACAATTTAAAGCTTTGATTTGATAATTCATGTGGGAGAATTGATGATGTGGCACCTTATTAAAATATAATATTTATTTATCAATTAAGTCTAAATTAATATCCAATTGGTTTAGTATATTATTTAGTATATTATTATAATATAATACATTATTTTACTTTATACTAAAATATAATATGTTATATTATAATTACTAATTAATTATAACTATATTTAATGTTATTAATTAATATATTATATTATAATAATATGATATATTATATAATAATTATTATAATATACAAACAATATATTTAATATAATATTTCAATAATATAATATTTAATTTAATATAAATATAAATATTATAATATTTTGTTTTATTCAATATAATAGTATTTAAAATATTATATTATTATTAAAATATAATATTATATTTTATGATAATTACTATAATTTAAATGAGATAATTGATGGCATGGCTCCTTATTAAAATATAAATAACCTAATAAACTATTAACATGTTCAATATTATTAATTAAAAATACTATTAATTAATATATTATACTATATTAATTATGTATATAATATTATATATAATGTCATACTTTAATGTATAGTATATTATTACTATTTTATTGTAGCAATAAAATATTATTTAATATTATAACTAC
The DNA here is from genome assembly GCA_012295165.1 of Asparagus setaceus. Taxonomy (NCBI): domain Eukaryota; kingdom Viridiplantae; phylum Streptophyta; class Magnoliopsida; order Asparagales; family Asparagaceae; genus Asparagus; species Asparagus setaceus. The sequence continues at coordinate 5,795,619 of CM022708.1, forward strand.
CACAATATTGACAATATATTTAAGACTATTAATTAATATAATAAAGTGTAATAGAAAACAGTAAATTATTATATATATTAAAATATTCTATATAATAGAATATATTATTATATTATAATATAATTAATATATTATTATATTAAATATATAAACACTAAATTATAATATAATATTTTTATATCATAAAAATACTACAATAATATTTTTATTCTAACTAATAAAATATATTTTATAATAATATAATACTAATATTATAATATATGAAATATTATTAACTAATATGTAATAATGATATATAATAATGTTATATTAGATAATATTATATAATATTTTATTATCTTACGTTATAGCAGAAATTTATAATACAATATAATAAAGATATATTATATATTATAATACAATTAACATATATTAGATATTTAATAAATTAGTGCTTTAAAATTATCCCACTTTCCTCATGATTGTCCCAAAGTTAAGAATGAGATAATTTTTGGGGGTTGGGACAAAAGTTTGTATAGAAGTGGGATAATTTTGGGAAAAGTAGGGTAATTGTCCCAATGAATAACACCTTAAAGTGAAATCTCAATCCCATTATCCCAATGAATAACACCATAAAGTAAAGTCTCAAAATTATCTCACTTATCCCAAAATTACACCAGCCAATAACCCCTAATAGAAATTATTTTAAATTAAATCCCGAACTCTATATATGTACACATGTACTTATATTTGTTCGTAATACAAAAGAAGATATCTGAGAAACTACTCTAATAGATTCAAATGAAAGAAAAACTCAAAGTCAAAAGACTGAATATGAAACCCCACAATCAACATCATCGACAATTGTTCACGAGAAGAAGAAATCATCTTCTACAATTCACCGTGAAGAAAAATCATCTTGGACAATTTATCATGATGAGGAAATCATTGATCTAGTAATATAGTTTAATCGATTCTTTATTTTTGATAAATTTCATGTAAATATTTATTTACAATAGAAGTTAATATTTTTAGTAATTATCTTTCCTTCTTTCTTATTCTAATTTTTGAACTTTAATTTATTAATTTTGAAATATCATAAAATAGAAATAAAATCGTCAATTTTATTCATATTTTGATTCAATTATTGTTATTTCATTGTTCGTGGTTTTAAGAATTGGTTATGTCACATTATTCAAGAGTAATTTTTTTGAATAAGCATAGGTATATGGATTGGTTGTATCACATTTTTAATATTTTTTTGAATAATCTATTTTAAAGTCTTAATTGGTTGTATCACATTAGTCAAAATTACTTTTTAAGTGTTTAATATTCACATTTTTTGAATAATATTATTAGCTTATTAAAATTGTTAACATATATTCTTTTTTGGGACTTTTTGTTTGAAATTTTAGGCTAAAGATGGGACTGCGCACGAAGCTGAAGCAATAGATGAGAAAAATCCTATTTTGATGAGTCTGAGAACACACAAAAAATGTGTTTTTCCATAGTTAATGTTGGTTTGGCCGTACCGTGATGGATTCAGATATTGGTATTATAATGACCTTCTTTGTCACACTGAGAATTACTCAAAGGAATCGAGCATAATTAATGGAAATGAGAGAAAAAAGCATGCTTATCTTCACTACTATCTCCTCAATGACCTAAAGGCCCTAAAGCCTCAAAAGTAATAATTAATTAAAACATTATTATTTTCAAATATTGCTGCGTATTTAGTTTTTTAATATAGATTGCAACGTATTTTGTTTTTAGATTGATTAATTTTATATGTATCTAGAATGGATCAAGGTTTAAATTGTGTATCTTTTACTTTTTAAAAACAATATTAATGATAATATTTGCAAACATCTTATTTTTATTTTTTGAATTTTTTTTGTCATCTACATATTTCCTCATCACATTTGTTTGGGTTGGCACCATTTTTTATTTTAAATTATGAAATCCTTTGAATTATTGATTCTCTTGAGATTATGACATAATTAATATAAATCTCAAAATATGAAGATTATATGTTGACAGGTATGACTTCAATGCAAATATTTGTGGACGTCACTATCCTAAAATGTCACTTTTATTGTTTGTCATCTACATATGATCGTATGATTTATCAAGGATGCTGAAAATCAAATGTAGTTTAAATTAATTATTCATACAAGTAATTAACTCTCTGGAAATTAGAAAATTAAAATGAATGAAAGTCACAATACATTAATGGTTGCCGACCTGATAGTTAAGCAAGTTATTTTGATTGTGCAAATTATTTAATTTGCTTACAATTATGTCACAGTCGGCATGAGGCTTATTGATTAGGCTTCTTGATTATATTCCAAATTATCTTTAAGATGTACTCCATATTCGATATTTACATATAATATTATTTAATAATGTTAATATAAATTTTGTAATAGCATTTAATATATGGACCACAAAAATAATAATAAATAAACATATGTTGAAGGAAATTGAATTATACCAAAACATTAATAGAAATAAAATGTGAAATCATACAATTATAGCTAACTAACATGCGATACAACAGATAACAGTTACATAAAGATGATGTTCAAAATCATTATTGCATTATCGACGATTTAGTGCTCATTGAGGTATTTCAAAATGCCTAGGTGAACTCCTAAACTAACTAAGGAATGGGAGTTTCCCGAAGAAGAAACAACTCCATTTGCATGCTGTTTTAATCCAATCTTCAACAAGTTTTTAGTCCGTGCATTATCACAATGTGGACACATGTATAAACCATCTCCATCTAAAAGAGATAGTTGATTGCATAGAATCACATTATAGTATAGATCGAGATTTTCTTGAGCAACGGCATTAGGGTCCTCACAATATGTCATTGTTACGCCATCAGCAGTCAGGTTAACGACGATGCACTTCCGCTACAAAAAAAAATATTCATTATCAAATTACTAAAAATATAGATGGAAAAATAAATTAAAAATGTCACGCTTTAAATTTAACCAATAAAAAATAGTAAATAAATTACATTTGATGGACGTGAAGAGCCATGAAGTTCCCTCTTTAGAATTCATAATTTTAATTATGACCTGTAATTTATTTTTAAAAACACATTAAGTTAGACTCATTTCTTAAAGTTGCTTTCAACTTGAAAGTTTTAGCATAAGAAAATCTTAAAAGCCAAAATTTAATAAACCGCATTTTTATAATATAGTAAAACATAGCAAATCATTTTTAGGAAAAATTTAAAAAGGAAGTTGTCTAGTAATATTATTTTAAATTTTTTTATATGTTGTTATTTATATATTTAATTAATTTAGTTGATAAATAACATTAAATACAATATAATAAATAGTAAAACATTGGTTGTCAAGAAATTAGAAATCAAAATATTAAAAACTTAATATCAAAAAAGTATTAAAAACTGAAATATATAAATTGAAAAATAAAAACTATATTTTTAAACTACTGACTCAATTTTATACATCTTAAAATATTAAAAATAATAAATAAAATTAGTTTGGTTTCGGCTTAAATAAGTACAAAATATTACCTATATATTTTTATAAAACCAAATTGAACGACTAAATTTAAAACAACATCTAAATCTTTTAAAAATTTAAACTAAATTATATAAATCAAAATTTAAGATCTTATACTGATTTAAGTTTCAAAAATTCCTTTTAAAGAGATTTTCTAACTGATATATATTTGAATTAATAAATATACAATACTATATATATAACACAAATTATAAGAATCTTCATAATGAAAAAAATAAAATCATAACTTACTTTTTAGATAGATTTTAAAACCGAAATTTTAAAGAAAAATTCTGAAAACTTAATCAATATAAGATTTTTAAATATAAAAATGATAAATAAAATTAGTTAGATATCGACTTAAATAAGTACAAATTATTACCTTTATATTTAAAACACAAAATTGAACGACTAAAATTTGAACGAACTCTACATCGTTTCAAAATTTAAACTAAATTATATAAACTGAAATTGAATATATTATATTGATTTAAAAATCAAAAATTACTTTTAAATAGATTTTCTAACGCCACACACACATATATATATACTAGTTTTATGCACGTGCATTGCACGTGGTTAAATATCAAAATAATTTATTATAAATGCACGTGCATTGCACGTGCATAAAATGTAATGATTTTTTTGTTGTGTTATATGGATGTTTACTTGGTTTACTTACCATTCTCTTAGTTCTTTAGTTAGTTGTATCTTTGAGTTGATATATATATTTGACTTAATTTACGATGACATACATATCTCCCCGCAAGTTTGAGACATATATAATGTGAATTTTATGTTTAGTGTTCTTTAATAAGAATTTTTATAATGAAATATGTTATTTTTATATTTAGAGATCATTGAATCCAATAATGCTATTATAGGTTTATTTTTGATCGTGTCTTCAAGAATTGATCCTTTTTCATAGCCATGTTCCCAAATAAAGTTACACGTAGAGCCATGCCACTATATAGGAAAAATCGATTTTAATTTTTTTCTTAAGCTATGTTAAGTAAGTATCATGTGTACACCTTTTATCCATTATAGAGATTTTTCACCTTTTGTGTGGCTTGTTAGTATCACGTGTATACCTTTTATCTATTATAGTGATTTTCCTCCTCTTGTCCGGCTAGTTATATCTCGTAATATAGTTGATCAACGGCTTCACTTTAGTTGCTATTGCAAGATGATTGGTATGTAATTTTGTAATAAGTTCATGATTCCTTTAGTATTTGAAGAATAAAATATGAAATTTTATAAGTATTTACTAATATTTCTTGTATTTTCTATGAATTTTTTAATTGGAACAAAGTTATTCAATATGTTAAGGGAAATCAGTTGGCACTTCTTTGATAAATATGTCTCTTGTTAATATCAATTAAAGTAATTTATGTAATGCTTCTAAATTTTGGGTTTATTTCCTTCACTTTTCCATTTGAAATGAAAACGACTTGATTCTTTTTGACTAATATCTCTGAACTTTTTAATAGTTTCTCCATACATAAGTCCTTGTATTTTTTACCTTGTGAATATTATTAACATCAAAGAATAATGTTCATAAAATATAATCAATTAATGTTAAGCTATTATATTATAGTCTTTTATCGCTTTTAAGTGATTTAGTCTTTTATTAATTAATGCTACTTCTATATTTTGATACTCCAACTTATGAGTAAAATTATATGCGTTACTTTAATTTAGATAGTGATATTAAATTTTAATCAGTCGATATATATTTCAAATTTTAGGTTAGTTTTTCGTAATTTTAAACTTTTGAGGGTGTTTCTATAATTTTTAAAATTTTGAGGGTGTTAATTGCCAATTTTAAGTTTTAGGGGCTACTACTAATTTCTAGATTTCATGTATGTTGTTTTAAGTTTTGAAAAATCGAAATGTTTTGTGTAATTTTAAACTATTAAAGGTATTTTGTTCAATTTTTAAACTTTTTATTTTTGACAATAATTCATGTATTATAGTATGTTAACTACTTATTATTTATTTACCTTTTAGTATTAATACATGCACTGGTGTCTGGTAGGGGAGCAAATAATCCGAGTAGACACTACAGGTGCAATATAAGATCATGTTGAAGGTCTTCTTAGTTCCGTTAAATTGTTCATCAATTATAATCACATGGATTTCAGAAAGGCTTGGCTTGAATTTCTTGTTGGGATTAGAAAGTTGTAGTTTGTTGTCGCAGATTGAAAATGTTATTAGAATTTTTTACCCTATAAATAAACTAAATAATTTAACTTATGTACCAAATTTAGTTTAGTATCACCAAATTTGGAAAAACATTAATCCTAAAACATTATTATCAAGATAGTAGGTCGCTTAAACTTATTGGTGTTCATATGGTATTATCTTTCTCTATCATCCCTGAGACTTAATTGATGCAACAAAGAACTTTTTATGGTGGGTAAAGGGGGATCTATGTTCAAGCCTGATGGTACACCCTTGAATTTATCTATGTTATTTGCAAATTTTGAAATTTCATAATTTTAGGGTGCTTTTTTATAATTTAAACTTTTGAGGGTGTTTCTACAATTTTGAAGTGTTGAGGGTGTTAATTATAAATTTTAAATTCTTGGGGATCTTGTTAATTTTCAGATTTCATGTTTGTTATTTTAAGTTTTGATAATTGAGGGTGTTTTGTGTAATTTTAAACTTTTGAGAGTACTTTGTGCAATTTTGAAACTTTTGGGTTTTTATTGTTGTTGTAATATTTCATGTATTTTATTAATCTTATTTTTTAAATTGTTGAGCATGGTTATGGATAAATATTTTTAAATAATGTTTTCCTAATAAAAATAGTACTAAATTAAATTCTATTTCTACAACTCAGATCATTATCTTCATACTATGTATAACCACAACTTACTCTTCCTTAATGAATTAGTATTTGAACCAAAGGGTATTTTTGTCTACCTAAAGATTTTCCTAACTCGTGCTTTTAAAGGGAGTATTATATATATATATATATATATATATATATATATATATATATATATATATATATATATATATATATATATATATATATATATATATATATATATCTATAAACTTAAGTTGATAGGGAATAGTCATCCACCAACTTTTCTATCCATTGATGTTGCCTTGGGATCCGTGAAGATATAAAGCCCACTTTGAGATTTGTGTGCATCTTGATTTCACGGATCTCAAGGCAAGATCAATGGATATAAAAGTTGGTGGACACTCCTCCCTATCAACTTAAGTTTATAGGAGCCTTGTTGTATATATATATATATATACACACACACACACACACACTAAAAATATTACAAACAATATAATAGTATCCATAATAAATCTAATAAAATAAAACTTACTATTTATATCGAATGTTTACCCGAAATTTTTGGTGGAGACTTTCTACCTTAATTGAGCGAAATATAGGAAAGGGATGAGGTTTTAAATAAGTGTTGATAGGTAGGAAATTAATAATTAATTTGATGATAGTTGGGATATTTTTAAAGGAAATAATGTATATGAGGTTGCAACTCATTTTGCTAAATGAGCTAAGAGATGACCTCACCACTCTCTTTCTTGGTAGCTCATTTAGTAAAATGAGCCATCTCATATCCATCATTCCCATTTTTAAATGATATAAAGTGATAGGTTTGGTAGGAAATATTATTTAATTTGGTGGTATGTAGGATTTTTTAATGATAATTGCTTATAATAAATTTCTAAAATTTTTGAATTTTTAAGTTATATATTATAAACTTCATTTATATAGATAAAATATATTAGTATAAATATATTACTGAAATTTTTCCATTTTTAGAAATAATTAAAAAATATTTTGAGATAAATAAGCTCATGTAATTTTTTTGAATAAAGTTGAACTTTACTTAATTTAACATATTTTTGAAATTTACATAATTTTTGAAAAATTTATAACTAAAATATATAAACTGAAATTTATGTTGATATCCTATAAAGTAAAGAAGATATATTAGTTTTAAAATGATTTTCAAACCAAAATAATGCATTGAATCAATAAATAAACAATAATATATATATTGCAAAAAATACAAATCTTCATATTGAAAAAATAAAATCATAACTTACTATTTAGATAGATTTTGAAACCAAAATTTTAAAGGAAAAATTATTATTTCAATGATGTGTATAAGTGGGAAATGAACGAGTTCTTATAGAAGTTTTGGTAGGTAGGAAATTTTTATTTAATTTCTGGTAGGTAGGAGAATTTTGATAATATAATGTGATAGGTATGGTATGGAATATTTTTAATTTTGGTGGTAGGTAGGAATTTTTAATGATTATTTTTATCATATTTTTTAATTTTGTAATTAAATATTATAAACCTCATCCATATAGATAAAAAATTTACTTATAAATTAGGAACGAAATATTTTCATTTTAGAGAAATATTTAAACCAAAATTTTAAGAAGAAGAATCTTACTATGATTTTGTGTATAAGTGTTAATTTTACGGTATTCTATAAAAGGTTGCATTGTAGGGAAGTTTATGCATAGTTAGTGAGATGTCGATAATTTATTATGATATAAGATTGTAAGTATGCTGATATATGTGTATTCCTAAGAATGTATAAATTTTAATTTTTTTGAAATTACTAATTAGCTATTTTAAAAATAATTTATTTAGATATATAATATTAATAAAATAAACTACAAATTATTTCAAGTTGTAAAATATTTAGTCAAATGTTTAACAAATTAACAATTAGATATATATTATTTAGTTCATTAGATATAAATTTCTAACCATATAAATAAAATACAAATTATATATATATATATATATATATATATATATATATATATATATATATATATATATATATATATATATATATATATATATATATATATATATATATATATATATATATATATATATATATATATATATGAAATAATGTATATGATGTGGCTCATTTTGCTAAATGAGTTACCAAGAGATAAGTAATGGTGAGGCCCACCTTGCTAGTTACATCAAAGGTGTGGACCTCACCACTCTATCTCTTGGTAGCTCATTAGCAAAAAATAACCGTCCTCATATACATCATTCTCATATATATATATATATATATATATATATATAGAAATATGGGTATGCTTGTGGAAACACCACTTTTGGTGCTTGGTAGTGATGTGAGCAATCACATCCACTCCTCAACCCATGTGCAATGGGTCCCACATTTGAGGAGTGGATGTGATTTGATACACCTCACTACCAAGTACCAAGTCATATATATATATATATATATATATATATATATATATATATATATATATATATATATATATATATATATATATATATATATATATATATATATATATATATATATATATATATATATATATATATATATATATATATATATATATATATATAATGCTCCTATAAACTTAAGTGTATAGAGAATAATCATACACCAACTTTTCTATCCATTGATGTTGCCTTGGGATCCGTAAAAGATATAAAGCCCACTTTGAGATTTGTGCATCTCTTGATTTCACGGATCCTAATGCAATATCAATGGATACAAAGTTGGTGTATACTATTCCCTATCAACTTAAGTTTATAGGAGTCTTCTCTCTCTCTCTCTCTCTCTCTCTATATATATATATATATATATATATATATATATATATATATATATATATATATATATATACATACATATAAACACACACACACACTTGATACTCAATATTTCAATTTATGCATGTCTATTGAATTTGAAGATTCTTTTCGTAAACGGAAGACCGAAAATGAGAGTAGTTCGCAAACTGGCAAAAATACCATGCTTAGCAAATTTTTCTTTTTATATAGAGAACTTCGTTAGTAAAAGATAAAGATGGCATATTCCAATTTTTGTTGAAAGACTATTCATATATTATAAAGGAATAATTTTTATTTATGAATTTAAATACTATTTGAAAATCAAATTCTTTAGCGGAATAAATATACTTTGATATTCGATAAGTATTCATGAATATTTATCAAATACCAAGTATTCGAGTTCGAATTCGAAAAACTCCATATATGAATATTAGAGTCCACATTCGAATTCGATAATTTTAAGCAAATACAAATACGAACACCTTAGTATTCGATTCAATTCGATCATTTACCATGTACTTGTGACAATTCTCTATTCACCAATGAATAAAAATCGTTGTTGGAATAGGATGACAGCCAGAAGGAGTTCAAGTTAAATAGCTAATGCAACATAAACCAACATCAAATTATGAATCGTAGCTATATGAAACCAGCGCCCTTAATTATATGAAATCAATGGCTAATATCTTGAAACAAAATTAGAATGCAAAAAACAGGGCCTAATATCTTGAAATCATGAAGATAACATGTACTAGTATCACTAAACCCTAATTTATATGAACCCTACTTATATCATCCCTAATAAAGACTTTCACACAAGTTTCTTGAACCCTGATTCATGTACTAAGCGGTGAATAACAATGAGAGAGCAAAATGACCAAAACAAGAGTTAATTGATCAAACAACAGGAGGCGGCTACAGATTTCATGTCTTATTAGATGCTTCCTTTTTGGGCAGTGCCATTCGGATGCATTTGACTCAAGGGATCATATGTTAGATGAATACTTATGTAATCCCTATAAATCATGAAATTTGAACATGAAATTTACGATTTTTACTTTCAAATTTTTTATACAGAATAATTAAAAAAAGGATCGGAGATATAATTATGAACCTAAGGAGCGATGTCCTTGGAATGGTCGTTGTTCCACTTTTTTCCCAATTGTTTTCTTTGCCAATTTGTAGGATAATTTGAGAGAGGTGAGCTGATGGTTATATATATAGGTAGAATAATTCGCGGGATAAGTTAGATAATTTATTCAAATTCTAGTTCTAGTAGAATTTTACTTGACTACCAAAAAAAAAAAAAAAATCACAGTTCTAGTTCTAGAAAAGTTCTACTTGACTAATACTGTACAAAAATATCCCTGTTCCTAGCTCTACGTGACTAACATCTTCAAAATTTGTTCCATAAATTATCTCAGTTCTAATTTTGAGTTCCAAGTGACTAACCCCCCGTGTTTGGCAATTCGAAAGTGACATGAAAATGTGCAAGTTACTTTTTATTGCAAATAACTTTCACATCCATGTCAGCATACAAGTGAAATACAATGTTTGTTTGAAAAATAAATTCATTATTGAAAGTGCAATGTGAAGATTATGCGACTAAATAGGATTAAATAGTAAGTGCATTTAAAATCATTTAATAAAAATTAGTTACCATTTTTGTCATTTTCATGTGACTTCACTACTTTTTTAGGGGAAGTCAAAATTGCATTAAATTTTTTAATGGGTTAATTTTAGAAAACCCCCCTCAACTATGGGGGTCGTTTCAGAAAACCCCCCTCAACTATTTTAACTCTAGAAAACCCCCCTCAATTATGGAGTTGTTGTAGATAACCCCCCTCAATTTTCAAAATATTATTTATCCCCCCTCAACTTTTCTCACTTAACCCCTTAACTAATATAATTTAAACCTAAATGAACAAATGATTGAAAATGACCATACTATCCCTAAGGCATTAATTTTTTACCATAGTGTTCATTTTAACTTTTTAGTTAAAAATAATTTTTATTTACCCCTCTTCTTATTCCTCCATATTCATTGCTAGGTTTACATTACAAATCTAATTTTTTCCTTTCTTTTTGAAACACTAAACTTCTTTTATTTTACGTTTATCCATATTTGTAATATTTGAAATAATTGAAACTTTTAAATTTTTTGAAGATTAGTTTCCTCATCAAAACCCATCGGTAGAAGTCTAATATTTTGATTGGGTTGAGTATTTAAACTCACATGAATTTTTTTCAACCAAGAGTATTTTAGTCATTGCATATTTCAAATTAATAATATTATGGGGGTTATTTAAAAAAAACTAGAAAGATAAAGGGGGTTTTATGAGACACCCCATAGTTAAAGGGGGTTTAGTCATATTTTGAAAGTTGAGGGGGGTTATCTACAACACCCTCAAATTTGAGGGAGGTTTTCTAAAGATAAAAAAGTTGAGGGGGGTTTTCTGAGACAAGCTCCATAGTTGAGGGGGGTTTTCTAAAATTAACCCTAAATTTTATGTGACAACGTTCTTGCATTTCACTTTCGTAACAACTTATATGTAAACAAACACCTAAAATAGCAAAAATATGTCACTTTCTCACTTTCATCTCTTACTTACATGCAAACAAACGCGTGGTTATCATATTTCTCACATCTTATCGAGGTTTGTTAAAAAAAATTCATGGGCCGTATTGGGCCGTAACATAGAATTTGGGCCTGATGTTATACCATCGTGTATAGGGCATTTAACGGATCCCGTTTAATATCTCCCCTTCCAGTGCTCGAAGAAAAACCCTAAACCCTCTTTCTAGGGTTTCTTCGATCTCAATCCTTGGCAAAGATGTCATCTTTAAAGAGAAAAAGCCAAGAAACCCCAACTCCTGATCTCAAATCGCCGCCTCAAAAATCTCAAAAGGGTAAAGAGAATGGGAGCGATGAGCCAATTCGCGTCGACGAGCCTGTTGCTTGTCTCCACGACGTCTCATATCCTGAAAACTACGTTCAACGTCGGTCTCAGTCGAAGCCTTCGATCGAGAACTCGAAGCCGGCGAAGGAGTTTCCTTTTGAGCTCGACCCATTTCAGTCTGAAGCTATTAAGTGCCTTGATAGTGAAGAATCCGTCATGGTAAGATTACTATCCTAAAAATTTTTGGGGGGTTTTCTCTAATTTTAAAAGTTCAGTGGGTTTTATGCATATCAGCGCAAAGTTTAGGGGGCTTTTCTGAAATTTATCCTTTATTATATATTGAAGAAGACAACAAAACAAAGCCTTAAGCACAAATTTTTGTATTTAGACTCTGAATGTTTATTAATTTAGTCTAAAAATTGAAGCCTTATAGCTTCTTAGTTTTTCTTGTATTCATTGACTTTTATACTACTCATACTTTATAGAAATGTTAAAATGACAATAACACAGAATGCAACACTCAGTTCTCAATAAAGTTAAATGCAAAATAACGTAATGCATAACATAAGTTAAATATTTTTATTTTTGTTTGAATATTTAGTATTCATAATGATTCTAATAAATATAATCAGCAAAATTTTTAACAATACACCACAACTATCGTGATACACCATGACAATTTCTTAACCAAAATAAGTCAGAATGCTTAACAACTAATTCAAAAGTACGAGTATTTCATGTCTTAAATAAAACATAAATAAAGCAATAACAATTTCAAGTCTCAATCTTTTAATAAATCACACAAAACTAGTAGAATTTCAAATTTTTTATAAGTCACAAGGTTACGAAAAGAGATAGGCGACACTAGGCACCAAACCTGTCGCTTAGCGTCTAGGCGGTTTCCTTATTTTTTTTCATTGCGATGATTGATAAATAAATACATTAAATTCATAGAAAATTATGAAAAGCATAACAATCATATATTCATAATGAACTATGCATAACAAGACGAAATAATTAATACTAAGTAATACCAATATAATAAGTCAATGCCACATACTATCTTGAATTTTAAAAGCCTAATAACCATAATATCAATAAAAGAAAACCAAACACAAATAGTCTATTACACATGGTCATTTAATTTTATCATTATCATGGAACTTCTCAACTAAATTATCGCTCTCCTCCGAGGAGTCCATGCCCATGTAGTCCTTCTTCTCGTCCGTCACATCGCCGTCAGAGCCAATAAGCTCTTATTTGCAACAATTGTTGAAGGTCCTGCTTTTATCCTCTCACTCCAATTCTCCACAGCCTCATGCCCTCAAGATGTAGCCTTCACCTTTCTCCAAGTAAGGTTTGAAACCTGATGAACCTCTTCATTGTAATTTGAGATAGCTTCTTCTAGGATCCATGCACGTGCCCTACTACCTACTACTATCGTGTGATAGTAACATGCCCTTGTCCTCTCTCTTTTTCTATTGAGCTTGGTGTTAACATCACTTACACGAGGTCTCAAATCTCTTCTACTCTAATTTGATTTTCATTTTTGTGTGGATCTTCAAAGAAAAAAAAATATATTAGTAAACTCAAAGAGGAAGAACTTTGTCTTATTAATTTTAGATATTTGTTTATCCTCTCAAATGTGCTCCAGTTTCTCTGACTTTAAGAAGAATTGCTAGTTAAGTTACGAAGCTTCATTGCTAAGTTTTGCACAAGAGAACAATTGTCACCATTCAAATACCACCAACCAACTAAAAAGCAAAATTTATCAGTTGAATTCACTATCTAAACAAATAACTTATAAGTGATTTATTCTATAAAATCAATTTAACTGGATTTAGTTTCACTTTTCCACCCTTCACTCCCCAGTCCTTTCAAATGAACTCTTCCCCGCTCTGTACTTCTAACTCCTCAAAGGTCTTAACTTATTGATCCACTCGGGATAGAACTCCGCCATATCTAGAAATTCGTCCTTCGTCTCTTTACAATTCTCGACTGTATCATCCTTGTAGAATTACTAAGGGTTGAGGATGTTAGAGGCCATATGCAACGGGAAATATAATCAATCCTTGGACTTGACCTCAATAACATCAAGCACAAGCATATAGTGCTCCTTGTTCCTCAAAGCAACCTTAATCTTCCCCTTCATGTCTTCAAGCATTCCTACTACAATCCCATAAAGGGGATTGTAGTCACGGTCAACCACCCTCAACAAGTGGAACATGGGAGCATAGATCTTCAATACCCTGCTCATAGAGTGCCATCAACTCTCACTAAGCAATTCCCTCCACGTTTTTGCACTTTGAGCTTGCATTTCGTTTATTTTTCATTGGAGAACATGAATCATAACTTCAACTTCTCATAAAGACTCCACAGAGTCAAAAGGTAGTGCAAAGCGGGTGACTTCGAGTAATCTCCTTGTCACAGATGCGACACATCATCGACAAGGTCTTGGGTGGTCGTAGATGAAGATGATAAGAGTCTTCGCCTTCTTGTTGGTTGATCTGAAGAAGACCAGCTTCCTTATGCATGATGCAGGTCACTTTGTAGGTTACACAACTATCCAAAAGATTTGCGGCCTTTTCTCCTTCAAAAGCACCTTCGCCGCCATGTTCACAGATGCATTTTTTGTGACCTTCTCTGCTCCAATTTGCTCAACACATGCATTTGTTGATTCCAAAATATGCTGCCCCGCATGCGACTTCCTGGAGCACTCAATTGACTGGTGGAAAATCATGTCTAATATGCAGTGGATTGACCACATCTTTCTATTTGACCAAGCATCAGTCATAATAGAACATTCGGTCTTTCCCCGCTTGTGCTCCCTCAATGAGAAGTTAGTGCTTTCTGTTGCAAGCTTCAATAATGAATTCCTCAACATATCCATGCTAGCCAGTTGGCTCAGGCCATAATCCCCTGTAGAGATACATTCCTTCATTAAAGAGTCGGTGAAGTTTACATGAAGGAATGACATTCGTAATTTTGGACTGCTCATCTTCCTCTTCAACCTCTTCGCTAGCTCAGATCGCTAGCGGTATAAGCATCCATCAATCCAACTATCGGTTCTCTAGATCTCTTTGATGATCTCAACTTGTAGCAAAGACAATTCCATCTCCTTCTTCTACACTCGCCGGATTTGTCATTTGGAATAGAGCCTCGTCTTGCTAGTCCATGATGTGCCTCATTCATTTGCATTTTCTTGGAAGCGGCATCCAACACTGCTTTCACCCTTTGCTTATCATTGTTTGAAATATTGGAGTACTTTCTGCAGTCCTCTGCTATACTTGCAAGATGTTTCTTCAATCTATAGATTTCTCCTTTGACTTTTTGTCCACACAAACTGCACCATGTTTAAACTTTTGGATCGGGAAGAAGCTCGAAACTCCTAACCGTTGTCTCCCAAAGTCCTCTTGCCTTTCACAGATGTGGGGTGATGGAACTTGCAAGCTTTTTAGGAGGAACACTCGACGTTCTACATACAACAAATAACTCACTCATCAAATCATGATAAAGAATAAGGACCAAGAAGAGTACATCAACAAACTGATTGTAATTAACTCAATCAAAACTCACTATCTTAAACTTAATTGCAGGACAATTGCAGGACAGTGACATGAATAAAAAAAGAAACGTGAACTATCTCAATTATTACTGTTAGTTTAACTAAACTAACACTGAACGGCACCTTAAGTTCTTAATTAGCTTAACACTTTAACAATAAAAATTACTTAATAGTTTAATACTTTAACAATAAAAATTAGTAAATTAGCTTAATACTTAAAAATGAGCAAAATTAAACTACAATATGTAAATTAAAATAAAAACCTAATTAGGGACAAATCAACATTAAACCCTAATTACAGTGAACATGAATTGATTATTGAACAACAATTGAACAAAAACAGAACAAATTTCAACTAAAATAAAAATCTTAATTAGGAAGAAATCGATAGGAAACCCAAATTACAGTGAAAATATCCATAAATCTTACTTGGGTACTTCTATCTTGAAGCCGTACCCGGACCCATGCCCGAACTCCTTGGATACACCTTGCATGTATGCATACATTTATTCAGGCATTTACTCAATTAAATAATAC
Organism: Asparagus setaceus; assembly: GCA_012295165.1. Classification (NCBI taxonomy): domain Eukaryota; kingdom Viridiplantae; phylum Streptophyta; class Magnoliopsida; order Asparagales; family Asparagaceae; genus Asparagus; species Asparagus setaceus. Next base: position 5,811,783 of record CM022708.1, read on the forward strand.
ATGTTTTAATTTATAACACTTGTTAAATATTTCTTGGAGGTAACTCCTACACTTCAAATTTACTTCTTGAAACTCGTTGGGCTCCAAACTATGATTTTAACGGTCATTTAGGTGCCTAGTTCAAAAAACAAGCGTCTTTAAAATTCATAATCCACATAATAAAAGACACATAAAAATGTTATAGGAATTTTAATTCTCATATCACGTAAATAAAAAATATTGATCTCATGTAAACTATTAATTTCAATGTATAATACGTCTTTCTAAATATTTATATAGTCGTGTCCCCATACTCTACCTTTTGCAAATTTGCCGTGTCTCGTATCGGTTCTTGTATCTGTACCCATGCAGCATAGCTGTAAACCCTAAAGGAGGCGAAAAGGTCGAGAGGAGAGAAAAAAGAAAAAAAAGGAGAAAAAGGAAGAGGAAAAGAAAGAAACAAAATGAAAAAAATAATAATATAAATCTATCTCAACAAGATGACTAGGGCATAGTGAGGCAGCTAGACGAGGGCAGATGATGGCGGCGGGGCCACAACAACAAGGTGGCAGTCAACGATGCAAGTCGACGAGGATGTTGAGTGGTGATGAGAGGAGGCAGAGGATTTAGGGTTTGGGAATTTTTGTCATCGGGTGTTAGGAGAAAGAAGCTCAATAGTGTTTTAAGTTTTGGTTGTGGCTTTTGTAAGCGTGAGGTATGGGCCTTAATCTTTTTAAGTTTTTTTTATGTTGAAAAAGCTAGGTGGAGCTGAGGCACTCTTGGCGCCTAGAAGCACCGCTCAGCTCAAAATTGAGTGGGTACTGACCTGCTTTTATTAACATTGATAAATCATGCAAAACAAGCTATACTAATTTACTAAAAGGCATGACAACAAAATATCAAATGTATAAGCACAAAGTAACATATGTATATTTTTCTTTTACAAATCAGAAGTTTACAATCACAAGAGTCACCAAACAAATTAAGTTTAACAACAAAATTCAAAAGTAAATACTTAATTATTTTGACTTTTAAGCAAACAAAGTACTCTTAGGTTTTGACATTTTGTGATGAATTGTGTTGAAATAATGTACATTACATTGGAGAATAACATACATTATCTTAAACTAGTGTATGTTTTATTGGATAACATAGAATTATAATGTGACTGAGTTATTTCAAAGGTTACTCAATGTTAAGGTTTGGTAGGCTTCATAACACGAAATAACGAGTTACTTAATGGTTTTTTAAGCAATGCTTTATAGTTTGAAACAGCCTCTTAATAATAGCAAGAATGCCATTTACTGGTCATTTTACCAGTTGTATTTGCGTATGTTTTTTGATTTTACCTATGAATTGTAGTGCTATATTATATAAATGGATCTACATAATAATTATCTTTTTATTGGGTTAGGTATCTGCACATACATCAGCAGGAAAGACGGTTGTCGCGTTGTATGCTATTGCCATGTCGTTGAGAAACCAACAAAGGGTCATCTATACCTCTCCAATTAAAGCTCTTAGTAATCAAAAGTATAGAGAATTTAAAGAAGAATTCTCAGACGTTGGTCTCATGACTGGCGATGTGACCATAGAACCCAGTGCCTCCTGCTTGGTAAACTGTGAAGGTTGCTTTATTTTTCCTTGAGCTTTCTTTTGGAATAGCACTTAACAATTTTCATTTCCAATTTTTTTGTAACTTTTAGGTCATGACAACAGAGATTTTACGTAGTATGCAATACAAAGGATCAGAGGTTATGAGGGAGGTTGCTTGGATTATTTTTGACGAAGTACACTACATGCGTGATAGGGAAAGAGGTGTTGTTTGGGAGGAAAGCATTGTCATGGCTCCTAAGAACTCACATTTTGTTTTCCTTTCTGCTACAGTTCCTAATGCGAAGGAGTTTGCTGATTGGGTAGCAAAGGTTCTTGTAACAATTTTAATTTTTAATTGTCATTCTCTTATACAAGTTTCTGTCTGCTCTCCACTATATCCAAATTTATTTGATACTGTTTAAGTTGGGATCCAAATTTTAGTTGATAACTAAAGGAAACCAAACTTGAGTTATGATGCTAGTTGCTTAATAAGCATATGCATTATTTGGTTTCAAAAATAAATTCCTTTAAGGGTCTTAAAGGTGATTATTTTTTGTATGGTTGATCCATAGACTAGATGCTTTCTACCTTTGATTCAATTGGAGTTTAAAGATCTAGGATCTGGAAATATTTCCTTTTCAGTCTTCTGCTGTATATTTATGCTTAAACATAAGTTCCAATAAAAAATCTACCAGGTTGCTTCACTTCTTCTAGACTCTTGAACTCCAGGAGAATCTGAAGGTTTGCTTTTTGGTTTGACAAGCTTAAAATTCATGATCGATTAGGTAGGATCTACTCACCAACCAACCTTCTAAGATGTTCTGCAATCTCCCTTCTTGGCCATGGTATTTCGCTCATGAAGTTTGTGCCTGCTTAGGTATTGAATGCTGGTCTTAAAATATTGTCTAATTCTTTGATGTCGCATTGTTCATCGTACCATAATAGCATCCCCATTTTCATTATAAATAGTTAAAGGATGCCGATAAGATCACGAGGAGTTGGTGCCTGCTCAGGTGTTGAATGCTGGTCATAAAATATTGTCTAGTTCTTTGATGTCGCATTGTTCATTGTACCATGACCGTCCCCATTTTCATGATGAACACTTTAATGATGATGATAAGATCACAAGGAGTGTCTCCGATTGATGTTGAGCAGCCCACTGCTGATTAATTTTATTATCAAGTTTAGCATCAACAACACTAGGTAGATATATTATTTGATTTTTTAGATGGCCATTACAAAGTGGAGAAGGATTTATATATCGGCTATGTTTGAAATATAATCTACTTTATATCTTTGTTATTTATCGCGTTATTTTTAGCAACCATGCTTTGTGTACATGTCCTTGGTCGATTACTTTTTTCTGGCATCAATCACCTTTTGTTTAATGCAGGTACATCAGCAGCCTTGTCACATTGTTTATACGGATTATCGACCTACACCACTTCAGCATTACATTTTTCCTTCTGGAGGTGATGGCTTATATTTGGTGGTGGATGAAAGAGGGAAATTTAGGGAGGACAGTTTTCAAAAAGCTTTAAATGCACTTGTTCCAGCTAGCGAAGGGGATAAGAAAAGGGAAAATGGGAAGTGGAAAAAAGGTTTACTATCAGGCAGGCCTAGTGAAGAAAGTGACATATTTAAAATGGTGAAAATGATAATCCAGCGACAATATGATCCTGTGATAATTTTCAGTTTTAGCAAAAGGGACTGTGAGTTTCTTGCAATGCAGGTAATGCCTGCTGATCTGTTTGTTTATTTATCAAGTTCATTTTTTTTTTCATATAATGTATACATTTTCCTAACATCCAGTTAACTTCTTGGAACTTCTAATAATAAAATTGCGGAAGCAATTAATCTTAATTTTCTCCTTATCTAGACATCTACACATAAATTTTGTGGTGTTTTGCCATTTATTAACTGATTACTAGAAGGAAATGATGAAAATATGAGTTTGTTAAGAATGAACAATCTGCTTACAGCCCAAGTTTCATTCAGATACTAGTTATGCGAACTCCTTACTACTTTCTGAATTGATGAATTTGATAAATCGTGGGGCTTGCATGATGCATTTCTTTTAATCCAAAATATACTTTTGATTCAAGAGTCTTTTTCATTGTCATTTTCTGAAGTGATTCTTCTGTAGTTAGAACTGAGCTATTTATGACTTAAATAGCTTGATATGTTTAACATTGGACTGTAGATGGCAAAATTGGACTTAAATGAAGAAGATGAGAAACTAAATGTTGAAACCATCTTTTGGAGCGCAATGGACATGCTTTCTGACGATGACAAGAAGCTTCCACAGGCAAGATTTTTGTCTCATAGCTTGTTATCTATCTCTCATGTATCTAGCTTTGTGTTACTTCTTGAGAATACATGTGCGTTGAGGAACTAACATCCTTTTCTGTTTTAGGGTTAATTTCACAACTTTGGGGGTTTTTCACTGAACTTTGGGGGCTTTTTGACATAATCCTCGTGAACTTTGTTTATCTCACATGATGCCCCTGAACTCTGGGTTGTCTCACATGACCCTCTTGAACTTTAAACTTTTCTCTCTGGACACCCCTACATGTAATTTACAAAGAAATAAAATTTTCTTGCGAGAAAAAACCCAAAATTTTGGAAAGGGGATATGTTGTTGTAAATGATAATGACCAAATGTGCAAAGGTATAAAATTTTCTTGTGAGAAAAACACCCAAAATTTTGGAAAGGGGGTATGTTGCTTGTAAATGACAAAATGTGGCATTTTTTTTTCCTCTCAAATACATTTTGGTTATTTGCAAAGTACAGGCAGGGGAGTCCATTGAGAAAAGGCAAACCCAAAGTTCAGGAAGCTTATGTGTGATAAACAAAGTTCAGTGGGGTTATGTGAAACAACCCCAAGTTCAGGGGGATTATGTGAAATTAAACATTTTTTTTATTAAGTTCATGTTGCGTTACGATCTGTTCCTGTGAACATTCCCTTTTCTTTTGTTGGTATGCCCACCATTTCCCTTGTTAAGAATTCATTATTGTGCTATCTTTGGAGTTACTTAGGTCAGGGAGGGCTAGGACTTGCAGAATGATAAGATACATCATACCAGTTGGACTAATATTACTTGATAGCCATGAAACCACTTAAAATAGTGGATATGTTTAGGAGCCACTGGACAAATATTGTTAAGATGTCAGAGATACCATATTCTACTGCGTTTGTTTTAGTCGTTGGAGATCCTTTCTTACAAGAAAATTTCTAAATTCAGTTTTTTTGTTGACAATTGTAATCGTGAAATAAAATCTATACTGTAGCTGATTCCATTTCTTGCTTTAAAGATAAAAGTAAGATTGTGCAGCTTCAGTAAGAAAAAAAGAAGGTTAAATCTACTGGGCAGAATGGAAATTTGGTAGTAGCTTTTGATGATGCTATTTGTTTTTACTATATCTTCTCCTCACTGAGGCCTCTATTCTGTTACATAGTTTCTGTTATTAATTTCTTGTTTGTTGCTGGGTAAACACTCATGCTTTTCTTGTCTTTGTTTTAGTATCTTGATTTCATTTGTTTGCTGATGGAATAAATTTGTGCTATCTATACTTACCACAGGTTTCAAATATGCTACCCTTGTTAAAACGTGGGATTGGTGTACATCATTCTGGTCTGCTGCCAATTTTAAAGGAAGTTATCGAGATACTCTTTCAAGAAGGGCTTATCAAGGTTGGCATCAAAATAATGATTTCTTGCTTAAAGTATACGTTGCCAAGGCTATGGACAGTTCTCTTCAAATTCTTTTTCCCCATTGAAAGTCTTTAAAACCTGAAGGAGTTTCAATAACCAATTATGCTTTATGATCTTTCTAAATAATACAGGTTCGGTGTAAACACGAACCCTTATTGATGATGCCATGAACTTTCCTATTTTCTTGGTATGTCCAAACAATGCTAGGACATGTGTATACAAGGCTTGATGGTTCTTCATCTTAAATTGCCTAATTGTGTCACTGGTTAGGGTTCAGTAGATTTGTTTAGCCATAGTAATCTGGTTTGTATGTAATTAGTTCCAAATTGTTGAGGGAATGAAGATGGAGTGATCCTTTAACTGCTGATGCGGAAGCATTATTTCTTAATTTACCATTCTATGCAGATACCCTTACATAGAAAAATTGAAACTCCTTGTTTCTTACTTTCTACTTTAGATTCTTATTTAAGCAGATTCTTGATGCAAGTTTTGAATCATGTCTAAGGTTAAACTTTCTTTTTTAGTGTTTGTTTGCCACAGAAACCTTCAGTATAGGTCTGAACATGCCTGCAAAGACAGTAGTTTTCACAAATGTGCGTAAATTTGATGGGGATAAATTTAGATGGATATCTAGCGGGGAGTATATTCAGATGAGTGGTCGTGCTGGACGTCGAGGTATTGATCAGCGTGGTGTTTGCATTCTCATGGTAGATGAGAAAATGGAGCCATCTACCGCCAAAATGATGGTAAAAGGAAGTGCTGATTGTTTAAATAGGTATGATTATCTAATCTTCTTTGAACCTGCTGACATATTACCATATATTCTGATTTCTTTGTATGTTCTTCTCCCCAAAACCTATTGTATATTTGTTTTCTTCTACTATTTTTCTGTGTCAAACTACTCATGAATCACATTCTTTGTTTTACTTGTATTTGTAAATAAAAATATTTCTAATTTGAAATAAAATTATTTTTTTTCTAATGGGAAATATATATGCATGAGACACATTCCTTTTTCTTTTTGTATAACAATTTGAAGTTTTCTGCACAGGGTTGATACTTCCTTCTTTTTTTGTTTGCCTGTTTGGGAAGGATAGCCTTTTCTTTTCTTTCTTCTCTCTTTTCCCTCAGTCTAGGGGAGGAACCCTTATATAGATTCTTGGTACTGTAGGGAGATCTAAATTCTCCAAGTTCAGTCACTTGCTTTTTTTAATTTTATTAGTTTTAGGAGATAATGTTTGCACGTATAGATGTCCAATATTTGTTAAACGAGACTACTGCTTGCTTAACCCTCCTGTTTTTTCTTACTAGCTTCTTCTCCCTCCTTCCTGACCTGCACTTGCGTCATGTTTGCTCATGTGCAACTTTCTCAGGATTAAACTAAAATATTACACCTCCGTTTGGAAAAATAACAAAAAGAAAAAGATCACCAGGGTTTTGCTCTTTCAATTATATTTCAGTTTATAGCTAAGAATCATGTGTACTCTCTTGGTGATTTTTACACTTTCTCGTAATAGCTAGTCTCCGCTGCGTAGGGAGAGAAATCTGGCAGTTCTTACTTTTTATTACCTTAGTTCATGTCTTATCAAATTATGAGACAGCCTCATATTTGAGTAATTTGTATTAATGGCACTAAATATCTGTTGCTTTAACATGGTAAAGTCAAGTCTATTTCACTCCAGTTCGTTATACTTATTTACCTTCCTCCATCTTTCATCCTTTCTTTTGTGTGGGTGTACATGCTTGTGCATTCTAGTAGTCACCCCAAGGATTAATTTCTCGGAACCTAGCATCAATTTACTCGTTCAAACATCTGCCACATTTAGAGTGCATAGTTTGTTGCATTTTGTTTCTACAGAAGCGTTTCGCGCAAAGGCATTTTCTATTTTCTGCCCGTAGATAGGATTTTGTGTTCTCACATGGTTAAATAATATTAATTGAGTAAAAGATTGCAACCCAGTTTCATATTCCATGACTTGAATTTATATATTCTGTTAATTAAAAAAAAGTTTATTGAAGTAGTTAAAAGCAAGATATAAAAAGTTTCATGGCCAACGTATTTTGGTTAAATTCTTATTTGGTTTTATATGAAACTTTTATTCCAATCATAACAAGCGATAAACACTTGATTTTCTTTTCAGTGCCTGTAGCTTCAATGCTTTATATTTGAAGTGCTTTAAGATTTATGATATGTTATTAATGCCCTTGGACACTTGGATGTTATCTGGTAGGTAATAATTAAACATGTCATGCACGGTGACATTCAAGTCATTATAACATATTGGACAGCCAAGTTCTGTAAGTCTTACTTGAAAGACCTGGTTGGAGGTCACATTTTACTATAGCATCAAACAATGATATAATAGCAACAGTAATGGCAACAGTAACAAAGTATTTATCCCAAGTCTCGTCGGACTAACGAGCAAAATTGACGTGCCACCGTATTAGCATGTAAAAAGCCAAAAATAAGTTAAACATCTATTTAAAATTATATCGTATGTTTAACTATTTAGAATAAATGTTTAACGATTTAGAATAAAAAGTATAGCAAGTTATAGAAAAATATAGTAGCTTACATCGTACTGAACTGCTGACATCCAAAAGTGGGTCGAAATTTATTCTTTCAAGTATTCAGGGGCTGAGAGTGACTTTGAAAGTGTGTAGGTTTAAAAATAAATGGTGTTAAAACTTTTGAGTTTATAGGTAAAAAAAAACCTTTTTGTAAGTGCGTGAGTTTGAAAATAAATCAAGGTAATACTTTGGGTTTATAGACAAAAAACTCATCTACAGTAGCGATGTTATGGCACTAGTATGAAAAAACCAAAAAAAAAAAAGGTTTAAACATTTTGCATCACCGCTTACCTAACCACTTGTAAAAAATATGGCAAATTAAAGAAAAATATAGCAGCTTACACCATGTGTCAAACCGCTAAAATACAAATTGAGTTTAAAAATAATTTCATAAAGTTTTTTTGGGCCAAGGTTGATTTTGGAAATGAGTGGCTTTAAAATTAGATGGGGTAAAGCTTTGAGTTTATTAGTAAAAGAACTTTTGGAAAGTGGTTGGTTCAAAGTTAAATTGGTAGAACTTTGGGTGAGTGGAGTTACTGGAGTATTTTAGGGTGAGAATTGTTTAAAATAAATAGGGGCAGAAGTTTGGGTTTATAGAAAGAAGTTGTTGGGTTTAAAAAGAAATGGGGGTAAACACTGGTTGTATTATGCCAAAAAAATGAGAATTTGAAAAATTTTGAGGCTAGCAAGAATCGACCTCATGACGTACTTCATTTAAAGCAAATGCAATGCCACTGTGCCACATGTTTCCTATGTACCATTTTCTACAATCATATTATAGATTAGAGTTATCGGAGATGAACTGTAGCTAATCACTGTTCATCTCCAATAACTTTAGTATATAGTACAAGTATAAAATTAAAGTATTTATTTCAAATCTTTTAGCACCATTTTGTAGTAGATGTTAGGCTAAGTTTTGTGCTGGCTGTTGGCTACCTAGTGGAAGCTCCTTACTTTTCTGGGTGTATCTGCTGTGAATCTAATAAGATATTAAGAACAGTAATTGATGTGTTGCGTTCTGGCATAACTACACTGATTATGATCTCAACTTTTGCTTATTTGGATCTTTTGCCGTATGCTTGTAGCTGTATTATATGAAATATTTTTCCTGCAAATTGCAAATATTTATTAAGAACAGTAATTGATGTGTTGCATTCTGGCATAACTACACTGATTTTGATCTCAACTTTTGCGTATTTGGATCTTTTGCTGTATGCTTGTAGTTGTATTATATGAAATATTTTTCATGCAAATTGCAAATATTTATTATATCATTTTCCCCTTTAACTCAGTGCTTTCCACCTGAGCTACAATATGCTTTTGAATCAAATGAGGTGTGAAGACGGTGACCCAGAAAATCTTCTCAGAAATTCCTTTTATCAGTTTCAATCTGATCGAGCCCTTCCTGATCTAGAGGTTTGTTAAACTGACTATTGAAGAAAAATTATGTTTCCAAAGTCTGTAGCATCTTATAGTAAATACACTAGATTGTGATTGCGTAAGTGAACAGGTTGAGGCCTCATTCAGGGTGAAAATTAAACATTAGCTTTAATCTCCTAACGTGAACAAAAAGAGAATTTTAATGTCCTAGAATCCTGATTACATTAAGATTTTCCTTTGGCGCAGTTCCTTTCCTTGGGTCCTAATTGGCTGGAAATTCTGACCATCTTTCTTTTTAATATTACTCTTCTTGTGGTTTATAGATTTATTTTACATAATTTTTGTTTAATAGTTTATAAAAAGCAATTAAGCAAGTCAGTCCGGGCTGTATGTCTCATTATCGTGATATTCTAGTTCTTAATCCACTTAAGTGTTGTTCGCAGAAACAAGCTAAGGATTTGGAAGCTGAGAGAGATTCGATTATTATTGAAGGAGAGGAGGATGTTGAAGATTATTATGATCTCCTACAGCAACTCAAACATTGTAAAAATGATGTTCGAGATATTATATTTTCCCCCAAGTACTGTTTACCATTCTTGCAGCCTGGCCGGCTTGTACGTGTACAATGCACTCCTGATGATCGAAAACAATCTTTCTCCACTGAAGATCATGTTACATGGGGAGTGATAGTTGATTTTGAGAGGCAGAAAAACCCAGGTGGAGGTATACTGATTGAAAGGACTTACTTTGTATGAGTTCATATTTTATTAATTCGGAGCATGTCATTCAAATTGAGAACTGTAACCCGTTTAACTACAAACATTTTAACACCAACAAACAAATAGTAACATGTACTAATCCTATCCTAATGTAAAATTGTTGCGAGCTAGACAGTCAGGTTAGCAAGCTGATGAGGTTATGCATACATAGGTAGTCAATAGCATCAAAATTTCCATACTGTGGTGTATATCTCTTTCAAATGTACGCTACTGTAACCGTATTTTTCAGTGTTTATAATCAAATTAGTTTGACGTAGTCCTAATGCCGGGAATAAACAAGTAAATTTTTTTACATAGAGCTTCTTGATAATTTGCTGTGATAGAATCTATTCTCTCTATCCTTCTGACAGAAGTTAACCTCATGTGCATTCAGATCCCACATCATTCTTTTACCTACTTGTCTTTTTGATGTCTTAGATAAAAGACCTGAGGATTCAGATTATACAGTTGTTGTCCTGTTAAAATGCATGATAAACAAGGAAACGGGTGCAAAGAAGCCAATGAAAATTGTTCCATTAGATGAGAAGAATGGGGAGCCCACCATCATTTCATTGCCACTTTCTGAGGTCAGATTGTATCTATGGCTGTACTTTTTCAAACTTAGCATCTTGCTATGTTCTTGGCATTTCCTTTAAGCTTATCATTCCTCGAGTTTGAATGTAATATTACCTTGATTATTGTTTATCACTTAGATAATCATTCTCCCCTCCTAAGTGGCTTATTCAATGTGTTCAACAGATTGATAGCTTGAGCAGCATTCGGCTTTTCATGCCGAAGGATCTTTTGCGACCGGAAGCACGAGAGAATACCCTGAGCAAGGTTTCAGAAGTTCTTTCTAGATTCTCCAGAGATGGTATACCTCTTTTAGATCCTAAGGATGATATGAAAGTAAGAACCTTTTTTTCCCTCAAATTTTTTATATGTTTTCTCTCGTTGCTTGTATGGTATTTAACATTTCATTTGCTTTCAGGTTCAACAAAGTAGCTCATACAAAAAATCCGTTCGAAGAGTTGAGGATCTGGAGAGGTCAATTGAAAAACATGTTATGCGAAATTCCCCACTTGCTACCCAGAAGTTGAAAGTATTGCATGATAAGCTAGAACTGAACGCAAGAATCAAGTCAATAAAGAAAGTAATGCGATCATCCACAGCGTTAGCCTTTAAAGATGAACTCAAGGCACGAAAAAGGGTTCTCCGGAGACTGGGGTAATGCATTTCAACCATTGAGTCTGTTTAATGCAGTATGTATGGGTCTAGGTCCTCTTAAAAGTTCATAGCTGTTTGATGTTTGGTTGGCTTGGGTTAGTTTTAATTTTTAAATCAGATTACTCTAATCAGTTTATTTTTAATTTGATGCTTTTCACGTCAATTCAGCTGTTGGTGATTAGTTTACTCTTTGAGAACTTCAGACAGATTTGATTGGAAAAATAACCAATAAGTAACATGCTCTGAAGTGAATGCTAGAAATATAAGTTAAATGGAAACTTTACTTTGAAGTGGTGGCTACTACAAAAGATACTCTCTTCCTTCTTTTGTTTGTAGAATTTAGTATCTCTTTGCATCATTTAGAAAAAAATGTGAATATTCGTTTTCTAGCTACATGTTTTTATTTGGTATTTTGCTTTTATTTAGTGTTTTGCTTACGTTGCAAAATGAATCATTACAGATACATTACCAGCGACGATGTTGTGCAGTTGAAGGGGAGGGTTGCGTGTGAGATAAGCTCAGCTGATGAATTAACTCTGACAGAGCTCATGTTTAGTGGAGCATTCAAGGATGTGACTGTTGAAGGGATGGTGGCTCTTCTTTCTTGTTTTGTGTGGCAGGAGAAACTCCAGGATGCCCAGAAACCAAGGGAAGAGCTTGATTTGCTATTTACCCAGCTACAGGAGACAGCAAGGAGGGTTGCCACTGTTCAGCTTGAGTGCAAGGTAGCCTCTTCTCAGTGTTAGATTCTTTCTCTTGATTTCCTTATGGACTACGCAATATCCTAATTCATCAAGAATATCACTTAACCATGTTCCTTTCCATTGTACTGCTATTTGTGTAAGTATCATCCTCTGAGATTGCGCTGTCAACATATGCAGTGACGGATCCTGAAACTTGGTCATTGGGGGCAGTATAATAAGTGCACATGTATAACTAGTATATGATATTTTTATCTAAATATTAATGCATCGGTACCAAATATGCATATGAGTACACACACAAACGCGCGCGCACACAAATAAAGTCAATAGAAGTATCTTATCAAAATTCTTTACAATCATGAGAAGAAATCGCGTTAAGTTTAAGTCTTAAGCTAGATAGTTAGCACATCAGACTAAGAAATGCATATAATTAGGATCATGCAGTTAGAATTTCACTTATTGCCCTTCAAGTTCCATTTAATTAGCATTTTGGAGGTACCTTTTTCATGCATGCAACTACATTGAAGAAATTTACTAACTTGGATGAAGCTTTTTCTTTTAAGGACGTATACGAACTTGTCATAGAAAAAAAAACATGCTGATTATTTTTATGTTTGCATTTGAATTGCACATTCCTCGAATTTTAGCATGAGACAAAAGTAGTATGTGAAAGTTAATAATGAAGTTTTTAGACTAGAACATAATATTTAGTGTAACACTAGTGATCCAGAGTTGAGACGAAATCAACATTACCCAAACTCTAATATTGTTTTTCTTTATAATGTTAGTTTTTTAGAATTAGAATTCCTTTTATAGTGACTTACTAATTTTTACTTTAACTAAAGGGTGTTAAATTGAAATACAGACCTAATAGCAAATATAAATCTTAGGGGGAGTCGGTGGGGGGCAATTGCCCCCACTGCCCCCACCTTAAATCCTCTCTGGAGCATATAAAGACACTGCTAAAGAAGATAAACCTGGGAATGAAGATGCTAAAAGTCTCCAATCCAACTATCTGTCCGAAAAAGAGTCTCCTCTCCATTTCCAACCACCACTCTAATACTGTGCAAAAACTATCAAGACTGCAAGTCTTCGACGTGACAATTTTCAAAGAGAAGACAAATATGAATAATTTCTCTGAACAAAAAAGAATTCTCTCCTCAAATAGTATTTGTAGAAGGTAACAGATCTTCTGATACTTTCAGGCACCCTAAACCATTTCCAAATCCATGTGGCCGGCAAAGCTCTACTCATTACTTCAAAATCAATCACTCCTTGTCCCCCCAAACTGCTTAGGTCTACATGCCAAAAGATTAGATACATTTTTGTTTTCGTTGCTCCCTGTCCAAAGAAACCTCTCTCTGAAAAAACAAAAAAAACACATGAGAATCACTCCCTGTCCCAAAAAAAAAGAAAAAAGAAAACACACATGAGAATCAGTCGTCGTATTTCTCACAAAAAAGTTTTCTCAAATTTATCAAGTTTAGGAGTACATTGCAGGATGCCGCTTAGATCAAGGGGGTTTTGTGAAATTTATCATACTATATATTTATTTTTCTTACTTCGGATTTTTTGGATTTTTTTTAATAGGATGCATCTTTCTAAGTTTAACCATGAAGCATGCTACCGAATAACATCTCTTAAATGTTATGGTCCTGTTGACAGATCCAGATTGATGTGGAGAATTTTGTGAACTCATTTCGCCCTGACATCATGGAAGCTGTGTATGCATGGGCAAAAGGCTCCAAGTTCTTCGAGATCATGGAGATTACACAAGTATTCGAGGGAAGCTTAATCAGAGCAATAAGAAGAATGGAGGAAGTCCTACAACAATTAATTTTGGTTGCAAAGTCAATTGGAGAAACTCAACTTGAAGCAAAATTTGAAGAGGCCATAGCAAAGATAAAACGTGATATAGTCTTCGCTGCATCTTTGTATTTGTAATCAAAATTTTCCATCACCTGCTGTATTGGCAGTTCAGCAGTTTTGTAGATTAGGAAGTTGCAAAGCGCTTTAGGAAAAAAAAAATGTAGCAAGTGTAAAATATGAGGTTCATTGTTCTGATTATTTACAAGGCTGTACAATTATTGACCAAGAACAAACGGTTGTAAGGTAGCAAGGTATGAACCAATGTGTATTCCTTTGAGTTTCCGTGAAGGCTATTTGCTTAGTGAACAAGTGTAAACATCGGTGTAATTACAATTTGTGGAAAGATATTGTGGTTGTATTCGCAATTGTGATTGTAGTCATAACCATTTTGTTCATAATTGCTTGTAGATATTCTATATGGTAGTTTTGGAGAAGTTTACACAATTGAAGATGGGAAGAGACTATATTATGTTGTCATGGCAATAGTGTACTGATCTCCTACTTATTTTAATTTCTATAATGGCTCAAGTTGTGGATATTAAGGTGCTGTTTGGTTGATTTCTTAGAAAAAGAACATAATTGATTTTAGGTATGGAAACCAAAGACCACATGGATCAGTGTATTTTTCGGGTTATTTGTACTCAAATACCCCCAATTTTACCTTGTTTTTTAACATTGATACTTCATGTCTTTTCTTGCTCAAAATATACTGCTAAGTTTACCGAAATTTAATTTTAATATTCAAACTTAAATTTAGTTGTGGGTGGGTACTTTTTGGCCGGAAAAAGACTTGTCAAAGGTAAAAACAAAGGTAAACTTTTGGTATATTTCACACAAACACACTTTGGGATATCAGAGTTAAAAATTGAGTAAATTTTAAGATATTTAAGTGCAAATAACCCTACTTTTTGTTCCTGGACACGAGCATCCAACAGCGCAAAAAGTGTAAAGGCAAAAAGTCTTGTGTCATAATTGCTTAATGGATTATTACTGGACCCAAGGGCATAAGTATAAGAGCTTTGCATCGGTGCTCCAAAATTAGGTTTTTATTAAATTTTTATTTAATTTTAATAAAAGCGATAAATTTCTAAGTTTCTAGACTATCTTCTTTCTCATGGATCCATACCTAATATTTCACAATCTCTGACCCAAAAAAAAAAAAGGAAATGCGGACAAAAAAAATTATATCATATCATGTCATATTATCTTATACTCCTTATGAAAGTGTGAATTTGAGAAAAACTTTTCATGATCAATATTATCCTTGACCCTTTTGGATATTACGTTGTTATCCTATCCTAATGATGATGATAAAAGTTAAAATTTAGAAAAATTATCTTTAGTTAAATTAAGTTTATCATTTGATTCAATTTATTAGTTGATGAACAATTTGTAAAATTTAGAAAGATTGTCTTTAGTTAAACTAAGTTTATCATCTCATTCAAACTATTAGTTGATGATAAATTTCAAAGGTTTAAAACATAGTCCTTTCAATTTGAATGGGCAATTTGCATATATACCCTCAAAATCATAGATATTTACAAAACACCCTCTAAATCTCAGTATTGGAAAAATACCCTCGAAGCAATTAATCATCAACATTGATAAGCTAATTTGCAATCGTAACATATAAATTATCAACAAAATGGTCAAATTTTTAGCTCCAAATTAAAATTTAGGAAGATTATCTATAGTTAAACTAAGTTTATCATCTCGTCCAATTATTAGTTGATGAAAAATTTGAATGATGATAAAAGTTAAAATTTAGAAAGATTATCTTTAGTTAAACTAAGTTTATCATCTCATCCGAACTATTAGTTGATGATATATTATGAAGGTTTAAAACATAATCTTTTCTGTTTAAATGTGTTATTTGCATAAATACCCTTAAATCATGGTATTTCCAAAAATACCCTCTAAATCTCAATATTTACAAAACTACCCATCAAATCTTCAATTTTGAAAAAATTACACTCAAAACAATTAATCATTAATATTTAGAAAGATTATCTATAGTTAAACTATCATCTCATCCAATTATTAGTTGACAAAAATTTGAATGCTGATAATAAAGTTAAAATTTAGAAAGATTATTTTTAGTTAAAATAAATTTATCATCTCATCCAAACTATTAGTTGATGATAAATTTTGAAGGTTTGAAAACATAATCATTTCTATTTAAATGGGTTATTTGCATAAATACCCTTAAATCATGGTATTTGCAAAAATACCCTCTAAATCTGTATTTGCAAAACTACCCTTAAATCTTCTATTTTAGGAAAAATTACTCTCAAAACAATTAATCATCAATATTAATAAGCTATTTGTAATCACAACATTATCAACAAAATGGTCAATTTTGTTAGCACCGGTTGATGATTTGTTGATTTTAGGGTATTTTTTGACAAAGTTGATGATTTGAGGGGTAGTTTCATAAATACTAAGATTTGTGGGGTATTCTTGCAAATACCCATGATTTAGGGATGATGATAATTACCTTTTGCCTCTAGCTTAACTGGAAAAGACTAAGTTGCTGTTTAAATCGAGAGCAAGAAATTTGCATCTTCTGAAGTTCAGGGGTTGTAAGTGAGAATAAAATTGTTTAGGGGGTATAAGTTGGTACATCACCATAGTACATAGGGTTTATCTGCAATTAAACCTTCCTAATATAAATATTTATAGTAGTTTGTGATCCTTCTTGTATTAGCTTGAGCTTCACTAGACGTCTCACAATTGACAATTGTCTCTTTTTATTTATAGTTCTGAAAAGAAAGATTATCCAGTTGATGGCTCGAACATGAGAGTTGGATCAAGGTGGAGATCTCATGAATCTAGCAAACATGAGTTGGACCAGGGGGATGGCCAAAATATGGGAGGTGGAACTCCTGTTTCTCGAGAAAGTATCCGGTGCAACGTTTTTTCCATATAGGTATATCTACATTGTGCATCCAACCTATCCTAGACAGACACGTGGACCACTAATCCATAATTCCTAACCATACTCATTAAATCAAAATCATCCTTATCTAGAAATAACAGAAAATCAAAGTAAATTAAAAAAAAATCCGAAAATTAATCAATTTATTATTCTCTTTCCTTTTTTTACTTATCATCATGTTTCCATGTGGTGGTCTAGGATAGGTTGGATGCACCATGTAAGCATGCCTATGTGAAAAAAACGTTGCACCTAATACTTTCTGCTGTTTCTCATAGAAGATGAGCAAGATTTCAAAGAAGATGAAAATATTGAAGGCAAAATGGCACTTGAATACCACAAAGTTCGCCCAACCTAGCACTTAAAACCACAACTAGTATTTGGCGGCAAAGAAATACCACGAGTTTTGAAGCATGTGACTACCATCTGTTAGTCGCACGTGGGAATATTTTAAAGAATATTCCCATGTGACTCTCATGTGACAAAATTGAATGCCTTTTAACCTAATTATTATGTTATTTATAGTTTGTACCTACCCTCTCTCTCTCTCTCTTTAAAAATTTTATCATTCAAGTCTAAACCTAAAGCCCAAATTCACTTTCTCTCTTGTGCTAAAATCATTAGTAGCCATGAAATCGAGCTCAAGGGTTTCAAGATCATCAAGTTTTTAATTGACATTCCCCAAGCACGACCCAAATTTCCCCCAAAAACTAAGTAAAGATCAAGTTTTTAATTGATGATACCTCAAAGTGCAAAAACCCTAGGTGAATTCCACTGCAAATCTCCAATTTTGAACATGAAACCCCTCCACTAAGATCCCAAACAGACTTTTGACCCCCAAATTTGGTTGAAATCCAAAATCAAAGCTCTAGGGCGTAGTCAATCTTTGTGGAGTAGCATAAAATATGTTCGAAAGCTACAATAATGGGTCCTTTTCAGATGATTGAAAGCTGCAATGGATTGATGGGTCTGCTTAGATTATCAGTAAGATCTCAACTGAAGCGCCAAGCTGCGCTTTTTCTCTCTAAAGTAAGCTTTTTTATTGTAATTTTCCTTTAATTTTTAATAGGAGCTTGATTTATTTGAAATGAATTAGTAATGTGTTTGACATTTTTATCATTTTGTATAGTGTTAAGGGCTTCAAATAATGATTTGTATAATTAAAATTTAGGGTTAACTTTACAAGACATACTGAACGTTTGGCCCATTAAAAGCCCCTAAGTTTATAAATGCCACTTCAACCCCCCAACCTTTTAGGCTTGTCACGATACCTCACAAACGTCTGAATTTTGTTTTCACTTAACCCGTCAAATGGCATGAGCTCCTAATTTTGTGGATAAAAATACCCCCTCACCCAAAAGAACTCTGCAAAAGTATTAAAATCAGAAAAAAGAACAAAAAATAAAAGGAGGGGGATAGGCAACGGGAGATTCCACATGGACGAATGCAGAGAAGAAAGGAAGGAAATGGATTTAGGGTTACAAAGAAAAAGGAAAAAAAGGAGGGAAATTGATTTTAGGCTTAAGAATAAAAAGGAAAAAAAAAAGGAGTGAAATTGATTTGAGGGTTAAAAAATAGAATGACAAGAAGTGAAATTTTCTATTAGGGGTTTTTTATTCATTTGATTGCACATGATTTTCACGGCAGTGTCAGTCCTAATAGAGTTACATTGGGGGTTTATCTGGTGATATTTTTTCTTTTTCTTTTTCTTTTTTTTTGGGGTTGGTTTGGATCTCAAATGGGTCAAACTTGAAGGGTTTTTTTGTGAAATTTACACTTGTTTTTAAGCCAAGTTCAACATAAGCAGTAAGGTATATGGAAATATCCTGCATAAAGATGATGGATCAATGCTTACTCCTAATCTATGTTGCGTGGTTACTTCTACCATGAAGCTACACTCATACCTAACACGTTCATCCCCTACTCGAAACTTGTTGAATAAGATTCAAGTTGGTTTCAGTTCATATTCAGTTAAGAACTATGGTTTTAAGTAGTCATTTGCATATCTAGCTCAAAACTACGACTTCAGCCTATGAACTAACGTTTTAAATAGTCATTTGCATATCTAGCTCAAAACTATGACTTCGGCCTCTGCATTTCAGTCATATCATATGTTTGGCGTATCTCAGACCTGTACATGCACCTGCACCTATACTTGTACTTGTACTCTTACCTGTACCCAAGGTTTTACATATCGGTTATCGAAAATATATCGGACAACCAAATTTCATATTGGATCCCGGTTATTGGGGATATAGCGAGGACAAGTAGTAAAAATCGGAATGTCATATCAGATGGTGAGCATATATAATATAATGTCCTAAAATGTAATCTAAGCACATCTAATGAAATTTCGAGAGAGGGTCTTCGAGAGAGGTCGTCGACAGAGTTCTTCGAGTGAGAAATTTGCGAGCGATTTGGGGAGAGAACAATGGAGGCGGAGAGAATTAGGGTTACATGATGAGCAGATGTGAAATAGAATAGGATAGTACAATTTTAGTTTAGGGGATGCGGGCGGGTATGAAAAAAGAGGGTTTTTTGCCTCCAAACTGAATCAGTTCACTTAGAATATAAATTGTAGAACATCAATCAATTTTTAACCCATGAGAAATCTTCCGTTTTATTAGATTTACACCAATATATCGGGACAAATTGGTCAAAAATGATATGTGATAAATTTTTACAGAAAATCGTATCGGTCATGGCCCAAAACCTATATATCGGCGATAAATCGATAAAATCGGCCTATTTTTAAAACATTGTCTATACCCATAACAATATCCGTACAATGCAACTTAGTTTCTAAAATAAAGTCATAAAGGTGTGGATGAGTTAGTATTTAAATAGATTTTCTAAATTAGCTGCTCATATCTCTTTACTGTCACACATCATAAATTATAAAATTTGTTTCATGCCGTTATGTCCATAATCATAGCAAGCGAAGGTAGAAATTCATGTTACGGTCCCAACTCAACAACGGTGTCTTTGGGCTCATGTAGTGAAGAAGCCAGAAGTCATTCTGTCAGTGGTATCAATATCATGTCTAGTTTACTGTCGTTTTTCTAATGCCTTTTTGTCTCAAGTATCTTTTGACTTTGTCTCTGCTCAATAGAAAAGGAAGGGACTGTAAACATTTAATTTTTAAAAGACACCAGAATGCACCCAACTAAAACATTTTTGCCTCAAAGATCTTCGTCGTAAAATTGGAAGAATGTTCATAAACCATAAAAGTTCATCTTGTTTTAATTCTGAGTTATGTCTATCAGGGTTTAAATCTTAAGAAAAGCTATCTCAGAATCGATGCTGCCTGTGAAACATCTACAAATCCTAGGATATAGTGGGTTCCTGAGAAGTTCGCAAGTATATTACATCCAGGATAGATTATTTTCCGATATATTGAATTTCTCGCAGGAATTTAGAGATCAAGGTATCACTACTAGTTAACAATATAATGTACCATTATGACCTATTTATAGTAACAGAAAATGTGCGTTGGACGTATAGATTTTTGTTGAAAGAAGTAATCAGAGAGAATATTTTGTTCCCTCTCGTAGATATTATTTATAATATCACAACTACAAAGAGGCTTGTCCCTAACCAATGTGGGACTAAACAACATAAAGAAACAACTCTCAACACTCCTCCTCAAGATGGGCGAAAGATATCTATTAAGCCCATCTTGTCACACCCTCTAGCTAGGTCTACTGAGCTAAGTCCTTTAGTCAAGCAGTCTGCAGCCTGATCCTTAGTTTGAATATGGCCTAACTCCAATAGCCCACTGTTCAGCTTCTCTTTGATGAAGAACCTGTCAATCTCGATGTGCTTGGTTCTGTCATGCTATACTGGGTTGTTGGCAATGCTGATAGTTGACTTGTTGTCGCACCACAACCTAATCTTGGCCCCTTGATCTAGCTTTAGCTCCACCAGCATGCTTTTCAGCCACATCAACTCCGCAACCCCCACGGCCATTGCTCTGTACTCTGCTTCAGTTGTCGATCTTGCCATCACAGATTGCTTCTTGCTTTTTCAAGAGACTAAGTTACCTCCTATAAATATGCAGTACCCTGAGGTAGACCTCCTATCATCTCCGCAGCTAGCCAAATCTGAGTCACAGTAGCCCTCAATGTTCACATGGCCACTCCTCCTGAATATCAGCCCATTGTCAGGGGCACCCTTCAGATACTTCAGGACCTGGTATACTGCGTCCATATAACCCTTCCTCGGGTCATGCATGTAGCGGCTCACCACGCTCACCGCAAATGAAATGTCTGGACGTGTGTGACTCAGGTAGATCAACCTACCAACCAGCCTCTGATATCTCTCACGATTAACTGGTTCTCCTGCCTCAGCACTCAGCTTGAACCTCTAATATATCGGTGTAGTAGCAGGTTTGCACCCCAACATCCCTGTCTCTGTAAAAAGATCCAGTGCATACTTCCTCTGAGAGAAAACAATCCCCTCCGCTCCATGAACTATCTCTATTCCAAGAAAGTATCGAAGCTGAACCAGATCCTTCACTTCAAATTCTTTGCTCAATCTCACCTTGAGCTGGGCAATCTTTTTCTCATCATCCCCTGTGATGATCATGTCATCTACATACACTGTAAGTATACTGATGTGGCCCCCACTTCTTCGAAAGAACACAGTATGGTCGGCATTGATCTGCTTGTATTCCATACCAACCATAGCCCTCCTGAACCTGTCGAACCATGCTCGAGGAGACTACTTTAGCCCATACAGAGACTTCTTCAGCCTGCAGACCTTACCCACTGTCTGTCCTGTGCCAAATCCTGGTGGTATCTTCATATACACATCCTCCACTAGACCCCATGAAGAAACGCATTCTTCACGTCTAGTTGGTGTAGTTCTCATCCACCATTTCCTGCCAAAGAGATCAGTGTCCGAACAGTGCTCATCTTCGCCACTGGTGTAAAAGTCTCATCGTAGTCAATGCCGTATGTCTGGCTGTACCCTTTTGCCACCAGTCGTGCCTTGTAGTGTTCAACCTGCCCTTCTGGATTCTGCTTCACAGTAAACACCCATTTGCATCCCACTGTTCTTTTTCCTGCTGGCAGTGTCACCAACTCCCATGTGTGGTTCTTCTCGAGAGCCCCCAGCTCCTCGTGGATGGCTGCCTTCCACTTTGGGTCCTTAGCAGCCTGCCAGTTGTTAGGTATAGTAACAGAATCTAATGATGCAATGAATGCTCTATGTGAAGGGGATATGTTAGAATAGAAAATAAATTGAGCAAGATCCCAACCATATCTGTCAGGAGGATTACCCGCATTACTACGAGTGGTCTTCCTTACAGACACTGGTGTGGGCAGATGGGTAGGAGTAGAAAGAATGATATCACCTGAAGTAGAGGATGGTGTAAGTGTCTCAAGAGTTGGAGCAGAGCGGGACGAGGGACTAAGCACTGACACTGTAGGTACTTCTGGCACTGTAGGCACCTCTGACTGCTTCCCCATCCTTCTGTATGTACGCAACTCCCCCTGAGCTGTAGGTAACTCCCCCTGAGCTGTAGGCCTAGCACCCCTTGTCTCCTCCTCCTCTCCTTCATCTTCATCCTCCTGCTCCTCTGAATAAGGGACCGAAATTGGGATTGACCCCCTTGAGATCTCACCATTCTCCCCCTCTAGCCTCATACCTCCAGTATCGGGCGAGTCTCCAAAGGCTGAAATTATCCCCAATGTGTAGTATGGCTCGAGCTCTCGAAACCGCACATCCATGCTGACAAAAAATCTTTTTTCCACTGGACTCCAACAGACATACCCTTTCTGTGTGCCAGAGTATCCCACGAACATACACTTCACAGCCCTAGGGTCTAGTTTCCCAACAGATGATTTGTTATCTTTCACAAAGCACACACATCCAAACATCTTCAATGGTAGGGTCCCCCGTTGTCTCCCTTCAGTGTCTCATGCAGAGACTTCCATTTCAATACACTCGAAAGCATCCTATTGATTAAGTGAGCAGCCTTCAAAACTGCTTGTCCCCACAACGTCTTTGGGACATTCATTGCTATCATCATACTCCTATCAACTTCTAGGAGATGTCTATTCTTTCTCTCTTCTAACCCATTCTGAGCTGTGATGTATGTGCATGTAGTCTGGTGTTGTATCTCTTGAGCTGACAGATACTCTCTAAATATTCTGTTGGTGTACTCTGTCCCATTATCTGACCTCAACACCTTTACCATCGTGATCGATCGAAGTCCGATGTGCCTATGAAAGTCTTTGAAACAACCAACTACATCATTCTTATTTTTCATCAGGTACACCCAAGTGACTCTAGAAAAATAATCAATAAATGTAACAAAATACTTGCATCCATTTATAAA
The DNA here is from genome assembly GCA_012295165.1 of Asparagus setaceus. Classification (NCBI taxonomy): domain Eukaryota; kingdom Viridiplantae; phylum Streptophyta; class Magnoliopsida; order Asparagales; family Asparagaceae; genus Asparagus; species Asparagus setaceus. The sequence continues at coordinate 5,834,861 of CM022708.1, forward strand.
ATTTATTAGAAAAGCTCCCCATACGTCAGAATGTATCACCTCAAAACTACACTATTATGCGAACTAACATAAGAGTTTCTAGTAAGTTTCCCAAACTCACAAGCATCACACTGAAGTTTCTGTTAATTTGCTTTCTGAAATAATGTTGGATACATTTTACCCAGAATACTAAATGAAGGGTGTCCCATCCGTTGATGATGTAGCATCAACTCATCTTCTGCGCACACCTCAATTCCTCCTGCTCCCGTCCGCTCAATCATAGATGTCAGTGCTGAGTCCATCCCTTCACGGTCCAGGTACCACAGCTCGCTACGCCATGTGCCAGTCCCAAGTCTTCGCCCTGTCCCCTTCTCCTGAAAGATCACCTTAGAAATATTGAAATAAACAACATATTTCAGTTGAAGGATAATGACACTAATGGATAACAAGCTAACAGGAAATGAAGGAGCACGCAAAATATTAGATAGTGTTACAGAACCTGTACAATTAACAGTGTCCTTACCGACCACAGCCTGTGTTGTACCATCCGTAATCTGGATACTTTCTGGCTCTGCCAGGTGAGTATAAGACAAGAACTCACTGGCATTGTCAGTTACATGTCTGGATGCTCTAGAATCCATTATCCAGTCTGTGGATCTAGTGGCAGCCATGGACGCAAGGACATGTGTGTCGTCCATACCTTTGTTTGGATGGGCGCGAAGAGCGTAACTGGCATTGTCTCCTCCAGAGAAAACAGTAGATGCACCCTCGGACACGTCGCCTACTGCTTTCTGTTTCCTTCTCAGTGCCGCCAAGAGAGCTCGATCCTCCTCAGTAAAAGTCATCTCAGCTTCTTCCTCCCCCTCTGTCACCGATAGATTCCCCCGATGGCCTCCTCTTCCACCTCGCCGGCCTCCACGGACATGGCCACGGCCTCCGGCCTGTCCACGTCCACCCCAGTCCCTCTCTTTGGGTGGCTTAGAGCACATCTGTCTCAGATGCCCTACCTCTCCGCAGTTGAAGCACTGCCCAGTCTCCCTTCTGAATCAAGTGTTACTTGGGTTCAAGACCACCAGTGCTGACTTCTTTCCTGAAAGTCCACATGTCCCATCCACAGGCTCGATACTCTGCCGGTATCATGGCGAGGCGCCTCCTCGGAGATGGAATCTTCGTCTGGGCTAGTAGCATCGCCGTCCTCTGCTCAAATGATGGAGCCAAGTCTCGGAGAAATAACATGGTCCTCTTCTGCAAAGAGGGCTCGCGCTCCTTGCACTCAGGGTCCTTGCAGCTTGCTAGGGGCGAGAAGTGATCGTGATCCAGCCACAAGGGCTCCAGCTCCGTGGCATACTCCTGAACAGTCCTCTCTCCCTGGACTGTAGCTGGTCTCCTTTTCAATCTGGAATACCCTCAGGTTATTCCCCACCCCATCATAGGTCCTCCTCAGCTTCTCCTAGACATCCTGCATATTCCCAAGGCCATCTACCGTGGCTACAATTGGCTAGACTACAGAATTGAGAAGCTAGATATACACCAAAATATGAGTGGACTTCCACTCATCTCTTCCTGCGGAGCCCTCAGCCGGCTCAGTCTTCTCCCCCGTCAGATATCCCTCCAGGTTCCTCCTTGCAACGGTATATCTCACCCGGCGCGACCAACTCAGATATGTCGCTGGCCTTTTGAGCTTCACGTCGATAGGTGGAAGCTCCACCTTCTTGGGCGGTGGCTTTGTTGAGCCCTCTCCCACTGTCATCCTCATGAACTGCATCAAAGTTGAAACATCCTCCGGGTTCAACTTCTTGATGAGTTCCGCCATCGGGTTTGTGCCGGTTTCCATCGATCTAATTTGTGTTCGGTTCCCTCACACCGATCCCACAAATCTAGATCCCACATCCGGCCTTCAACTTTCCTCGTCTCCAAATATCACCCTCTTCTCATCATCCACCTTGCCTCCCGTTCATCTCATCTCCTCAACACGAGGGGGGCTGCACGATCAAGGGGATTATTTCACGAAGGAAATAATCGCCAAAGTGAGTGAAATCGACCAAGCGAAATCTCCACTCTTCTCAGGATCAAAGCAATGTTTGATCCAGAGGGGTCAAGTGTAGATCTGATCCTTAGATCTCTCGAACTCTAGGATTTTGGATCTTGGATTTTGTGAGGAATGACGACTAGGATTAGGGGATTATTTCACGAAGGAAATAATCGCCAAAGGAATGACGGCTAGGGTTATTGTGGCTCTGATACCATGTTGAAAGAAGTAATCAGAAAGAATATTTAGTTCCCTCTCTTAGATGTTATTTATAATATCACAACTACAAAGAGGCTTGTCCCTAATCAATGTGGGACTAAACAATATAAAGAAATAACTCTCAACACTTTTTGCTCTTAGCTTTAGACTGGTGGCTATTAAAAGTAGACAACATGTTAATTGCAATGGATATCATATTTCAGTATAAACCAGATTGTATCCGTTCTGATTCTTCTTTTGCTCCAAGTTTATTTCCATAATGCAGAATATAGTATCATTAACAGGAGACTGATCAAGCAGTTGCATGAAACTGATCTGTATTCTAAGAATTACAACAATCTTTGCGTAAGCTGTTTCCTGATAAGGCATCACATCACTACCTCTTAGAGTGAATCCTGCTTTTCTCTTCAATCATGCTAAGGAGTACCTATCTTTCTGTTCCTATTCCAACTGGAACTTTGGGCTTAATAAATCACACTTCAAGTCTCCAACGTCATAGATCAATTTTCTTGAAAGTTAAGGGCCAATTCTTTCATGTGTTGCCTTTATGATTCTGTATACATACGAACAACTTAAATGGGTTCCTAATTGTTCTTCAATTTCAATTTTGTCAATCTTAACTTCTTTCAAACAACATACAAAGAATAATGACTCAATAACTACCTCATGATTATCCAGCATATGGATGAGATGAGCGGAAAGGATCAAATAAGGGGTAAGAAAGAGTGATGAAGAATTGCTTTGTTCTACCTAATATTATACCCTTACAGGAATGAGTATCCTGGACTTAGCGTATAGCTAACAACTGCAGCTTGGTGGCCTTACAGGCATGAGTATATTGGACTTAGCGCATAGCGAAAAGGAGCTTGCTCTTGGACCAACCGCGTTCAGATCCATTAACATCCTAGATCAAAGTAGCATCTCATTTTATTTCCTCATAATATAGATATGATCTTACTAGTCATTTACTTTTTTTGGAGAAAGAGGATCAAGTAAAGCAAATCGTCTGGAAGTGTATTTTGAACCACTGTATTCAATATTAGTCTTGACAAATGTAGAACATGCACAAAACATGCACAAAACAGTTTTCGGGGACCTTAGTAGTCGACTACTAAGGGTTGTAGTCGACTAATCTGGATTGTAGTCGACTACTCTGAGCTTGTAGTCGACTAATCTGCAGACGACAGAAAAGTGTGTTTCTGTCTTGGGCCTGAGTAGTCGACTAATCTGAGCTTGTAGTCGACTACTATATGCAGATTCAGAAACCGGGTCTGATTAGGAATTGGTTTCAAACCCAATTCGTTTAGAGGCTATAAATAACTCCTAACCTGAGTGTTAGGGTAAGTTTCAAGCACGTTTTGGAGCAGCCTTTGAGAGGGTTTTGTGCATCTTTGGAGAGGAGATCTTTGGAGAGATAGAGAGGTTTGTTTTTAGGGTTTCTTTGTGAGAACTTGTAATCCTAATTTGTATTCTCTCTTTCTAATAGTGAAAATCCCCCCTCCTTACCCCGTGGACGTAGGCAACTTGCCGAACCACGTAAATCTCGTGTCTTTCCTCTTTTATTGTGTTATTGCTTTCGTTTGTGGTGGTTTCTCTCGACGGTTCCGCGGTCCGCGCGCCCAACAACAAAAAACATTGCTTTATAAGTTATTGTTGCTGGATTTTTTATCAGAGATATACATGGTTTCTCATATTTACCAGATAAAATGTGCGCGCGCGCGCGTAGATAGATAGATAGGAGGGAGGGAGGGAGGGAGGGAGGCCTTTAATCAATCTCATTGTGTTAGGAAATTTCTGAACTTCTAACTCCTTTTGTCTTCTGTATAAACTCAAAGTATGAGTCCTGGAGGTAAGTTTGGTACTTTCGAGTTGTGAAGTGATCATCATGATTGAGGGGTTTTTTATTGTTCATTTTCTCCATTTCAGCAGTTTCAGTTGTATCGCTTGGCAGGCGTGGTGTTGTCTTCATCATATTGTTGTCGCCGTGCTCATCATTCTGTCCTCTGTATCTTCTCTGTACAAACTTAGATTGCCCAAAGGGTGTATTAAAACTCTTACTATATGAAGGTGAACAAGCCGTTGGAATAGTTCTTGATGCATGTTTTAGTATCTGAGGGTTTAGATTATCGGTATCGTCACTGAACAAGTTTTGTGTTTGAGAGCATAGATGAGTTTCACTGTCATTGTATCTTGAGCAAGGAGCTCGTGTCACAGAGCATTGATAAGATGGGGTACTGATAGATCTTGAGATAGGAGTTGGTGTTTTAGAGCGTCGGCTTGACGTATTAGATCTTGAGATTGGGTTTGGTTTTTGGAATTGTTGATGGTATGCACTGTCACTTGGCATGTCTTCTTCCAACATCCTCAGTACCTGCAATTAATAACTTGCTAAGCAATGGGACAGCTTGTTGGCTGCATAATTGAACAAAAATCGAAGTCCCTTGAGAAGTTTTATTGCTTATATTTGCATTTTGATAAAAGCCCCAAATCCACATTAGTTTTGAGTCATTGCTGAGAATCTTCTTTCGGTAACTTTTAGGTTGGCTTTTCTGATATAGCACTTTGTATGAGAAATTCTTTTACAGTAAACGAGTTATTTACAGTAAATGACCTGTTACTAAATGGATGCTAAAATCCAAGGAAAGTTCTTATCTTATCAACATTTGGTTTCAAAAGAATGCAAGAAAGCGTGAAAATGATTTATGGCACACACCTGTGACATGCGAGGCCTCATTTCTGGGTTGGGTGAGATACAACAACCGGCAACATGCATCATGAGCTTTATTTCCCTCTCTTCATAGTTCCCGTTCAACCATGGATCAACCAACTCATGCATTCTCATCCCCTGTATTAGTGAAAGTAGCCTATAATGTCAACGTTGAACAAAGTTTAGACATTTACTTTCTTTTGTTACCAACTGTTAGGAATTAAGGTTATTTACAAGCTAACAAAAAACTGATAAAACTCTTATTTTGTATTAGTCTATGAAACGGAATCTGATATTAGGTTAAATCAATCGAGTCAAATATTTTCAAAGGATATAAATCACTGCATTTGAAAGAGATTGTTTAGTCACATTTCAATGTTTCAATCAACTATTTGGACGCTACAGTTACATATTTTATTGGAAACGATTGACATATGAATTATAATTTAGATTTATGATGCGTCTTGGCAAGTGATTATATTTGTTGAACCTCTAGACAAACAGTGCGTTGATCCACACGGAAAACTATTGGGTTCGTGATTAAATGGATCCCTCGTGATTAAATTGATCCACACGGCAAGTTAGTGGACCGTGAGTATATACTGCTGCACTTTGAAGTATCTCCAGCTATATGATCTTCTAACTCATTCTTAACTTGGTCCTGGTATTTGAAAATTGCTATTACGACACAACAATATTTTTTTCCCCTTTTTTTTTGTTTTTGTTTTTTGTTTTGTTTTGTTTTTTTTTTGGAGTATTAATGTGATGACTTACCCATTGAAGGTGATGTAGCTTCTCATGTCTCATTAAATCAATAATCGTTAAACCACTTGTGAGCTCTATCAATAACAATCCAAATGCATATACGTCTGCTTTCTCTGTAATTTGCCCTGTTTGAGTATACTCAGGTGCCAAATACCTGCATAAGTGAAGATTACATATTGTTAGGAGAATTTACCAAAGGAGAACAAAAATAAAAATAAATTAAATAAAAATAAAAATAAAAATAAAAACATAATCTGGTTCCTTGCATTAAGAGTAAGGTCATGATAGTTATTTTGAATTTTAACTTCGAGGATGTTCTTTGATTCTCTTCTTAAAGATGCTGACGGAGAAATGAATATCTTAACAGAAAATTAATGTACAGTGAGAACCATATACCCACATAAACAGATTAATGATATATCAGAATTTGGAATGTGAAAATTATTTAACTAACGCTTTTGTTCGTGTTTGTTCAAGTTAAAATTATTTAACCAGGTAGTTCTTTGATATTTGTTCAAGATTTTGCTATTTTAATTATCTCAGTTAACATTATGCACAATGAGCATAGGAACTATTAAAATTTGGTACAACTTATGTTTTGTTTTTCCCTTCTGTTTTATGTCTACTTTCTCTTCCCTTTCTTATCTCCTACCTTGTATTGCATCTTGATTGTCTCTGTAATGGTATCTTTTTATAATCCCTAGTTCATATATGGATATCCTTAGTGCTGAACTGTCATTAGGGTGAGTTAATTTCATTGTGCAGGAAAACAATACTCAGGTTCCCTGAGATTAGTTTTAGTGAACCAAGCATCACTAGAATCCTGTTGAAACACCTGGAACACTACTTTCCACTAAAAGAACCTCATTGTCTTGCTTCATTAAGTTGAAAGAAGAACTTATTTCAGAGATAAATTTCCGATGACAGAATCTTAACTACATGTATAAACCAACAGCTTCATGAAGAGGAAGCTGCCAAAGTTTTAAATTTCCAGAGTCTCTACCTTAAAGAACCTCTACTCCACACTGGATCGAATCACTTCATAAAACCTTAAGTTAAATGATGAACTTGGGCACCTAAAACAGTTACAAATCAAGGCTCTAAAAATGGAGCATTGAATATTTGACTTCATACAGAGAAGATATAAATTCTGAAAGATTAACGGTGAATACAGGTATATATTAATTTTCCATTACTGAAATAATCTTACCCTATTGTTCCAACTATACGCGTCTCTTCAGCGGTCTGACCATCTGTTTGCCACCTTGCTAAGCCAAAATCTCCAACCTATGAATACATTGAACAAAAATTGAATAAAAATTTTGAGTGAGATATTAGACTAAACGGTCAATGATATAAAGAAGCAAAATCTTATTAATGAGAGGTGATATAACCATGGGCTCAAAATCATGGGTAAGAAGAATGTTCTTAGGTCTGAGGTCTCGATGTACAATACAACCGACACGACAGTCTTCATGAAGATATCGTAGACCTCTTGCTGCTCCAATGGCTACCTTCTGTCTCTGATGCCATGTCATCACCTTTTTTTCATCCTTCGCTACAATTATGTTTGAAACAATGTTAGCTACAAACTATGACTATCAGTTTTGCAATCATGTAATTTTAGATGTTAGTCCCCTAAATCTTTAACATTATGAAATTAGTCCCTCAAATCATTGAAATTGCTATAGGTCCCCTAATTCTTAAGTTATTTGAAATTAGTCTCTAGGTTGGCTTCCTGTCCTCAGATCCATGAAGACTACTGCATGAAATTCTTAAATTCTATCCTGATGCTTAGTTTTTTCTTATTAGAAGATTCTCTCACAAGCTATTATCAGGGTACAAATGTAGCTGAATATCAAGAAATGTGATTATCAGTACTAAAAGGACACTTGAATTTTAATCTCATCCATAATTCTCTGTAACACCTCAACTCTCTTGCTAGATTTAGATTACAGTGCCTAGATAAAGAATAAACCACTACTACTTCAATTGGCTTTTGGAATCTTTTGAAAAACAAAATGATGGTACAAAGGAGCAGTGAGTTCTATAAACCTACTTGTGGGAAATATGTATCAATTGGTCAACCAAATATCCACGATGCCACTCCCACAGAGGAAAGTATAAACTGCTTTTGTTGTAACTCTAGTGATTGCAAAATTTTGTTTTAACGCTTTTACCCTCACGGGTCTATTTTCCAAAAACAAATTTCTCTTTCTCTGAGGATAAAAGAGTAAAAAAATTCAATTCACTGTGGAGGTCTATATACAAAAATAAAACTAGAGAGGTAATCAGTTCAAAACTGTGATACTACAAGCGGTTTATCCGCAATTAACCCTTCAAAAATATGAAGTTTGAAGAAAATAGAGACAGGACTAGCGAGAAGATTTCGAGGAACCTTACAATGTAAATGTTCGTCCAATGATCCATTGCAAGCAAACTCGTAAACCAGCAACCATTCCTTCCCCTCGACACAATAACCCACTAACATCACCAAATTCTTATGCTGTGCACAGCTCAACACCTCCACCTCTGAACAGAACTCCAATGCACCCTGTGCACTTGCCTTCTTGTGCTTCTTCACTGCGACGACCTGTCCATCCTCCAAAACTCCTTTATACACCGGTCCAAACCGTCCCTCTGATAGAAAATTATCTGCTGAGAATCCACCCGTAGCTCTCTCCATTTCTTTGTAAGTGAACTTACGTGGTGGTTTTCTGAAAATTGGTGCCTTGTGTTTGCAAACTGAGCAGAGTGGAGGTGGTTTTTTGGGTTGTTTCGTGGGGAGAGAGAGGGATTGGCGGATGCTTGATTCTCGCTCTAGTTTGGATTGTCGTGGGATTGATCTTGATGCTACATTGATTCCGGTGCCTTTGAAAGACTGTCTTGGTTGCATAGGAGATTTATGATCAATGGTTGCAGCATCTGTTGACCATCTTTTCTCAATGATTGGTGCGTCTTTGGACGCATGAACACTGATTTTGGTTCCTGCTTCAACTGGTTAACAGTGAACTCGAGAAGTTGATTTATGGTTCTTTTATTGGCTATATCATAATCTTGTGATATATAAGTAGTTTTGTTCATATGTAACTATTACTTTGTCTTTTCATTTATTCATGTGACTAGAATAGAAGTACATGATCAATTGAGCATGAACTTTCGCGTCCTTTGGAAAAAAAAAACAAGAAGAAATGAACTCATCATGAGATATATGCTATCAAATGTTCATTTATATTCTGTACAGCCAAAACTTATGTGTGTGTAAAGAACCACTAACCTGTGGAACTGTCTTTGAATGAACTGATACTTCTGGTAGTCGCAGAATCCACCGACTTCCTGCTCTCAGTGCCTGACTCGTTTATACCAACTATGATAGTGTTTATTCTTGTTGTAATCAATAAACATTATAAGGATACATATAATGGAAACGAGCAGAGGTTGATTATTTGATTTTTAGTAATAGTTCAGAAATAAGACCAAATTAAACTGTTGTTTGTAGGTTTCACTTTCTTTGCTTATGAGCATAAGATTGCAGGCTATATTATTCTGTGTAGAAGGTCATAATTGAATCATGTAGATTTAATTACAACATCATTTTCCTATGATTGAGAGTCTGCATTAAACGTCAACGGTGTTTAATACTCAGCTGTTATTTTATGTCTCCTGCATACATTTATCGCTGAGTATCAAACAGTTATTCTGTTATCAGTCTATATTGTTCTATTGAAATATCTAAATGTGATAAGATATCATCCATATCTCTGTTAAACTATTTATTTATGTAATAAATAACATGATAAAGTTAAAGATAGCTCACCTTGTCTATTTGAAGCCTCTGTGGACACCTGATGGTTATTTAATGCATATATGCTATCTCTTGGCCGTCTCTTATATTGTTGCTCATTCTCAGTAACTAAGCCGATGTAGTGTTGAAGTGTAGGCTTCAAGGGTGGCAGTTCTCTTGCAGATTTAGCAGCAGCACCATCTTGGTCAGAGCTGAACCCGAGAGAGCTAGAGGCATTACTGCTCAAATTCATCAAACTATTACTTTTCTGTGAACTTTCATTGCTTCCATTTTGTACTTTAAGTGCATCAACATAACGAGGTTCTTCTTCTGCTGCTGCATTTATCAATTGTAGGATTTTGGGAATGGAGTGGTCGATAACGATTACGTTGCAGTTTATCTGTTTTGAGCAATATTCACTCTCCTTCTTCAGGGGGCTGTCCTCATAAAACCCTCAATTTTTTTAGTTCTAGTAGGTTAAAAGGTTAACACTGTAGTATCGTTGTTTTGAACTTACTGCCCCTATCGTTTCATTTTGGCAGATAGAACCCCTGGGTTAAATTTTTTGACTCTTTTACCATGCTTGAAATTTTGGCAGATATTGCCCGTGGGTCAAATTAGTGAGTGTATCTGAGGGTAAAAGAGAAAAAATTTACCCAGCCGCTCTATCTACTAAAGTAAAACTACAGGGGCAGTAAGTTCATAACAGCGATACTATAAGGGGTCCATGTGTAATTGACCCCATCATAATCTAGAAATATCGGAACTTACCTGTCAAGAATTACCCAGCTTGCTCGATACTCTTCAGCTTTATCAGCAACAGAGTTGATCTGTGCATGTTGAAGGATCCTCACTTGCATTCGTACTTGCTTCACATTATTTTTGCAACACAAATCATTCATCATCTCCAAACAGACTTCAGTTAACCCTTGCATGTTCTCACCGTATACTCCATTTAAGCTCTTCTTTTCTTTTATACTATCATTCCGCAGGTTCCATTTATTTAGCAATGCTGATCAAGAATACAGAGAAGAGATATGAAGATCAATTTCTGCAAGAAAAAAACTAGTAACAGAGAAGAAAAGGAGAGTGATTTTACAAGTAACAAGATGGTTGAAGCCTGATCGATTGTTCGGATTGCCTGAAAACATCGGTTTTATCAGTGCCAAGAGGACTAAGGTATCGTTAGGTTGAACTATATTGCCTATTGCCCACTCTAATGCATAATCAGTTATCTCCTTGGTTGCGTCTACTGCTACTACTACCACTGAGCTTTCCTTTGCATGGGCATCACCTGTTCTTCTCAGACCTCCCATGTCTTGCTCTTTTGCTGAGGATTATGGTAATGTTACACCTTGACATGATAGTTAAAGAGAAGGATCAATGTAGTCAAATTAGACTGAGTCATATTGCTCATTTGCCTCCATTGGGCATAATTAGTGAGATTTATGTGTTGTGGCTATGCTTAGTAGAATGATGAGACTAAGTATTAGATTCTCTGCTGTGTTCTATTCTATTGAATATTTCCTATTTTAATTTCTAATGATGATTTCAGCACTCACTTATTTTAGCAGCCGACTTTGCACTGTTTCAATTACTCTGAACATTTCTTTTTGATTATAATTAAGTAATTGGATAAAAATTCTATCAGCATGATTGTTGAAGGCAGCCGGTGTCAGAATCTGAATCCAACGAGAACAGACAATGGCTAGAGACACAGTGAAGTTTGAGTATGGAGGAACTTGGAATTATGTATTGAATTGAACTACTCAGTTTCTACACTATAATGATGTGTCCAGTGTTACTTGGTTGACTGGCTGGTTATTTAGTTGGAATTTAGTATAATTCAGTTTGTATTTGGATGATGTTGGTGGATTTTAAAGGCTATTATCCTCACCTAAACTAGTGAGAGTTTTTCTCATTCAACTGTCAAACTTTGAGAATCATAACTAGCAGCTTGTCTTGGCAACTGCAGTTAGAATGAACCAAACAGCTCCTAGATGCGCAACACTCAATTACTGTGATAAGATATTGGTATATTTTCCCCTCTTCTTAAACTTCAGTTGGTTATGTAAGTACTCTCCAAGCCTTTGAAAATTACTGCATCTTTCATAAAGACTTCACATTCACTTAACTGAGTTGGCATCAAGAGAAGATGATATCAACCTGACAAAAGTGCTCTATGGATAACACAACTTGTCTTGGCAACATATTATGCTAAAGGACATATAAGATAATGATGAATATAAGGACAGCTAAAAAAGAAGAAAAAATATAGAAGATCCCCATGCTGCTGTTACCCATTTCAGCAAGCTCCATGCATCTGAATCTCATATATAAACATGCAAACACCCTTCCATTGTTTCCTGTCCTATAGTTCATCTGACCTCAACACACCTAGAACAAAATGCAAAGTTTAGTGGCATGTATGTAACAACTAAGCTATATAGATGAACAACTTTAAAGACTTACTTACAACCATAGAAGAAGAAATTGCATAAGAGAAAAAAGATTATTCATCAAAAGGTTTCATCCTTCCTGGTACAAAAGAAACCAAACAATTGCAATTGACATTCTTTGTGATGTTATACCCTCTGAAACTAATCCAGAATCAACAAACAAAAAGAATCAAAACATACAACAACAACAAAAAAAACCATCTCCGTCAAAAGAACTCCATGTCCAAATATCTATCAGAATTCTTCACATTAACACCCCCTCCACCATTCTCACCACCCACATCAACCAAATGGTCACCATTCTTCCTATTATAAGGCCTCGGTATCTCCGGCGGGCAAGCACACCTTATCAAAGCCCAATTTACACTCTGAAAAAATGGATGCTGCTTAATCTCAGTAGCCCCTCTCCTATAAGCAAGCCTCTGTTGAGGTTCCTTCACAAGCAAACCCCTGATCAGATCCCTCGCTGCGAAACTCACATTTGGAACTTCTGGAAACTTCAGAGGCTCACCAACCACATTAAACAAAGTAGCCCGGTTCCCCGACCCTTTAAATGGGGTTTTTCCAAACAAAAGCTCGTATAGAAAAATCCCAAATGTCCACCAATCGACTGCGCTGCCATGGCCTTCGCCTTTGATGATTTCAGGAGCAAGGTACTCGTGTGTCCCAACAAAGGACATGGAGCGTGCGCTGGTGGGCTCTGCTAAAAGCTCGGGGAGAGGGATAAAGTGAGTTGAGGTTGAAATTTCGCTATTGTTTCTTGGTTTGTTGAGATCTTTGGATCGGGAGTTTGATAGAAAGCGAGGAGGGGCGAAGCAAGTTGGTTGGATACAAGAAGGAGGCTGGATGCAGGAGGAGGGTTCAATGCAGTAACCAGAGGATTTTGAGGATGTGTCTGAAGCGTTGTATCTTGAGGATTTAACGAGGGTAGGAGAGACAGCACAGCGGAGAGAGAGGTCGAAGTCGGAGAGCATGATGTGACCGTCTTCTCTGACGAGGACGTTTTCTGGTTTGAGATCTCTGTAGATTACGCCGAGCATGTGGAGGTATTCCAATGCGAGGAGGACTTCAGCTACATAGAACCTGCAACATTATATTTATAAAGGCCAAGTTTAATACGATAAATAAGTAACACATGTGGAAATTGATAAATTGATAAATTGTCACTCAGTTTGAGAGCAAATTATAAAAGATAATTATGAAAAGATGCGACAAACGAGAATCATAGATATTGTTTGCCCTCTGTCAATGAAAGTTTTCTTTTTCATGAGAAGTTTAAAAGTTATCTCTATTGAACTTGAAGTAATGATAAAAGAACCAGCCAGGATTTCAAGCTTGGTTATTCATAGAGGAAGAAAGAAAGTCCATGTGTCTGAATCCCCTTTTGAATTAAATTACGGTTTAAGTACTACTACCAGTCTCCATTCATTAAGGAGATAGTACTTGGAAGAAAAAAAAAAGACTTATTTTGAAAATTGAAGTTCATCAGAACTGTTCGCCATCTCAACCAGAATTCTATCAGTTACCAACTAGAAAAACATAACACACAACTCTAATTGAGCAGGCTAATTGGAATCGCATGAGTTGTGACTGTGTACCAATATAGGTCACCTGATAAGCTCGCTAGGCTACTTAGAATCAAATAGAATAGGCCCTTAGGAACACAACTTTATTACTCACTGTCAACCTAACATCAAATACATATGACTGTATGAGTTAATGGCAATATCCAATCTAGGCACATATCTGCAAGAAAGTAACTCGACATATAGCCCAACAAGCAATATAGCTTGTTTCGATGTAATCTTATTAATGAAACATCTTTATTGTCATCTTATTAATGAAGAAGGATGGTGTTCTGTGTTTTACTCAAAAGGAAAAATAAGAGATACAACCTAACCGACAAGTTGGCTGGATGCTAGTGAAGAGATATAACTTGCTAGGTCCCTCTATACTGTGCCACACCATCTACTTAGCACATCAATTATCTGAGATGCAGTGCAACTGAGATCACTTTTTAAGTATTTAGATTAGTATCTTTCAGAAATACTGAAGACATGGACATGCAACTTTAGTTTCCTTGATGCGACCAAATGAATTCAAGAGAGAAAGGATGATGATAGTTGATGCCAACATTTCTAGCATTAATCCACAACTTGCAATTCCTATCAGCTTTAGAAATTAAACAACACGACCACAATCTCTGAAGGACAGATGGCTACTTTTCCAATTACAACAAATTCTTCAAAAACCATTTACTCGTGAAAACATAAAGAAAAACGAATTAGTTAAGAAGCTCAAAAAACTAGAATTCATTAGTTGTTACTCTTATCCACCACCATAAATATTAAGAAATAGGGACAACAATAACAAGGCCCTTTTATTACAAATTTTGGGATCAGCTATATGAATCATTTTCCTCCATTCAGCTCGGTTCAGCTCTCTACAAAGGTTTCTTTATCAAATCGGCAATTACTAGATCCTTATACTACTTAAATCTACATCTTTGGTCTATCCCTGTTCCTATTATGCACTAAGTTAACTATCCTATGACTCCTGCTATGCAAACAATGGTCCCATGCACATACCCAGGCCATCAGAGTATTCTCATTCATATTATTCTCATTGTAAACTATTTTTAGAAAAATAAATCCCGAGCTACCAAATAAACTAATAAAAGAGAAAATTCCAAATCATCCGGATGACCACCCATAACTTTCTTTCAAGTCATGCCTGCAGCTTAAAAAGTGATTTAAAGAGTGAAAATGGCTAGCAATTCATAGTTATCAATTGGCCTACTAGTAAACACTGCAGTAGAGGACTAGTATATGCACTCTCAACTCATGACACTGTTATCTGACATGGATATAGGGGCAGGCCTCGTAAATATAGTTACCCTCTGTGCTCCTCTCTCAATGCTTTAAGTTGTAAAGTTTGTACCCATGATTTACAGGAAGGAAAAAAGCTTGGACAACTCACATGCTTGTCTACAAAACAGCCCTCACCTTTCTACTAAAAAGTTGTTCGTTCCTTAAACTTCAATTCCACGCAAAGTAGTTCTTAATATATGGTTCCTTACTAAAGAAGAAATCTGAAGCATTCATACATAGAAACAAGTTCTCGATGATCCAGCTAATGAGTACAGATCATGCAAACAAAGTCATGGAAGCAAGCAATTACTAAGCTTAGATTATCATTATTGACAACCATCTTTATATGGACATAGGACAAAATTGCCAAGTGTGCTAGTGTCCTAGAGCATCCAATACAGAAACTTTGAAACGTGAGGTCTCAGATACAGGGACAATATATGATAATATATAGTATAACCCATATTTAGAGGAGCAATAGGTTATATTTTACACTGGTTATTTACCAATCTCATGACATCAATATAGTTAAGAAAAGATTATATTTTATTTCAGTGGAGAATATGGACACCATCTTTATTTTATTTCAATTTGTTTAACTATTAGTAAACCGGCAAAACAATGAAGAGTTTTATATTTCATCTCTTTTCTTACTGGCATTATACAATCTCCAAGAAACTTTAAAGCATAGTTGCGCGACTCCCCGGACCCCCCCTCGAACCATCGTATAGTTCCTACGAACAGATTTCCGGGTACATTTATGAACCGATTCCCTCCGATACACGAACCGGTTCCCCAAAACTGGTGTACCACTTACAAGTATGCTAGATGCAAAGTTTCTTTAAGTGCACGTGCACAAGACGCAATGCAATGTGTGCAATTAAGTGAAGGGAGAGACACAATAGAATGTATGAGCTGATGACTTTACTGTAACTAAACACGTATGTTAATTAAATGTAAAACGAAACCATGATCCTAAAACGAGCTCTGTGAAAAAAAACCTAAACAAAGAAACAAACTTTATCAAAAGAAGTATTCAAGTATTTTGTATGAAAAAAATATTAAAATTCCTAATTAGCTTTCTAGTTTTCTACTATGTACTTTGGAAAAATTTAAGTGCATCCTAAAAAAATATACAACGTACCATTAACCAAATTTGCGTACCGAAGCAAGCTACCCCTAACGAATCCAAATTTTCTACGTGGCGAATTTCGTACCCGAATTCATGTCGTGACCTGCTACGTACCACGTACTGTGTAACTATGCTTTAAAGAGCACACCACTCAGAAAGTGCAAAACAGTAGCTCACGCTAAGGTCAGCATGCTGACCACTAGAAAAAATTTGTACTCATAAGGAACAAGGATGACAATTGAGCTTTGCTATTGCAACAGTCACAACTCACAAGCAGTATATAATGGTCATTCTGGACAACCAAGAGGCTACTTGATAAACTCATGAATATTTTTATCAAAAAAAAAACTCATGGATATGAGAAGATAATATTTCTAACGGTCAAGATCAAATATTAGTGTGTAACAATATGAGATAATAACCTTTTGACACAAACAGAACAAAATTTGAAGCTTTCAACTTTGATAAATCAACGTAAAATGGTAAGAAAACCATAACAGTCAGGCCTATCCCGACTATTACTCAAGTTATGTTCAACATTGAGTGTCATGAAATATGTTGCTTACAGTGAAAAAAGAAAAAGAAGAATGATCTTACAAACAAAAAGGAATATCAAAAAGTTATATAAGAAAAGAAGTTATGCATGACTTGGCATGCAAACAATAGATTTTGTAACTCGAAGAAAGAGAAATATGATTAACAAGATGTTACAGGATCTAACTTTTGCATTATAAAGAAACTTCGACAGAACATCTTGGATAAGAAAAACAGACATATCCCGTATCTGTAAACTGACATATTAAAGAATGAAGAAGATGTAAAATCACCACGAATAGCCCATAAATATGGTCACATATAAGTATACAGGTCATGAGCATATAATCTATAAGATCACTTACCCTCCACGAGATCATATATCTCTACCCTCCTAGCTATTGTAGACTATAGCGGCATAGCCTGACCTAAAACTAAGCATAACATATACAGGCTCTAACAACTTTTCTCCATGGACTCCAAAATCTCTTTTGGTTGCAATCGGTTTGCTTCTTATGTTTAAGTATAATAACGGTTATAAATAAAACCTGACTTTCCTTAAATTTAGTAAGCTTTCATATGGGCAAACTCTATCGTGCAGATCAGCCCTACAGCTCCCTTATGGAATCTTCACAATATATCGTCAACTTGTCCATGTTTACTAAAGCCAACAATCTGCCAACGAATCTCTACATGAAATGAGAGAAGTGAATGCTACATCTGTTGGTCATTTATTCTATATTTTGCTTAGTAAATCAGGCAGCACTGTCGCGCATTGCCTGCCTTGATCTAATAGATTTATTTGGGCAGCATTTAACCATTACCCATGACTGAGTCGACTTTGCACAGATATGCACATGGTAATTATATAGCTAGTATAAATGGAAGAAAATAGAGACAAATAAGTGAATCCACCTACTACTGAGGTCTATACAAAAATAGTCAACCCTGGAAACACAAAATAAGGTAATATTAATTGCCTAGTAAAGCACTCAAAGTAACTTACCAAAATTTCAAACTCCAAATGGTAAATGTTTTGTATTAGCCCATTTATTATAGAGGACGAGAAGGTAAATTTCACAAAACCCCCCTGAATGATAATCAATGTGAATGTAAATATGTTTTATATTGGCAGCATTCTAATATTTTGGACGTAAGATGCACAAGAACCAATCTTTTCACGAATAAAGATTAATAATCCTATACTAAAAAGCAAACCTCAAGATACAATCATTGAATTTTACCGAGTTCTACCAAATGCAACATCAAGAAATCAAAAAAGGGGAACGCACCTCGCAGCCTGCTCAGGGAAATACTTCCCGGGCTGCCTCTGCCTTAGCGCATGCAAATCTCCACCAGGGCAATACTCCATCACAAGGCAAGAAAACTTCTCCGTCTCAAAATGCGTATACAAACTCGGCAGAAAAGGATGATCAAGACACTGCAAGATCTCCCTCTCTGTCTGAGCCCTCGGTAGCTTCTTCCTCCCCTCAAGCGCCTCTTTGTCCATCACCTTCATCGCAAAATAACTCCTCGTCCCGCTCAACTCCGCCAAATACACACTCCCAATATCTCCACACCCCAATCTCTTCAACAGCCTAAAATGGCTCAACCCGATAGCTCCATCTCGTTCCTTAATGGCTCGAATCGCCTCCCACCTCGAATCGTTGGCCTTATGTGGCTTGTTCATGTTGCTACTTCGAGAGAGCCCGCTCGACGAGAGGGACCCACTCTCGTCGCTCACCTCGCTGCTAATGCTGCCATCGGCGCTGTAAGTGGGCTCCTCGCCCGCGTTCTTGATGCTTCCGGCGACAGTGGTGGCCATTGAGACGCGGGCAGTGACGAAACTGGCCGAAGGGGACGAAGGCTGCTGGGGTTCAGGGCTCAGTTCTTTGACTGCTTCAAGAATGGGATCAACACTGAGGGTTTCAAGCTTGCTCCCCAAATGGGCAACATGGGTATCAGGGGATTCGGCCGGAGAATCCATATCGGGGTCTCGAAGAAGAACTTGCCTAATGGTTTTCTTCATCTTTGGACTGTGATGATGATGAAGTTCTTTGAAGTTTAATGGGGTTTTTCTGGGTGTAGATGACGTTGACGCTGCCGCTGCCGCCATCTCATCACTCTCTCAAATTCAACCCAATGCAGCTCTTAAAAGTGTTCAATCCCAAATACTCTACATAGATTTTGGGCATAAATGGATGAAAAAGAATCAAAAATAGAGAAAACCCAGATCAGAAGAGGGCTAAAGATTGAGTAAGAAGAGAATTTTACCTGAAACGGTTGGAGATTCTTCAAGAATCAGAACTGGGAGGCGAGAAAAAGATGGAAAATTTGCCGGTTTTGGAGATCTGGGGTCGGGGTCCAAACGCAAGAATTTGTTAGTTTTGTTGGGATTTTATTTAAATTGGGTTTGATCGCAAAACATCCGCAAGAAATTTAGTAGGGGGCTGAATAATGAGGACCCACATGTGTGCACATGAAAGAGAGGAGAAGGTGCATGTGCCATTTGGGTTTGTTGTACACTAGGCACTCATTTGTCCATCTACGTCAAATGACAATAATAATATTGTTATTATTGGTATAGTTATTAATATTGACAATGATATTTATTTGTATAATGTTTTTGAATAGTAGTGTGCTGTCCGAGACTTAGGAGACATTTGTTTAGGAAAAGCTATGTTAGGAGTTATCTTGTTGATAGATGTGGGATCTCCTTAGGGGAGCTATTCTTGGTAGGTCGTGTGTACATAGATCATTTCTTCTTTTGCCCAAGGAAAGATGAAAAACTTTTTTTTTTTTGGTAAATGAATAAATTCTCATTATACTAATGGAATGTATACAGAAAAGAGATAAAAAAAATGCTCAAACTGAGCTGAACAAGATGAACAAAAACTACAAAAGAGCTAACAAACACTATCAAAGATATATTTATATACAATGAAAATATATTCAATGATGAGGAATTTTCCCTTTAAACACTGTGGTCAAAACCTTCCGTTTGATAGCAAAAGCCAAATGATTGGCATCAGAAGACTTTTGTGCAAAGAACCTGTGATTTCTCTTAAACCGTATATGGACTGCAACAGCAACACTGGCTTTGAGAATTCTGCTATTCACCTTTCTATGTTGATAGTTTGACATGTCAATCCTAAACTTTGTTAGCGTTCATCACTTTTTCTGAACTCAAAAAATTGGAATTTGGTAAGAAAATGGTTTCTCGTTCACTTTTCTATGTTGATATTCTTGAACAAAATTAACATCCACTTTAAGACGCTTTGAGGTATCACATTGTCAATGTAGAACTTCAAGATTAAAAGGGATGCAAAATTTAAGGGTATTTAAGTGAAATAAACTTGTGGTGGTCGGTAGGAGGTTCGCGCTGCTCAAAACGCATTTTCCACTTGGCCATCAGGATGTTATTCTCACAGTAGTACCTCACTGTCGTCTTCAATCTGGTTGACTGAG
The DNA here is from genome assembly GCA_012295165.1 of Asparagus setaceus. NCBI lineage: Eukaryota > Viridiplantae > Streptophyta > Magnoliopsida > Asparagales > Asparagaceae > Asparagus > Asparagus setaceus. The sequence continues at coordinate 5,854,807 of CM022708.1, forward strand.
ACCATGTTGACAGACAAATACTTGAAGACTGCCTTAATGCTAACGTCAGAGTCGTATTCAAAGGAACTAAATACATTTTAATTTGGATCGCAAAGCCTAATAACAGTAATACAGTTTTGGATGCAAATGGGTCCATTATTTATGAATCAAACGTGACACTTATCATTTTGGTAAATTCTCGTTCATTAAATAAATACATATTTCTTTATCTCCTTCAATGTTCTTATAAGAAAAGCAAAAGTTAAAATTTATGACGAACATTTTCTTTCTTCTTAGAAGGAGAAAAAACCATGCATTTTCTCTTATAATTTTTCGAAGTTGATGTCTAGAATAATCTTATCTGTAACTAAAATTGCCAATATTTTCCTATGATTAACGTTCTTCTCTTTTTTTTTTTTTTTTATGGAAATGTAATAATTTCGTTTAACTAGAAATAGCTAGTGCATCCAGTCAAAGCTCCCGAGCAACGGAGTCGGAACTTATACTTAACCAAGAACGTGAAGTACCCTCATAGGCCTCATAAGCAGCTAGCAAGTGAGCGACAATGTTACATCTAACAAAAGAAAACTATAATTGGATTCCATCATGTAACTGATGATGCATTGCATCACATATGTAAGTAAACCTTATACCAGTAGGTTGAAGGAGCTTCTTGAAATCTCCAGTAAAAAACAACCAACTCCTTTGCAAAACGAACACCCTCAAAATCTTTTTTTTTTTTCTTTCTGTTTTTTTCCTTTCATTCGATCCAAGCTGCTGGAGAGCAACAACCTCTCCAATCCTTATCTTATTATTGTCACTTCATATTCTCCCCTTCTTTAATGTTCTTATCTAAACATCTCTTTTATATATGAATTCCTATCCAAACTGCTTCAACTATAAATCTAATAGGGATGGTAATAATTTTAACTAAGTATTTACAATTCGAAATACGATAGAAAAATTTATTTCTTTTAAACTCTTTTGATAAAAATTTTAGATAAATAAAAGCCAAATTACAGTATGACACCAAGAATTTAAGTTATTTGCCTGTTGGAAAGAAACAACGAAAGGTAAAAGTTCTAAAACGATTAAGTAAAAAAAAATAATAATAATGATCATTATTATCACCAATGGGTGGCTCAGGTGGTTGGGTTGTAGAATTTGTTCTCAAGTGCTTAGGTTTGATTTGCTGGACCCAAATTTACCTGGTGATGTGTAGGATTAGAGGTGAGCCTTAGCACTCCGAGTTTACTTGGTTAGTTAGAGGTCCTAAAATGGCAAAGGTTCCCATATCAACAAAATAATAATAAAACAAAATAATAATAATAATGATCATTATTTTTAGGGTTTTCTCTATGTTAGTCCCTTAAATTATTAATATTTTGATATTAGTCCCCTAAATCTTTATATTTTGATGTTAGTCCCCCAGATCACCTTAATACCTTTTTCTCAAAAAACAATTTACCTTTTTATGTTATATTAGTCTATGTAATTAGTTGATATTAAATGATTGGGGAATATTCTATTTTCTTTAACTTTTTTCTTGAATGGACATCTATGCCGCTCAGGGGTGCATTCGGTCCGGATACGGCTCGGATATGATGCTTACCATATCCATATCCGCTTACCCATCTCGGATACGGATACGGATACGGATATACCTCGGTAAGGAAAATTCATAACCATATTTGCTAAAATCGGATACGGTTATGGATATACATGCGGATATACAAGCAAATACACATGCGGATACAAAATGGATATGAGAAAACTGGATAATATTGAGAAAAACATAGTTCATGTGATAAAAAAGAGTTTGTTAATATGTTCATTATAACTAAAAAGCTAAGATTAGACATCTTGATCATCAAAATTAACCACAAATTGATAATCTAAGAATTAAAACTATCGTAAGAGTATGACTAATATGTATTCGGATATTTCGGATACGGATACGGCTATTTCACTACAAAACCATATCCGTAACCATATCCTATCGGTTATAGATTTGAGTAACCATATCCGTATCCTAACGGATACGGTTACGGATATTTCCTCGGATACAGATACGGTTTAACACCCTTAGCTCAACCCAAAAACCTAAACCCACAAACCCTTTAACCTTAAACCCGTTAAGAGTCCCCAAATCCAAATTCATTTATTCAAAATCTAAGCCCAATTCACCTATCTTGTTCTCTAACGGTCTCCTCTCCACCTTTATGAATCCAAATCCCAAACCCATTAACTTAAACCCAATAACATCTTAATCCATTTAAAATTCCAAACCTAAATCCATTTAGCCAGTCATCTTCCCAATCAGCTACCCTTTTCAGCTAATCTATGAAAGTAATGGCGACTTCCTCCATTAATAAAAAAGGACTCCAATGTCTATTCAAGATGTCACCTCCATTAAACTATTCTTACCCCCAAACATGTTTAAACTCTTGAATAAGCCCTAGGTTGAAGTAACTTTGTCAATAAATTTTCTAAATTTTTGGGGCTAACAAAATTTTCTAATTTATAGGGCTAACAATTGGGGTATCGACCTTAAAGAAGGGTAATTTTATAATTATACAACTATGGTTTACCACTACCTCAATCATGGATAGCATTTTAGACAAAATAGTATTAGAGGGACTAATATCAGCATATTGAGGCAATTTAAGAGACTAATATTAGAATATGAAGATTTGAGGGACTACTATCAAAATGGTAACGATCTAAGGGACTAGTATCCAAAAGCTTATTTCTAGGTTTATTTGCACTTAAATAATCCATAATTTACCCCATTTTAAGTTTGATGCTCCTATAAGTTTTTTCTCAAAAATACACTAAAGTTCAACAAATATTAACTTTGATATCCAAACATTTAACAAACATGCAACTTTCTTACCCCATATTTTAACCAAAAAATTGACCAATAAGCTTAAGTTACCTATATTCTGTTAAAGGCAAATCTTCACCTTAGGTCCTTAATGTATTAGCCAAATTTTATTTGGGTCCTTAATGTTTGAAAGTCATCAACAGAGATCCCTAATGTTTTCTCTATCATCAAATTAGGTCATTTTCGATATTTTTCGTTATCTATTGCTGATGTGGCAGCTGACTGGACTGTTTTTTCTCTCTCCTTTTTGCACATAACCCCCTATAAGTTTTAAAAATTACAAATAACACCCTGAGAGTTTTTAAAAATTACAAATAACACCCTGTTAGTTTGGAACATCACAATATGCCCCTAAAATTTTCAAAAGCTACAAGTGATCTGATAAAAAATTTACAACCAACTCCTTGAAAGTTTTAAAAGCTACAAATAACACCCTAAAGTTTTAAAAAATTACAAATAACACCCTGTTAGTTTGGAACATCACAATATCCCCCTAAAATTTTCAAAAGCTACAAGTGGTCAGCTAATAATTTTACAACCAACCCTAAATGTATTGAAAATTACAAATAAAACCCCAAAAGTTATTTGTATTTTTTAAGAACTTCAACGGTTGTTTATAAAAAATTTAGGTGTCTATTTATAAAAATTTTAGGGGTCTATTTATAGTTTTAAAACTTCTAAGAGCTGTTTGTATATTTTTAAACAAGGGTCCCCTAAAATTTCTAAACTGTCTCCTAAAACTTTTAAAATTATAAATAACTCCCTAAAATTTTATAAAAGCCTCCTAGAAAATATGCAAACAACCTCAGAAATTTTGAAAACTATAAATGAATCTCTAAATTTTACAAACAAACATTCAAAATTTTATAGCCAGTGAAAGTTCTAAAATTATAAATAACTTTCGTGGTGCTATTTATAATTTTAAAACTTTCAAGGGGTTGGTTGTAAATTTTTACCGCACCACTTGTAGCTTTTGAAATTTTTAGGGGATATTGTGATGTTCCAAACTAACAGGTGTTATTTATAATTTTAAAACTTTTAGGGTGTTATTTGTAATTTTAAAACTTTTAAGGGTTGGTTGTAAATTTTTACCGCACCACTTGTAGCTTTTGAAATTTTAGGGGATATTGTGATGTTCCAAACTAATGTGGTGTTATTTATAATTTTAAAACTTTTAGGGTGTTATTTGTAATTTTAAAACTTTTAAGGGTTGGTTGTAAATTTTTACCGCACCACTTGTAGCTTTTGAAATTTTAGGGGATATTGTGATGTTCCAAACTAACAGTGTTATTTATAATTTTTAAAAACTTTCAGGGTGTTATTTATAATTTTTAAAACTTATAGGGGGTTATGTGCAAAAAGGAGAGAGAGAAAACAGTCCAGTCAGCTGCCACATCAGTAATAGATAACGAAAAATATCGAAAAGAACCTAATTTGATGACGGAGAAAACGTTTGGGATCTCCGTTGATGACTTTTAAACATTAAGGACCCAAATGAAATTTGACTAATATATTAGGGACCTACAGTGAAGTTTTGCCTTTGTTAAACTTTGGTTTCTTTTATTTGGGGCAAATCAAACTTTAGAGTATTAAAGTGCAATTTTGTTGAACTTTGGGGTATGGTATCAAAGTTAAAATTAAGATAAACGTTAAGTGCAAATACCCTTTTTGACGTTTATTAGTTTCACACAGCTTCAGTGCTCCACATGGGACAAATTCAAGAATCACAATTTCAATGACGTCCCCTCTATTTAAAAGGGATAAAGTGTCCATTTAATAGGTCACCAGAAATTATTTTGGCAATCTTAAGGTCCACCTACCACTTTGCAAGATACTGAAGAAATGGTAGCTCACCAGCTAAACTCTCGTTTTCATGGGACCACTAGAATTCAATCATGTGAGCTGTCTTTTAGCATATGAAGTTACATGACAAACCCTTAATTGCTCTCTTTAATATTTTCGTACTAATTATCATTTTATTTTCTCTTAACAAATTTGCTACAAAACAGAGTAAGGAGATAACAATAAGAAATTATAATTGTTGCTGCAATCTTAATTAGGTGGAATATGCAAATTGTTAAAACGAAATAGAAAAAATGTAGCTCAATTGTTGGATTTATACCCATTTCTTCTTACTTGTCTTTCTTTCTTTCTTTAAAAAAAATAATAAATTATTAAGTGACTTTTTATGAAGAGAATAATATGTATCCTTGAGAAAATATCAAATGGTTATCGATCCATGATATTTAATGTGCACCCAATGGATGATAACTTTTGGATCATTAGACATCGAGATTTGCATACGGATTGAAAATTTGACATACAGTTGATGCATATTTAATACCATAGACTTGGTCCATTGGATACTTTCTTTGCTTGTCATATAAGAGGATTTCCTCATATGATAATGATGTAACTCAGTTTCTGCCAAATGAATAAAGAAAGAGAAATAAACCTCATAACAACACTTGTTGAGATTGAGCCACACCACCATAATGGAGAATCTTCTCATACAACTAACATATAATACTCATTAACTTGTTTTATAAATTCATTTTATTGTACCGAACCATGTTCTTCATGAATTATATCAGTTCTCGTGAATCACATGATTCACATTCAACCATCACGTGAACTTGGTCTTCTGGTGGCAATTTCGGAAGGTTATACTCACATTTAAGTGGAATCAGATTGTTCCATGGCGATTACTGCTCTAAACTCTGGTTCTTTTTTTCTTGCGCCCTTTGGACATATCGGCAATAATATTAATTTACTTGCTAAAAATTTTGTCTTTTGTAGCCTCGCTCATACTAGGAGAAAGAACAATTTTTTATGCTTCATGACCCTCTGAAAGAGCAATTTTTATACTTCATTATCCTCTTGCCAATCCTTACCGAATAAAGTGCTATTCCATTATTAAAAAAGAAAAATGCGATGAGAACGACTACATCTGATGTGGATTCATAAAATGTATGAAAAATATTGCTTTTAATTTCTTTTAGAAAGATTAATGTTACCGTTTCAATTGTTCTAGTTGTAGGTACCCAACTTTTTTCCCCCTCTTTCTTGAGGAAGTTACTTTACCATACTAGCTCACACTCATTTGTTCTTAAATAAATGATACGTGTCAACCTTGTGAGCTTTTTAATTGGCTAAACAAATTTGATGTGTGGATCCTTTTTTTTTCAAGTGAAAATTCACAATACCGCCAAACTAATGTCTGTTTGGCAAACCTAATAAAAATAAACCTAACTATGTATATTCTCTTAACCAGGTCAGAGTTGATCCAGTTAAGGGGTGAATCAATTCTAATCTGATTTGAGGGGCTCAAAATGACTAAAAAATGCCGGGTCAAAATTTCCCAAATAGAAAATAGGTCAAAACAGCACGCAACTTACACAGATACGTTTCCTAAATTATAATACATTTTTTTATAGAACAGTAGATCTATGAGTAATATGACAACCGATCCCTTTCTTATTGGTGAACTTCCAACTTGAACGTTTCTAAAGCATAAAAAGCACATGGGCAATTGGTGTTCGTGATGCAATGGATCCTGTGGATATAATATTGAAAAGGCCAAGCCTCATACAGCAAAAAAGTTTAGGGACCCATTATATTGTTTATGACATCTTTCTTTTCTCTCTGGATAATGGAATTATGTGACTTTTGCTTACTTGGAAGATGAATCTACTTAGTCAGAAGATGGAATAATTAGCTTAGTTATAAATATATTAGTGGTGGTAGTTTAGTCATATAAAATGTAAATCAACTTAATATGATATAAGAAATATATCACGAATATATCCCAACAGAGAGGTTAAAATAGGAAAATGATAAGTGTATGATAATCACAATTTAATTACATATTTATACTCTCATTACCTATTTTATATGAATAAAGATATTATTAATAATTATTTTTATCTTATTTTGCATGTTAATAAAGAATTATTGAATAAGAGCCCAAATGAAGATTATTTCAAGCCCAAAAGATCTCTAATGAAGCCCAGAATGCCTAAATTCAAAGTCCACGACTAAGTTTAGAAGCAACGTCTCAACACTCATCACTTTCTTGATCAAAATTATTAACAACTTTGCTTATGATTGAGAATCAAATCAAAAATGAAAAAAATAAAATCAAATTCGTGCTCAGAATGGTCAACCGCAAAGAAAAGGCGATATCTCCCAATCCGGAAAGCAGAATTTAACATATTATATATGAAAATCGCCTATCTCGACGAGACAGAGCCATCTACATTACCAGATTCTCAAGATTTTATCATCAGCAGCAGGTTATGGCAGAAATCCGAATTTAAGTGATATATATTCAATTATTTGAAGGCCAAGTTAAATTCTAAGAAGCCCAAGAGTATTTAAGAGAAGCCCAAGAGTTTTAAATGAATTAAATACAAAAGAGAAAAAAGCCCACAAAGTCCATCTCTCAAGTATTAAATCAATGGTCTAGATTATTGTGAGAGCTCCTATGGTTATGAGGGTTGCTTGGGGCTGCAAATCACATGGTTGTGAGTGTTACTTGGGGCCAAGCAAATCCAAAGGTTGTGAGAGATTCTTATTATCTATAAATAGAGGGGTAGAGTGAGGGCTTGAGATTGTGAAATATTTTGTAAAAACTCCATTTGGAGTGGAGGGTTACTCTTAATTGAGAAGACCTTCCAAAAATTATAACTTTTGTTACACAATAAATGAAATTTTTCACCCCTTCAATTTCCTTTCTCTTCTTCTAATCCAAGGACCAAAAGGAGGATTAGATTAAGATTAGGAGTTGTTGGTTTCTATTTTATTTCTTTTGCAATTCTTTTTCTTTCTTGTTCATTTAATTGCTTTGTAGAGTAGATTTACATGCTTTTATATAATTGCTTTGTAGCTTAGATTTAATTTCATGCAATTTACTTTCTTATAATTTACTTTCATATCTTTAATTCTTGCTCTTTAATTTTTGCAATTAGATTAGATTTTTCTTTCTCTTAAATTCACCTTGAGGCTAAAACCCTTTAGGGAATTGCCCTTTTCTAAGTGTGGAGCTAATATTCGTGGGATCCCTAGAGATTGTTTGAAACTAGCTAACAAATCTAACTCATTCTCATGAGTTTGAGATAAGCTAAGTGGATCTACTCTAGATTCCTCATATCTTTAATTAATCCTTCATGCTTTACCTTCTTTATTTTCCTCTTATCCTTGTTTTTCATTTGTTTATTTTTCTTTAATTGTTTCTCTCCTCTCTTGATTTTCAAACTCATTTTCTTTTATTTTCACTTTACCACTTCCATCTTTAAATCTCTCCACTCTCATTTTCTTCCTCGTTTTTATCACACACATTTTCTAATCTCTCCACTCTCATTTTCTTCCTCGTTTTTATCATACACATTTTCTAATCTCTCCACTCTCATTTTCTTCATCATTTCATTTTATTGCGCATAATCCACCTTCACAATCTAATCTCTTCACCACCACTTTCACCATGTTTTCTTTTTTATTTTTGAATAAGCTCCTAATTGTCATGCACATAACTTGAGAACCAAACTTGGACTAAAACTCTCCCTACTTCCCGTTCCTCGTGGGATCGATAATCTTTTATACTATAACTTGGTAAGTTGTATACTTACAACTTAAAGGAGGTAATCATTTATTTTCCATCAGTGTACTACAAGAGTTGTATTACTCTTGTACTCCTAGACACAATGAAGTGGGGTCCATTACAACTAATAATTTTCTTTTGCAATTTACAAAAAAAGATCTCACTTTATTGTGTGTAGGAGTACAAGAGTAGTATAACTCTTGTGTACAGTTATCACTACTCGTTAAAATATAGGGAAAATTGCTTCTAGCCCCCAAAATAATAAGAACTATCCTCCCCACACCCAAGACTTTTTCAACCGTACAAAAACCCCCAAAAGCAAACACATTATGCTCTGAGCCCCCAAAACACAAAACCCAATATATTAAAATATGTGAAGACCATAATACCCCTCTCTCTCTCTCTCTCTCTCTCTCTCTCTCTCTCTCTCTCTCTCTCTCTCTCTCTCTCTCTCTCTCTCATAATGTCAGATGATTACAAATGGGTTTGGGGGGGAAAATTTTAGTTCCCTCCAAAACTCAAGCTGAACTTTCCTGCTGCTACTTCCTCCCCTCCTCCGGCGGCGACCCCCCAGACTTTGGCCAGACCTTAGACGTCCTCGACGTCAACTACGACGATGTCATCGGCACCTCCATGATCTCCGCCACCGACGCTGACCGAAACGGCTTCGTGGATTTTGACGAGTTCGAGCGCATCCTCAGCTTCATGGACTTCGACGAGTTCGAGCGCATCCTTGGCTAATTATAAAGATCTGGAAATGGTTGAATCTGAGTGCTATATTTTTTATTATTTTACATATTGTTATTATTTTAATGTAATAAGTTTTGTTGATGTACGAAATCACAGTCACTAATCTCGGTGTGAGCTTAGCTTTTAGAGAGAAGAGCTCGCTTTTCCTTCTTATATCCGGTGGTGGTGCTCCGGTGAAATGGCTCGCCTACAGCTGAGAAGAACCTGTGGAAGGGGTGGAGTTGGGATCTCCGGTGGTCCCTCCGACGGTCAAGTTAGTATAGGTTTTTGAGAATTTTTGAGTGAAATGCACTGAGAAGAGAATGCTTACCTGATTACCAGTTTACAATGCTATTTATACTTAGGTTTACGGGGGTATTCTTGTCTTTCTGCTTAATGGAGAAAACTCTGATGAGTCAGCCCTCTCCTCCACGTGTCGCTCGATGATTGGAAGTTCGTTCCTCTTGTTAGCCGACGTGGCTGCTTGTACAGGTGGAGGATTGTGGGTGATCTCGAGGGATGGCACTGGTCATTCGATATTAATGAGACGAGACTGACGGCGCCCGCAGCTGTATTAGTCCGAGGTACCTTAAATACTGTGAGGCGTGGAGGAATTATGGCACTGTGGCAGTGCATTTAATGCGAATTAGACGTATTGTCGGAACTTGATTTTGCGTGGCCGTCGTTTATAGGGAGGGAGCCACGTAGGTTGGGAGAAGGTCTCCGAGAGAGAGAGAGAGAGAAGTCGAGATCGGAAGGTCGTCCTGCAGCGCTTTTCGAGTCGTCCCCAAAAGGGGGAGTCGAAAGATGAGGGATGAGGTCGGCGGGCCGACCTGCGACGGCTCTCGGGTCATTCCCAAAGGAAGAACTGAGAGGCGAGGATTGAGGTCGGAGGGCCGACCTGCGCTGGCCCTCAGGTCGTTCCCAAAGGAAGAGCGGAGAGGCGGAGATTGAGGTCGGAGGGCCGACCTGCGCTGGCCCTCAGGTCGTTCCCAAAGGAAGAGCAGAGAGGCGGAGATTGAGGTCGGAGGACCGACCTGCGCCGGCTCTCAGGTCGTTCCCGAAGGAAGAGCTGAGGGAGCTAACATTATCTTTTGCACCGTTGTGTCGGTCAAACATGGGTGCGGATGTCGTTGCCAGTGTTGAACGAGGACGTTCGCTTAGACTAACACTTGGTTTTCTTCTCCAATAACTAATTAGTGGTTATGACCATAACAGTTGGCCCCTTTTGCTTGGAGTTGATTGGAAACGAGTCCAAGTGAAACAGATGAACATTGCTTTTGGCGGGTGATGCGGTTCTGAGAAGGATTCCGAATGTACTTTATGATGGGATGTGGTTGTCGTCAGCGGGCGACCCTCTGGCCAATGGCGTTTCGCCTTCTGGACTCGATGGTGGGCCCCTTACGAAGTAAATGAGGTTGCTTTTTAACTCCCGAGGCGACGCTTCGAAAGTCGAGCTTTGATCTGGCCCGTTGATCTGAACGGGGGACGGTGCTAGCAAACCTTATAAATAAGAGTGGGCGAGGAAGAGGGAAGCTACTATTTTCTTCTCTTTCAGACTCTGAATTTCGACGATCCTCAGGCGAGTGCCACCTAGATCTGCCATGGATTCCGATCGCCGGAGACAGCTCGATGAGTTTCGTTCGAAGGTGACTCGGACGCAGATGAAGTCTCTGCACTCGCAATTCGATATACCAGAAGCTTATAAGTTGGAGGCGCCCGCGGAATCGTCTCCAGTGTACAGTCATGGTGACACGAGGGCACCTCTGTACATCAAACACTTGGAATTCGGTCTTCGGCTGCCGCTACATCCTTTCCTTAGGAAGGTGTTTAATGAGTTGGGCGTCTCTCCAATGCAGATGACACCTAACTCAATAGCCATACTGGTCGGCTTCATAGTTATCTGCAGATGGCTTTCGATTCAACCGAAGATGAGTGTCCTGAAACATTTGGTCGGCATAACTGTCTAGAAGACGCCACATTATTATCTACAGATATCGGGAGAGTTTAAGGTCGTCCTTGACTTGCCTAAGTCAATTAAGGGTTGGAAGGACCGATTCGTTTGGGTCATTGGAGACGACTCGAACTTGGGCTGCGCCTCTTGGCCGGAGGCCAGGAAAGAGATGTTGGAGCTGAAGCCTTTGTCGGCCGAAGACCGTGCGGACCTGAAGTAGATCATTCAGTACATAGGGCCGCGTACGATGGGCGCTATGTTCAACAAGTCGGTCCTGCGGTACCACAGCGTCCCTTCGATTCCTCCCGATTCTTCCGACATCGTCAGAGCCCACGACGTGACTGTCGGAGGAGTGGTAGGAAGGTTGCCCAGTGTCGAGTCGGCTTCGGAGGAAGAGTCCGCCGAAGAACCCAAGGAGGGACCGACTCGTTTGGCCAAGCGACAGCGGCGTGAGTCCCCTCCTGGTGGGGTTCAATCTCGGCCTGGAGGGGATAGAGTGACTACGGCTGGGGCGACCGTCATGTCGCGTGGTGAGCCGATGCTGGGGGGCGCCCCAAATATCGTGCCTGGTCCTCGAAGGGCTAGGCTAAAGAAAACAAGCCATGGTCCCCGGGGGGCTAGGCGACTGGGCTCGAGTGCGGAGCACCCGATGGAGGCGAGCTCATCGGAGTCAGAAGAACGGGGGGACGACCAGCCACCGCTCGAGGACGAGGGGGTCGATCTCCAAGCCGCCGGCGTCACTCGAGGGGCCGCACCAGGGGGATCATCCCTGAGGGCCGACACGATGGGGCGGAACGGTGTAGGATCAGAGCGCGACGTCGTTCACCAACAGGGGTCCCCACGGTGACCGGGCAAGGAGCCGGCCGGCGGTCAGGAGACGGGCTCTGTCCCATCGGACTGGCCTTCTCCATTTCACAACCCAGTTCGGCGGGGATTGGGACAAGATGAGCGACCTGATGATGGGGACGTTGTCGGCTGGTCGCTACGATGAGGAACCCGACGTCGAGCATCAATACAAGCCGGCTTGGCACATGGACGCTCGTGCGTCTGTGTTCAGATCGAGCTCCGTTCAAGGGAGGGCGGCGGAGAAATTTTACTTGCCCGAGGACCGGAAGATCCTAGGGTCGGTCCCTGATCAGGGTCTTCACATGGCTTTGCGGAGCTACCTAATTAGGGGCTGTTTGGTGGAGGCGGAGATGTATAATCGACTGGCTCGGGGTCACCAAGCCTATGAGAAGCTCCGCAAGAGGCATACATCCCTAGATGTCGGCGGAGATGAAGAGTTCGATCAGGTTCTGAAGGAACTCTCGGTTAAGCAAGCCGAGTTGGATGACTGGCGTCGAGAGATGAGTGTCAAGGAGCAGATCATCGGGGAGCTCAAAGCTTCAGGCTCGAAGATGACGGCCGAGATCGAAGAGCTTCGACGTCGTCTCCGAGACGGAAGAGGACGGCCCGAGGCTTCCGATGAAGTCTACAGGGAGTGCGACTTGGTGGTAACGCAGGTCGCACTCGAGAAACAAGTTGCGGAGCACGCCAAGGCTCAGTTTGCGGAGGAGCTGGCCGTTAGTAGACGACTTACCCATGACTGCGCTTGGCTTAGGGAGTCCCTGAGCGAGGCAGAGAAAAGGATAAAGGACCTAGAGTCGAGGGACCGGCAGTCTTCCACGGCTGAGGGGAGTCGGTCGGCCATCATTGAAGAGTTTCGAAGCAGCGCATTGGGAAAAGCTGAGGTGGCCTTAGCTTGCAAGGCGGGTTGTGATTTTGTGATGAGGCAACTTCCGGCCGAGTACCAGGGTGTCGCTAGCCGACCTCTCTATCCTCCGAGCATAGCCGGCCAGATAGATATCCTTTCGAAGTTCGAGAGTGTAGGGGCCGGTTATGACCTGGGCGATGGTGAAGCCGAAGAGGACAGGTCGTCTAGCGATGGCTCTTCGAGCGAGACCGACACAGATTAATAATTTTAGATTTTGAATTGTGTTGTACAAACTTGTAAACGTGCGTCTTTGTATATTACTTTGGATGAAATAAAGAATTCATTCTGTTTGTCATTGTCTTGTGCTTTTGTGTTGTCTAATAATTCATCATTACTAATGGTAGGACGGCCAGATGTCGTTTGATGACCTCGCTTTCGGTTTGTCTCTAGGATGACTCTTAGCGGGACGACCGGCTTTTAGCAATTTCTTGTGGGGTCTCTAAGGTCGGCTTCCGAGCGGTCGCGACTTAGTTTTTTAGTTTGGTGGGCCGACCGGCCGAAGTGGGTCGGGCCCCATATAATAGGTGGGTGCAACTCTCTGGGTGTGATCGTGGGGTGTTGCTGTGGAGAAGGACGATGACGTTAGCAGTACTCGAGCCGTCAGAGGCGTTTCGAATTTCGAGCAAAGAGACGTGGGTGAGGGAGGTGATAGGACGTCTCGATTTTCGTAGGGCGGTTCATATTCGAGAGGTGATCTGAACCGTTAGCTTATACAGTTGGGATGCCCCTTGGGATGGGCCACGTGGCGCGCCAGTCGCTTATATATACCTCATTCTTGTTAGGGGTTTTTCTTTTTGTGCTTTCTAAAAGAACTTTTAGCTTTCATCTCCTTCCTCAAATTTTCCAAGTTCGTCGGATTTTTAGCCATGACTGCTTCCTCCTCCGTTCCAGTTGACAGAACTTTGAAGTTCAAAACTTGGCCGTCGAAGACGAAGGAGGCGGAGCTCGAGGTCTTGCACGAGAAGTACGACATCCCGGAGAGTTTTAGGCTCTCGCTGCCCGAAGAGGGCAGCGCAATTCACGAACACAGCGATGATTGGTTGCCGCTGTATACGGCCCACTTAGATAATGGGCTGCGCCTTCCACTGCCGGCGTTCGTGCGGAGGGTGTGTGAGCGATTGGGGGTCTCCCCCATGCAGTTTGCGCCGAATGCCATCGCCACTCTCATGGCGTTCCTGGTGATCTGTCACCAGGTGAAGGTGGAGCCGACGCTCCAGCTTTTCGGCTCCAGCTTTACGGTTAGGGCGTCCAAGAAGGACGCCCACTTTTCTTCGGGTATGTCGGCAGTCGGCTTGTCGACATTCCTGATTCTAATAAGGATTGGAAGAATAAATTTGTCCGGGTCTTCGGTGCCGACACAATTCTTGCGTGTCGCTCATGGCGGAAGATCGAGAAGGACGGCTTGAAAGACCTCCCTCTGACGCCAGAAGAGAAAGAAGACTTGGCGAAGATCTGACAGTACTCCGGCTCTCGGAAGGGCCATAACTTGTTCGACAACTCGTCGCTGAGGGCGGCGGGATTGTCGTTCGTCCAAGCAACCGAGGCCGACATAGAGGCTGAGAGGGAGTTACTGGAGGACGTCCCCCCATAGATCGAGGATCCCAAGGACGGGGGTCCAAGCCCGGCTAAAGCCAAGGAATTACAGCTCTCGGGCAAGAGAGCCAGGGGGAGGATTGTCGGCGGCGGACAAGCAGCAACTACAGGAGAAATTTGATCAGGTCACCGGCATGCTGCAGAAGAAGAAGACCTCTGCTCCCAAGGCTGGCCCCCCTAAAAAGAAGAAGAAGATGGAGAAGTCGAAGGGGTCGGCTCCCTTAGTGCCGACCAAGGAGACGACTCCTGAGCAGGCCGAGGTTGTACAGGTCATCTCGGGAGGTGAGTCGCCTTCACAACTTCCCGGTCGACGACATCTCGGGTCGGCAAGCACCAGGGGCCGGGACTTCTGGTGAGGGGGCCCCTGCTGAGTTAGTGGTGGAGGCGGCCCTAGTTGATTCAACTCCTAGGCCGGGAAAGGAGGCGACAACCTCCGATGAGCCGACTCCGGGGTCGGACCTCGTGAGGAGGCTCAAGGACTTGGGGATCGAGTTGCCTTTCAGCTATCGGATCTCCGAGATGGGCAGTTCGAAGTGGAGAGCTCTTCGGTCCTAGCTCATTGGTAATCTTGACGAGGGGTTCTCCTCCCGAGAGGAGCCCTCTCAGAACGATAGGTTTGTTCCCGACCATTTCTTCCATAAGGACGACTCGGTCCTCCTTTCAGGGTGGGTGCAGCTTGTCGTCTCGGAGCAACTCACTCTCCCCAGAGACCGGCACCTACTAGAGGAGACTCCCCTGACCGGCTTGCGGTTAGCTCTCCTAAGCTACCATACCCGGGGAGCTGTGATGGGCGAAGAGCTGTACAGCCGGGTGCTGTCGATGATGAAGGTGGCCGACACCTTGTCGAGGAGGCTGGTCGAGGAGAGGGGAAGCCGAGAGGCTGCAGAGAAAAGGATGGCCGCTCTCGAGGCGAAAAGGAAAGAGGTCGAGGCTAGGTGGCATGCTGAGTTGGAAGCCAAGCAATCCACTATCGTCGGCCTCCAAACCCACTATACAAAGTAGGCGGCCACCATCAACAAGCTAAAGGAGGAGGTCGCTCAGCTGAAGAGGTCGGTCGAGGGCTCCCAAAGGGAGATCGATGAGTGGAAGGCTCAGGTTGCGGGATTGGAGAGCCAAGTAGAAGCCAAACGACTTGAGGCCATGAACTTCCAAGTCATGCTGGCCGAGTCGGAGGGGGCTCGCAAGTCGGCCTTGGAGAATGTTTGATTGGTCGAGGCTCAGCTCGAGCATGCGAAGTCGGAGGAGAGCAAGAAAGAGATCGTTGAAGAGTACCGTCAGGGGCCTATGGGAAAAGTGGAGTCGTTGCTAGCCGTCAAAGCCGGCTTCGACCATCTGAAGGCTCAAATTCCCGCCGACGTCCTCGCGACATCGAGCTTCGCATATCCTCCCCGGGTAGAGAGTTCTCTGCCTGTTCTACAAGACTTGGAGTCTAGAGGGACTGGAATATATCTGGGAGCCGAGGACGACGATGACGAGGACGACGATGATGAGGAAGACGATGAAGGAGGTGGCGACGGAGGAGGAGACTACGTCGCCTTACTGCTTTTGTAGTTTTTTTTAGGTCGAGTAGACCAATGTATACTTGTAACTTCATACTTTTTTGAATGGAAAAAGCTTACTTTATATAACCTTGTGTTGGGTTGTCGGTTTTGCGATGTACCTCTATGCTTTTATGGCTATGTTGTTTGGTTATGAGGAGTTTCGTTCAAGTTGAACAATTATTTTCTTCAAGTCGGCCCCTGCGGGGCTTAAAGTTGTCAATCGCTGAGAAATAACTTCGGCCCCCGTGGGGTTCATAACCGACAACTAGTGAAAATACGGTCGGTCCCTGCGGGACTCTCAATCACATGATAAAAAGTAAGATCGGCCCCTGGGGGGCTTACGATTGATAAAAAGTAAGGTCGGCCCCTCTGGGGCTTACAATTAACAATCGAATGAAAAACTAGGTTGGCCCCTGCGGGGCTTACAATCAATCACTTGATAAAAAATAATGTCGGCCCCTGCGGGGCTTACAATTAATAATCGGATAAAAAATGATGTCGGCCCCGGTGGTCAGCTTGACTGTAGATCGCGGTTTCTTAGTATCTGTTTGGGTCGAAAGTTGATTTCTTTGCTGTTTCCATTGCAGAACTTGAGAAAATTACAATTTAATTTTCAAATTACAAAGAAATTTAAATAACTCTCTCACAAACTCGAACAGAAAACGCTACAAGTGTAGATCTCCTGTTTTTGTGGGTCTTTGCCTGTGCCGGGGACGCGTTGATCCGTGGACCACCGAGCAACGATCGTCGAATCGACAGGGTTTAGTTGATGCTTCGCTAATAGCGAGACACAAGCAAGTGTCTCGCTTGTAGCGAGGCACAAACAAGTGTCTCGCTTGTAGCGAGGCACAAACAAGTGTCTCGCTTGTAGCGAGGCACAAACAAGTGTCTCGCTTGTAGCGAGGCACAAACAAGTGTCTCGCTTGTAGCGAGGCACAAACAAGTGTCTCGCTAATAGCGAGACACAAGCAAGTGTCTCGCTTGTAGCGAGGCACAAACAAGTGTCTCGCTTGTAGCGAGGCACAAACAAGTGTCTCGCTTGTAGCGAGGCACAAACAAGTGTCTCGCTTGTAGCGAGGCACAAACAAGTGTCTCGCTTGTAGCGAGGCACAAACAAGTGTCTCGCTTGTAGCGAGGCACAAACAAGTGTCTCGCTTGTAGCGAGGCACAAACAAGTGTCTCGCTTGTAGCGAGGCACAAACAAGTGTCTCGCTTGTAGCGAGGCACAAACAAGTGTCTCGCTTGTAGCGAGGCACAAACAAGTGTCTCGCTTGTAGCGAGGCACAAACAAGTGTCTCGCTTGTAGCGAGGCACAAACAAGTGTCTCGCTTGTAGCGAGGCACAAACAAGTGTCTCGCTTGTAGCGAGGCACAAACAAGTGTCTCGCTAATAGCGAGACACAAGCAAGTGTCTCGCTTGTAGCGAGGCACAAACAAGTGTCTCGCTAATAGCGAGACACAAGCAAGTGTCTCGCTAATAGCGAGACACAAGCAAGTGTCTCGCTAATAGCGAGACACAAGCAAGTGTCTCGCTTGTAGCGAGGCACAAACAAGTGTCTCGCTTGTAGCGAGGCACAAACAAGTGTCTCGCTTGTAGCGAGGCACAAACAAGTGTCTCGCTTGTAGCGAGGACAAACAAGTGTCTCGCTAATAGCGAGACACAAGCAAGTGTCTCGCTTGTAGCGAGGCACAAACAAGTGTCTCGCTTGTAGCGAGGCACAAACAAGTGTCTCGCTAATAGCGAGACACAAGCAAGTGTCTCGCTAATAGCGAGACACAAGCAAGTGTCTCGCTTGTAGCGAGGCACAAACAAGTGTCTCGCATTGGCGAGACACAAGCAAGTGTCTCGCTTGTAGCGAGGCACAAACAAGTGTCTCGCATTGGCGAGACACAAGCAAGTGTCTCGCTTGTAGCGAGGCACAAACAAGTGTCTCGCATTGGCGAGACACAAGCAAGTGTCTCGCTTGTAGCGAGGCACAAACAAGTGTCTCGCATTGGCGAGACACAAGCAAGTGTCTCGCTTGTAGCGAGGCACAAACAAGTGTCTCGCTTGTAGCGAGGCACAAACAAGTGTCTCGCTAATAGCGAGACACAAGCAAGTGTCTCGCTAATAGCGAGACACAAGCAAGTGTCTCGCTTGTAGCGAGGACAAACAAGTGTCTCGCTTGTAGCGAGGCACAAACAAGTGTCTCGCTTGTAGCGAGGCACAAACAAGTGTCTCGCATTGGCGAGACACAAGCAAGTGTCTCGCTTGTAGCGAGGCACAAACAAGTGTCTCGCTAATAGCGACACAAGCAAGTGTCTCGCTTGTAGCGAGGCACAAACAAGTGTCTCGCTAATAGCGAGACACAAGCAAGTGTCTCGCTTGTAGCGAGGCACAAACAAGTGTCTCGCTAATAGCGAGACACAAGCAAGTGTCTCGCTTGTAGCGAGGCACAAACAAGTGTCTCGCTTGTAGCGAGGACAAACAAGTGTCTCGCTTGTAGCGAGGCACAAACAAGTGTCTCGCTAATAGCGAGACACAAGCAAGTGTCTCGCTTGTAGCGAGGCACAAACAAGTGTCTCGCTTGTAGCGAGGCACAAACAAGTGTCTCGCTTGTAGCGAGGCACAAACAAGTGTCTCGCTAATAGCGAGACACAAGCAAGTGTCTCGCTAATAGCGAGACACAAGCAAGTGTCTCGCTTGTAGCGAGGCACAAACAAGTGTCTCGCTTGTAGCGAGGCACAAACAAGTGTCTCGCTTGTAGCGAGGCACAAACAAGTGTCTCGCTAGCGGCGAGGTAGTATGGTCACGACTAGCGACAGTGGTCGGATCTCCACCGTTGTAACGGTTTCCTGCTTTCTAGGCACGATTAAATGCCCTAAAATCACGCCTAGTGGTATTTTCAGCGTGTAACCGCCCATTAAAGTAGCTGAGCGTCTCTTTATATTGATAAAGTCAAGTGGGCCCCACCAACATTGATTTAGACCCTTCAAGAGCATATTTTAAATATTCTGGGTGTCTCGCCTATGGCGAGACACAAGTAAGTACCTCGCCTTTAGCGAGACACATCAAGGTGCCTCGCTAGTGGCGAGGCACACACAAGTGTCTCGCTAATAGCGAGACACAAGCAAGTGTCTCGCTTGTAGCGAGGCACAAACAAGTGTCTCGCATTGGCGAGACACAACCTTCCCTTGTGTTGACTTCTTGAGATTTTGACGACGTCGTCCTTCGATCTTCTCATGATTTAGTCATATTTGAGGTTCTTCAGTAATTTTTGATGCCTACAGATACCCCCTCCAAAGTTTTCAGACTCCTCTGTATTTTATCAAGGGGTCTGGAATACTTTAGATAAGATGCGCCTTGCTTCTGTTCTGTGTAGAAGAGGCCCATGTTTCGCTTCAGTTTCTCGAACCCTGGGTACGCGACGTCGCTGACCATATATTGAGATCAATAGCTGTTGCATTTGTATTTGAATGGATTGAAATGTCGAAGTCGATTTTGGACTAATCATCTTCATCTTGAAATTCACCACTTGGGTTGTGATTGAATGCCTTGAGAATCATTCAGAGGAAAAGCATCATCTGGTTTTCTGAACATCTGGGATATAAATTACCCGTCGTCAGATTTCCAGGAAAGCTTCTATATGTAATATGGAACCAATTTGTCTTGAATTTACTGCCTTGAATCCCGTGTGGAAGATAATCATCAAGATCTGGAATTGTCCCACTTGAAGAAAGAGAGCGAGGCGATCTGAAGTATCTCGCTTAAGTGTGGCGGTTATAGTTGTCTCGCTTCGGCAGGCGGTGGACTACTCGCTCGGCGAAGTCAGTTGGACTGCCACCTTCGGCGGTGGTTGGACCCTCATTTCGAATAGGCGAGTGTATAAAACCCGACACTAGGGTTTTATGCTCATTCATCATCCCGCCCTCTAAACTTCAAAAGTGATCTAAAAATTCTTCTCAAGCTCTTCGAAAACCCCCCTTTACAGATCTAGGGTTTAGGTTCGTGTTGGGATTTTTGGATTGAAAAGCTTCTTTTTTTTATTTTCCTGTCAGATCCGAAACTCTTGAAGCTTTCCTAGCAAACCCTAGCTCAATTGCCTTGAGTTCCATCAAAACCCGACTTCTCCCTTGTTGTTTGAATCAAAAATCCGATCTTTACATCATGTCGCCCAAAAGATCTACGGTTCCCAAGGGTGCTTCCACTGCCCAAACCTCTGAATCCGAAGAACCCATGGCTTCGTCGTTCGGGGGTGAGTCTTCTTGCCTTTTATTGATGAAAGATCATGCTTTTTGTATAAAAATCACATTTTTGTGTATGGATTCTTGTTTGTTCCCCTTTGCGGGTCATTCATGAAGAGTCGAGGTCCTCCTTTGCGGGGATCTGGGCTAAAACAAGTGTTTTGCATAGCCAAAACACCTGTAAACTCAATGAACAAAGCTTCGGTTGTCTCGTGCTTGCGAGGCGATCGGAAGTATCTCGCTTAAGTGTGGCGGTTATAGTTGTCTCGCTTCGGCAGGCGGTTGGACTGCCTCGGCCGCGAAGCGAGACAGATTGAGCCGCCACGCGAAGCGAGACAGATTGAACTGTCTCGCTGTTGGCGAGACAGCTTGAGCTGCCTCGCTGCTAGCGAGTCAGTGCTTCAACACTTAGCCATTTTTTAACGTTGACTTCAACTCAGCACTTATAAGTGTATATATGCTTTGCAGTTGAGTTTTCCCCTACGGCATTTGATGTTCACGAGCCAAGTGGATTGCACAGCTCTGTGTTTTCCTCTACTTAAGAACCGCCGCTAGTGACTGATGCTCCCCTATTCGGTCCAATGCACCTCCAGAACTATTGGAATCAATAGAACACGGTGATCGTCGTGACTTAAGAAGAATGATCACCGACGCCCCACTGACAAAGAATGCCGGATCTACAGAGGTGATGAGGAAGGCCAGCTATTTATTTGGAGATTCCGTCGCGGATCCGGAAGCTTTATCTATTCAGACTGAACCATGGCTATATGAAGGTGAAGGTTCTCATCTTTATTTGCCTCCATTCGCCCGTCATCAATCACTTTTGCGACTGCGCAACTTGTTAGTCAAGAGGAATATGTCCCGAGACTCGATCAAGATTTGGAACGATACACCGCGATATATTGAAAAAGCTCCGTTCCAAATGACAAGAATTATATTCGCCTACCCGCATTGTAGGTCAGGATAGCCCACTGCATAATGAACTGATGGTCAAGGCTGATATATTGAAGAACCACTTGGCCAGAATAGGAAGGGAGCTACCTCCTAAGAAATCTCACCGGTGCTTTGGTTGGGTACATTCTACTGCCGACCGTTGGTGGACACGGATGACAGCTTATGTTCTCGACCGATGGAGTCGGGAACTCAAAGAAATTGGATTATATGTTCCCATCCGTGCAACCATGTATGGAATTCCTCCCAGCTCGCATCATTTCCTCGCATTGCTGGAAATCTACAACCCAAATACCAACACTTTCTTTACAAAGAACGGAGAATTAGGTCTACCGCTTCATGAGATGATGAAGGTGTCCGGTCTTCCAATGGGTGAAGCACCATACCAGGAATACTTTCCCATCAATCGGCGATTGAGGGAGATGAAAGAAAAAGGATCACCTGCTTACGAAATTCTCTGGGAGTTGACTTGCCACTATCAAGTTGCAATAGCGACAGTGAACGTGAAGGCTAGAAGACTTTCACAGATCAGCCACAAGCAGTTCGCCGACTATTTGTTTCAGAACTTAGAAGGCGACGAGGATGTAAATGAACAGAAAACCTCCACTCCTTCTGCCATCAACAAGCTGATTGCCAAGATAAATGCCCAATCCTTTACCACCCCATATGATGAGGGTAAAATTCCCAAGGGGACAAAATTTGAGACTTTCTTGTGGCAGCTACAAAAGCGGATCAAGCCACAAACTCTTTTGGCGGGCTACTTAGCTATCTGGTTGAAGAAATGTGTAGTCCCGCATCAATCTTCCGATGCCCTACCTTTAGAAGTGCTCTTCCCAGCCGTCGAGTTGGTCACCGGTCGACGTCTTTCTCTTCTTCCGGCGATGGTGGCGGATATTCATGGCGGACTTCGACGGATAGTTTCCGGTTTTCTCCACAAGGGAAAAAGGTCTTCTAATGACATCCCGGCCGTCAAAGTAGAACTGCCATATACCTATTTGATGGCCTGGCTCGTGCTCCATCGCTCAGATTTGATGACACCCCCCGACATAGTGGATTATGAGCTGCCTTATTTACAAATCTTGGAAGAATGCAAGTGGAAAGCGAGGCAATGGTCTGAAGCGTCTCGCCAGTTCAGAATTGCCAAAAGTTAGGAATTTTTTAAGTGTTTTCCGAACTTTTCAGGCCGATATGATGAGGTGCTTATAGATGCTGCTGGGCCTGACGGAAGCCGGACTATTTTGGATCTTGGTTGCTTCCGATGGCTGATGAACATTCGTATCGGCTACCTGATCTTCCGAGTGAAGAATTCTTGTGACATCGAGCCCTATTTTCCCTGCCGCTTCTCTCGTCAATTCGGCTACGATCAGATTTACATCGGAAATCTAAATCGGGGAATGAAGACTCATGGAGGTCTTATTGACGGTGCCCGCGCCTGGTATTGGAACATAAGCGGTTGCACCAATGCCAAGTTCAGT
This sequence comes from Asparagus setaceus, assembly GCA_012295165.1. Classification (NCBI taxonomy): domain Eukaryota; kingdom Viridiplantae; phylum Streptophyta; class Magnoliopsida; order Asparagales; family Asparagaceae; genus Asparagus; species Asparagus setaceus. The sequence goes on from CM022708.1 coordinate 5,877,491, forward strand.
CTCCCCGCTGCCGAGCCGAAGCTTCAGATGACTTTCTTATATTATTAATGGCTCATTGCGGCTAACGCTCCAACGGAAGTGGAGTATGACAGAGAGCCTACACCAACTCATGCTTCCCCCAAACGAGCTCAACCTTCAAAGAAATCCAAAGGCAAGAAGAAGGTCGTCCAAGAAGAGAGCGAGGAAGAGGAATTTGATTATACAGTTCACACTTCTGAAGAAGAAGAAATAACTGTTCGTCCGGCAGGGGTTCGAATCCGGAGCGAAGTGGTAGTGCCATCGCCCCGTCGCTCTCCAGCTCGACGAGATGTGCCTGTTCAAGCCCCTTCCCGTGTTCCACCTCCTCCGAAGCGTCCTTTAAAACGGCCTCGCCAGAAGGTCGTTCTCACCTATCCTCACAGGATGACGGTCAAACAGGTGAAGAAGAAGAAGAAGAAGAAACATCCGAGCTTATACTCCGAAAGAGGGCTCGTCCATCACTGACCGTTCATACCACTACTTCTATCGCTCAGGCATTAATGCGTACGAAGAAGGTCGCACATAGGCCTCGTCGTACAAGATCCCCAAAATCCCTAACTCCTAAGGCGATAGAAACCGATTTTCCGATCGGAAGAGAAGGTATGACTCGTATTCATCATTTTGGACTTTACCATTCCACTTATGATTATTAATTATTCCATTTCTACTCATCTGAAGAAGGTGAGGTTCCAGCTGAACCATCTCCCCCAAGAGCGTTCGCTTACGATGATCCAACGCCTGAGGCTATGGATCAGGGTACCCAAGATACCACTATCGGCGCTGACGTTGACATCCCCCCGGTTTCTGAGGGCACCGTTGCAGGTACGACCATTTCACCTGGATGGCGACTCAAAATCATGAAAGAATCTGAGTTGGTTCCTCCACTTATTGCTAACGCGCTTCATATTCTTTTAGAAAAATTCTAAGAAATGAGCGCAAGCGTTAGCCAGCATGAGCCAACTCCTGGTATGAAGTCTAATTTCCTCTGTATCTTCTTTTCTCCATATTGAAAAGCTAACATATTGCGTTCTCAGTAGTGGAAGAACAAGCTGAAGAGGGGCCGTCTTAGGTGAGGCACCGGGAATTTCGACTGAACCTGCAGAATTGATCCCTGGTATGCACATATACCACTGTCCTTTTAGTATATATATAAATACCCCTTTTCCAACGCTCAGTATGTGTCGCTATCACCATAGGTGGAGAACCAATGCAAACGGAGCCTGCACACGAAGAGGGTTTCGAGGAATCATCTGAACATGGTTTAAGTCAGATGATTTCCGTTTCTGAGTCTGATCACCCCTTGATCGAAGAGATGTTGTCGGAACAGGCTCAGACGGAATCTATTGTAGATACTAGCTCCTCTGCAGGTTTACATCTTATGATTCAGATCCTCTTAATCATTTTATCAGTATTTGATACTTAATGATACTTTCTGTTTGTAGATCCCACTGCTACTATCGTAGAACAGGCTCCAATTCTTGAATTTGAGACTCAACCCATCGCCTCTCAAACTGAGTCCGTCATCACCTCGACCATTGCTGAAAGCTCACTTGTTCAACCTGGACCACCGGCTGCTCAACCTGAAATTGAACCAACTACGGTGGTTCCCGAGACTGAACAAGTGATTGAGGAGCAAACTTCTCAGGCTGAGAGCCCTGTTATTCAACCTGGACCACCGGCTGCTCAACTTGTAATTGAATCAACTTCGGTGGTTCCCGAAGTTGAACTAGCAAGTGTAGGGGAGACAACACCTGCTAGAGGATCTTCTAGCCGTACTGGTACATCTCTCAATTTTGTTTCTCATGAAAATTTAAACATTTAAGACTTCCAGAAGCTAACACTTCTTCTTCTATTGCACCTTCTTCGGTATTGTATGACACGATTAAGGCGTTGATGTCGGATGAGGATCCGGAGAAGGCGGTGATAAACGCGGAGCTCGAAGGGTTCATCTTTCTGCTTAAGAATGTTATCGAGAAAGTCACAACCAAGGGCTTCTCTTTTAATTCTTTCAAGCGGCTTCTTGATCGGCATGTGGCGTCCATAAGGGATGAGGGCTTCGCGGATTTGGCGGACTCTATTGTTGAAGACTTAGTCCAGCTAGAGCAAGAATTAGGACAACTTTAGAAATTACGGTCTGAAGGTGCCTCTTCTTACATTTCTTCTCGGGTTGAATCCATCATGCAAGCTCGAGAAATTCAGCGAAAAGCTACTGAAGAAGAGTTACAACAAGTGCAAGCCCAATCTGAACGCATAAGGGCCAATCTACAGAGGCGAAATGAGACCAGTGCCGACTTAATCCGCTCCGTAGAGGCCCAAGATCTTGAGATTGCTCGTCTGAAAAAGGCTCTTGAAGACGCTGAGGAAGTTCACGCTCTTCTGAAGATCGACTTGGCTAGCTCGGAAAAGACCCGTTCAAAATTGGCCGAGCAATTGAAGGCGTCTGATGAGAGATCTGCTGAACTGGACCAAAAGATCATTCAAATTCTAACTCTTAACGATGCTTCAAGAGCCCTTCTCGAGAAAGAGTTAGAAGAAAAATATCAAGCTGAGCTCTCAGAATTAGAGGAACAAATTCGTCGCCGCCAATTTTCTTCATAGAATATTTTTGTTAGCTTTTATGATTTAGCCAACACTTTGTAATTGACTTTCTTATGAAACAAAATTTCTTTCATTATGTTTCTTCTATTCTGTTTTGAATAAATAAACATAATTTCAATAGGATTTTTGACAAACCCTCAGCCATCAACGGATTTGATATGCCTTTACCAACTACCGTTTGAGTTGGGCTAGTATGTAGATTATCTAAGTCTGTTCTACATATAACGTTGTGCTAAAAGAATAAATTCTCTCAGACTTTGTGCTACGATATTGAATACGTAGACTTTATCAATTATCACGGAAATTGACTACCCGGCGGCGCAGTGTTAGATTTAATTTATTCCATTTAAGGACAGGAATAACACCTACTACGCATAAATAGGCGTAGATTTAAAAAATGGCTATGTATTGAATACATAGACTTTTGGAGTTGTGTCTTCTCTTGGGGCGAAAACGAACCCTGTTGTATCTTCTCTTGGGGCGAAAACAAACCCGTTGTGTGTTTTCTCTTGGGGCGAAAACAAACCCGTTGTGTGTTTTCTCTTGGGGCGAAAACGAACCCTGTTGTGTCTTCTTGGGGCTTAAAACGAACCCCGTTGTGTCTTCTCTTGGGGTAGCGAACCACGATTCATGAAAGAAATTAATAATAGGTGTTAATATTTTCAGTGGCTTCAATCATTTAAGATTTTCCGCCGAACGGGAACTTAGTGAATGTAACTATTCACAAGTCTAATCATTCAATAGTGCGAAAACGGATTATCCTGAATACATTAGGTTTCTTCTTGGAATTAAGAATCATTGGTCGCTGGACGGCGAGCACCAAGTCTCCTTCTTTGAAACTCCGATGCCGGGCTTTCTTGTTAAAGGCTTTGGAAATTCTGGCTTGGTATAACTCAATCTGTTGTTGAGCTCCCAAGCGTTTCTCATCTAACGTCTCAAGCTCTTCAAGACGCTTTTGATGTTGCTCGTTGCTTGTCATCCCTGTCGCAAGGGCTACACGAAGTGACAGAATTTGTATCTCCAAAGGTAAGACGGCTTCACATCCGTATACCAAGGAATAAGGTGTAAACCCTGTCGGTGTTCGAACTGTGGTGCGGTACGCCCAAAGAGCTTCACCAAGCTTATCATCCCAATCGCGTTTATTGGTCCTGACTAGCTTCGCTAAGATTTTGATGATGGTCTTATTAAAGGCCTCAGCTAAACCATTTGCAGTGGGATTATAAGGCGTGGGCCGAACATCTTGGATTACGAATTTGCTTGAGAATCGGCGAAGGCATTCTTACGATGGCGAGGACCGTTGTCATGCACAATTCGCCTCGGAACACCATATCAATAAATAATATGGTGTTTAATGAATTTGATAACAGTACTCGTCTTGACTTCTTTGAGCGGAATTGCTTCAGCCCATTTAGAAAAGTAATCGGTAATTGCCAAAATAAAGCGATCACCTTTTGCCGATGGGGGAAAAATGGGTCCTACCACATTCATTCCCCATGTTTCAAACGGCCAAGAAGTAGCTGATGGGTGCAGATCTTCTGGCGGCTGATGCATGTAATTTGCATGTATTTGACACGCGTGACATCGTCTCGCGTACTCAATTGCGTCTCTAATCATGGTCGGCCAATAATAGCCTAATCTTCTTAGTCTGTCTCCCAGCTTAGGACCAAGTTGATGTGCACCGCAAGTACCGTCATGTGCTTCTTTAAGTGCCTCCTCTGCTTCCTCAGTCGAAAGGCACCGGAGTAACAATCCATCGTACGTACGACGATAAAGTGTTTGAGATGCTGCATTGTAGTAGAATCTCGGTGCTCTTCTTCGGATAGATTCCCTTTCTTTTATATCTTCTGGTAAAATACCATGTAAGACATAATCTATAATAGGAAAACGCCAATCTCGAAGTTCGAGTCCTATTGAAATAGCATGTGTTTCCTTGACACCCAAAATGTACTCTGGTATGAAAAGTTGGTGTGTCCTCACAGTGACGAACTGCTCTGTTTGAGGAGGTTGTGCCAATGAAACAACCAGTGCTGCCAATGCATCGGCATAAGCATTCTGAAGACGTGGTATATATTCAATGAAGAAACTTTTGAATGATTCTGCCATCTCTATTGCCACTTCATGATATGGGATCAAATCCGGATTTCTAACTTCATAGTCTCCGCGAATTTGTTTAACTATGAGTTGGGAATCCCCGAACGCTTCGAGATATTCGACCCCCAGCTCTTTAGCAAAACTGAGCCCAATAAGTAACGCATTGTACTCGGCTACATTATTGGAGCACGGTTCAGTCAGCGAATAAGCCCGAGGCATCACATGTTTCTCTGGGGAAACTAAGACAACTCCGACTCCGGCAGAAATCTTAGAACATCCAGGATCACTTGCCACATTGGTTGCGCGGGACGCTCCGTCGAAGTACAATTGCCACACGTGTTCGTGAGACGTGTGATTGACTTCATAAGTTTCGTCAGGTAAATCTTCATAAATTATAGCTTTATCGCTGACGGGTCGAGCGGCTAGAAGATCACAAATCGCTTGTCCCTTCACCGACTTCTGCTGTTTGAAGTGGATGTCGTATTGCGAGAGGAGTAATGCCCACCTCGCTAATCGCCAATTCAAAGAAGCCGGTTGTGTCATGAATACCGAATTGCTAACATCCGAGATGACATGTATCGCTCGCCCAACCGTATAATGACGCATTTTCGGATCACAACACCAAAGCTAAGCATTCTTTCTCGATATCGGGATATCGAGACTCAGCGCCCACCATCGTCCAACTCAAATAGTATACCGCTTGTTCGTGACCGTTATCATCATCTTGTGCTAATAAAGCACTTAATGAATGGTTGGTCGCTCTGACGTAAATCAAGAACGGCCTTCCTGATTTCGGTGCGACGAGAACATGAGGATTTGATAGATATATTTTAATATATTCAAAAGCCTTCTGACAGGCATCATCCCAAACGAATGACACACCCTTCTTGGCTAACTTGGAGAACGGCTGACACTTACCCGCAAGGTTTGAAATAAACCGCCTTATGTAAGCCAATCTCCCTTGCAACCCTCTGAGCTCTTTGAGATTCTTCGGGGCTTGTAACTCATTAATCGCCTTCACCTTGTCAGGATCAATGTGAATTCCCTTTGACGTGACGACGAAACCAAGGAATTTACCACTGGCCATTCCTAAGAAGGACTTAGTTGGATTCATCTTCAATTGATGGCCTCGCATAAGTTCGAATACCGTCCTGAGATCTTTAATATGATCATCCTTATCCCGGCTTTTCACTACTAAATCGTCAACGTAGCATTCGACGGTCTTTCTTAGACAATCTTCAAAAATATTTGTCATCGCCCGTTGATAAGTAGCGCCTGCGTTCTTCAGACCGAAGGGCATAACGGTATAACAAAAGATGCCAAGAGGCGTCCGAAATGAGGTATGTTTCTCATCGTCGGGATGCATCTTGATTTGATTGTATCCAGAGAACCCGTCCATAAATGACATTCTTTCAAACCCACACGTATTGTCTATGATGACATCCGTGATAGGGAGTGGAAAATCATCTTTAGGGCATGCCAGGTTTAGATCTCTGAAATCGATGCGAATTCTAATTGTCCTATTTTTTTTAGAACAGGAACAATATTTGCCACCCAATCTGGATGTTGCTCTTCCCTGATAAAACCCGATTTTATGAGTTTCTTAACCTCAGCTACGATTGCTTCCATGATTTGCGGATGAAATCTTCGCTATTGTTGTTTCACAGGTTTAGACTCTGGCTTGATATTAAGTCGGTGTACTGCCGCTTCTGGATCAAGCCCAGGCATGTCCTCATAATTCCAGGCGAATACGTCAATATATTCCCGAATAAGAGAAATCAATTCCTCTTTTTCCTCTGGAGGAAGACTACCGCTCACAAATATGGGTTTTGGATTATCTTCATCGCCCATATTAACTTGAACAACCGTATCTTCGGTAGGTGGCTCTCTTTGTTCAAACCTATCACCGAATTGAACATTCAGATGGAAAGTCCAAGGGTCTTCCCATTCTGGTAAATAATCATCTTCTTCAGGCTCGTTGGGACCTATCGTGGTCATATTAGACATTAGTCCCTTGAACACTTCACCGAGACTAAAATCCGAATCCTAGGCTGAAGAATCTGACGAGCTATCATGATCATCAATTTGCCAACAGCATTCGTCAGAAGATGAAGAAACATAGCCTAGACCCCTTTTATATTCATAATAGCGATCGGGCTTTCCCTTCGGAACATGAGAAGGTCGAGGCGGAATCCGAACACCGCGTCCGAAGCCGAGACCGGGTCCGTGTGCAAAGTCATATCCCCATTTCTTCATGTATTGGTGCGCTTGTGAGCTATACTTGGAAAAATGTTTGCACGGATCTTCGTTGCTATCTTCAGATTTCTCATAATAATCCCTTGGTGGAGATTCTCTTCCCTTTCCAAAGATTGTTTGTTTTGCATCTTTCAAAGGAAGGAGGAAGGTTGATCCCGTTGAACTTTGAAGGCATTTATTCGTCTGGCTCAACGATGAAAGCGGTACATGTACATCGTGATCCCTGTACAATACCTGCATTACAGTATCAACACTATGTACATACTCTAAATTGTCATTTATTATATGTTCATCGCCAGTCGCCGCCATAACTTTCTCCTGACGATTCAGATCCGTCAAGATCGATTACAAGAGGTTCGATGTCATTAAGTACAAAGCTTCCATCGTAATCGAGCCCGGCCTCGGTATCAGCTTCATTATCGCTGTCCGTACCATGGGCCGATGGTTCAGTATCGGATTCAGCGCCATACAAAAGAGAGTCAGTAAAATAATTTTCTAACCCCTTGAATGGTTGCTTATCCGCGACCACCGTCTTGACCACATTATCAGTGTCGACATACTTCAAGCACTGATGTAATGTGGATGGGACTATAAGGCTACCGTGGATCCACGGTCGACCCAATAATAGGTTGTACGAAGTCTCTGCATTGATGACATAACATGTGACTTCAGACTTGAGATCTCCAAGCTGGCACTTTATCCGGATTTTACCCAAAGGTCTGGACCCGCTGGTATTAAATCTATAAATCACCGTGCCTGTAGAAGCCAACTTGCTAGCCGGAATTCCAAGATGATACATCAACCGAAGTGACATAATGCTGACTGCAGATCCAGGATCAACTTGAATCCTGTTGACAGCAATCGAGCCAATATACCCAGTGAAGTATAACGGTCTGTCATGCTTTGAATTTTTCACCTGCATATCTTCTCGGGTAAAGGTTATGCAAGGGAATTGTGTTGCTGCCAAGTTACAATGTTCAGTCTTCTTCGGAACTTGCTTGACCTGAGTGATAAAAGCTTCTGAGTCAGCTAAAGCTTCTTGTAAAGCTTCTCTAGTCTCTTTAGAAAGACGTAGTAACTCATAAAGAGTTATCCTTGCTGGAATATTGGCCAACTGAGTCATAACGTCGAATCGATATGATGAGCCAGAACCTCCTGGTTTATCCCTCCTAATCGGGTGATTAAATCGGGACTGCCTCGGGACTTGTACCTCTTGAGGTTGTTTATATTTCCGCTTGGTTGTATCCTCCTTGGCTACCTCCTGCTGCTGCTGACTTTCAGATTGTGTTGATGGAGTCGTGGCCACCCCCAGTTCTGTTAGAGTCTTGGCATTCGGATCGGAGTTCTCAGGGTATTGGTAACTAAATTTATGCCCACTTCTGGTAGCATAAGCTGGATTACCTTCTGTCACAAGAACTTCTTGTTCATTTTCAGACGATGAAAGAATTGGAACTTTTTCGTCGCCCTCTTCCGAAACTGCCGAAACGTGAGCACAGAGCTTGCCTTTTCGCTTGGACTTCCGTGTTGAAGAAGACCCCGTCCATTGCTCATCTTGAAGAAGATCTGGATGAATCCACAAGATTACCGCTAGGAGCCGTATGATACCAATCCTTTCTGACGTTGCCCATGCGGATCATCATTGACCGTTTTAACCTCAACCTCAGGGACAATCTTCTGTAAATACGGCATGGGTGGTAGAGATCCAAAGTTGATAGCCACCATATTTGAGCTAACTTTCTTCTCTTTCCTCGCCGTTATGATTCCCGCATCGATTAGAGCTTGAATTTTGTCTTTAAGAACGAAACAACTCTTGGTCGGATGATGGACCCTTCTGTGGTACGCACAATATTTGGGGTCTGAGGTTTTGTTAGCTTCCTCCTGGTTTGTGATTGGAGGCAATTTGATCTTGTTATTGTCCAAGAGGTATTTGAAGATAACTGGTACTTCTTCCTCTTTGAAGGTATAACTCTTTTGGAACCTAGGATCCGGAGTCTTCTGTAACTCTTGAGGCTTTTGTTGAAAGCTCAATTGCGGTTGCTGCTGTTGTGGTGCCTGTTGTTGTTGTTGAAATGCCTGATTTGCTTCAACAGCGTTAGCTTGCGCCTTTGCTTTGCCACGGGGCACAAAATTCGGCTTTGAGGGAACCATTGTGGGTTCACCTCTCTCATTCTTCTTCCTCCTAATGAATCGTTCCGCTTCTTCACCATTGAGTTTTAATTCTTTCCAACTGGTTGGTGGTGCAACCCCCACGACTTCCAACAATTTTATGGAAAGATTGTTGTGGCAAGTCTTCAATATAAACTTTTCAGTGATTGGATCTCTGCAATTCATAGCTTTATTGCGGAAGCGCTTGACGAAAGTGTCAATTGTCTCTCCATCATTCTGCTTCTCGTCTAGGAGAGTTCCAATGGAAACTTCCGTGTCATCATCGAAGAAATTACTGAGAAAGGAGCTTTCCATATCATTCAAGCAGTTAATGCTCCCAGCTTTGAATCTTCGATACCAATCGAAGGCAGCTCCTCGAAGGGTGCCAACGAATGACCGAATCATCAAAGGCTCATTTCCCGAGATCACCCCCAAGTGAGACTTGAAATAAATCAAGTGTCGTAGGCTAACCCTCCCACAAAAGGTGTGAAATTAATCAAACTGAATTTCGGCGGGTAAGGGATTGAATCCCACTCTTTCGGATATGGACACGGGATGCCGGTCTTCTTGACTTCCTGAGCAGTCATTAAAGCATTGATCTTACCTTCAAGTTCTTTCATCTTTTCATTTTCACCCTCGTTTTGTTTTGGATGATTCCCAGTAGGAGGAATTGGAACATTTCCACCTTGAGCGCCGGATACCTTTTTCTTAGGAGGTTGATCAGCATAGAAATGTTCATCTATTTCTGGGTCACTATCTTCTACATTATGGGCAATATGAAGGGCAACTCCACCTTGTTGACTAGACTCAGGCTGTAGATGAGGTGTCTGAGTTTGTAGTTCCCTCATCTGCTGCATGGCTAGCTCCATTTCTGTTTTCATTTCGGCCTTAAGCTCTTCTCTTTGCTTGGCTAAGGCTTCTTATAACATTTCAGCCAAGACATCGGGAGTAATGGTAAAAAGCTCCCTATGGTGACGACTCATACTTGAAACAGTATCGTCTGAAGCTATTGCTGAGCAGGCGTCAAAAATTTCATCTTCAGATGATTCTCCTTCATGCATCCTTCTATAATCAACGCGTCGCGTAGCTCGCAATTGCAATCGGGACATTCTCTGGGAAATCTGGGAGCTAACTCTTCCTCCGGGAGTAAAATCAGGATCTTCATCATTTGCCGGTCCTTTCCCTTTATTTACCATGTTAATAGTGACTTCAGGAAATTCGTCGGTTCGGATGGCAGATCTTCTCTTTCTTCGGGGTCGTCTTGACTCCAAATTTTAAATCTCCGCTGTCGGCAAGGAAAGCCTCTCGAATCTTGAAGCTCTTTGTGGTTGAGCGTTCGACTCTGAACAGCACATCCTGACAACAACGTCTTGATTAGTTGTGCACATGAGCAAGAACAATTTATTTCATCAATCGTTCTCTTTCGTGTGTTGCCACCCCCAGCCTGATGACATGGTTGGTGTGGCTTGTCACAAGTTGTACTTCTACCCCCAAGTGTGACGTTGTCCTTAACTAGAGGACACGTCTTCTTTTGGGGTCGTCGATCAATCGACCTGGGAGGCACCTTTGACGTTTTAACTTCATCTGCTGAAGTTGTCTTGGCATGAATCACAAGTGTTTTATCATCTCTCGTGACTTCACGAATCACACGCCTCAAGTTCTTCCCCTTAGAGATCGGGCGATTCTTTGCGGATGCTCAAACGAAGGTAATTGACTTCTAGAAACCCGAGATGTTTCATTTTGCTCAGATTTTTCCGACGGGTAACCCAAACGCCTTTTATCGGTGCCTTGCCTTTATTTCCGAAGCCGTGGACCAAGACTGCTAAACACCAAGTCGGCGATTTCCGTGCTTAATTGTTGTTACCTCAGCAGGAGAAATGGATGCAAGAGGCGGAAGAGGCAAATTTTTGCTAAGGCATGGAGGGTTGCTCGCCGGCCGGGCGAGGCAAGCTGGACGTTCACGGGCCGGTGACACTTATTAATGTTCGCCAAGCATGTAGCGGCCGCTCCGCTAACGCGGTGGCGCCGAACGCCTCGCTTAAGGTTGTTGGCGAGGCAGACTCCTGGGCCGATTTTGTCGATTTTGCTCCAAACTTTGGGACCCAAACTTTGTGATTTTGAGTCGATTCGCTGGTTGATTTTGACTCTTGCGCCTTGCGAACAACGGCACGTGCACGAGCAACGCGTGCACGACGCTTTTGGGCGCGCTCCTTCCTTGTCAGTCAGGTCCGTTTGACGAGAACCCATTCTTCCTTGGGAGGAGTGTTGGCAGGTTGAGGGTGAGGCGTTGTAATTTGCTGATGCCTCTGATCACGCAAGTTCGTGTTGTAGTAAACTCCGTCTGTTGATTCCATGGCCTTGGCAAGTTGTCGGGCCATCTTTTGACGCTGTCTCTGACGAGCCCTCTTCATCAGAGTGGTCGAGATCTTGTTGAATGACTCCTTCTTCTGAAAGGAGTCAATTTGAGCAGAGCTCCCGGCTTTAAGATCCGCCGGTATTGTTATAGGGGAAATCGCCCGTCGAGGCTTAACGAGAATCGCTATGCGATCACAACGTAACAAACCTCCCTCTTTGGAGATGAGGTCCTCCGATGCTTGCGGGGCGAGGAGGACTTTGATGAAGAAGAGGAGAGGTATTCTTTGAACTTGGCTTGATCGAAGAAGTAGTCCAGTCCATCGACCATGAGGTCGGCTTGATCGCTGCAAGGCTGCGACACAACGATCTCGGGCTCGAGACCGTTGGCTCCCACTGTGGTCGCCATCGTGTTTGGGTCAAAAGTTGATTTCTTTGCTGTTTCCATTGCAGAACTTGAGAAAATTACAATTTAATTTTCAAATTACAAAGAAATTTAAATAACTCTCTCACAAACTCGAACAGAAAACACTACAAGTGTAGATCTCCTATTTTTGTGGGTCTTTGCCTGTGCCGGGGACGCGTTAATCCGTGGACCACCGAGCAACGATCGTCGAATCGGCGGGGTTTAGTTGATGCTTCACAAAGGAAACAAGAACTTAAGCAAATATCTTAGCAAAGTAAGATATCTACTCTTCTCAAGAATAAGTCAAAGCTTAAACTCGAGGAATCTCCGCGTGGATCGTGTTCTTGAACTTTGGAAGCTTGGACTCTCTCTCTCTTTGCAAAAGCTCTGCTAATCTGATCTCTGATTGCTGATCCCCTGCCCAAGTGGATGTAGGGGGGTATTTATAGCCTTTGGGAGACGTGTCCTCTGAAGAAAACCAAGTGTCATAAGTGCCCCATAATTGTAGTTAGCGCGTACCGAATCGCCAGCCAAGCCGCTTCGCTAGTCGGGTAAGGTAAGAGGCCGCCACGACTAGCGACAGTGGTCGGATCTCCAGCTATTGTAACGGTTTCCTCGCTTTTAGGCACGATTAAATGCCCTAAAATCACTTAGTGGGCGATTTTCGCCGCGGTAACCGCCATTAAAGTAGCCGAACGCCTCTTTATGCTGATAAAGTCAAGTGGGCCCCACCAAAGATTGATTTAGACCCTTCAAGAGCATATTTTAAATATTGGTGTCTCGCCTGCAGACACAAGTAAGTACCTCGCCTTTAGCGAGACATCAAGGTGCCTCGCTAGTGGCGAGGCACCTAAATCTGTAGCGAGACACAAGCAAGTGCCTCACCTTTAGCGAGACATCAAGGTGCCTCACTAGTGGCGAGGCACACACAAGGTCTCGCTAGTAGCGAGACACAAGCAAGTGTCTCGCTTGTAGCGAGACAAACAAGTGTCTCGCGATTGGCGACACAACCTTCCCCGTGTTGACTTCTTGAGATTTTGACGACGCCGCCCTTCGATCTTCTCATGATTTAGTCATATTTGAGGTTCTTCAGAATTTTGATGCCTACAAGATCGCTTTGGCAACACGACTGTATGGGACGCCCACGAGGTCGAAAGTGCTTAGGGTTCATTTGGTGGAGCCGATCTCGCTTTGAGGCAAAGAGCAAGCCCGGTCGGCTCACGGGAGCCGACGACCCCGCATTGGATGACCCCAGAGGTCGGGTGCCTAGGACTTACGTGGTGCCTAGGGCTTATTCGCAGAGCCGATCTCTATTTTGAGGCAAAGAGCAAGCCCGGTCGGCTCACGGGAGCCGACGACCCCGCATTGGATGACCCCAGAGGTCGGGTGCCTAGGACTTACGTGGTGCCTAGGGCTTATTCGCAGAGCCGATCTCTATTTTGAGGCAAAGAGCAAGCCCGGTCGGCTCACGGGAGCCGACGACCCCGCATTGGATGACCCCAGAGGTCGGGTGCCTAGGACTTACGTGGTGCCTAGGGCTTATTCGCAGAGCCGATCTCTATTTTGAGGCAAAGAGCAAGCCCGGTCGGCTCACGGGAGCCGACGACCCCGCATTGGATGACCCCAGAGGTCGGGTGCCTAGGACTTACGTGGTGCCTAGGGCTTATTCGCAGAGCCGATCTCTATTTTGAGGCAAAGAGCAAGCCCGGTCGGCTCACGGGAGCCGACGACCCCGCATTGGATGACCCCAGAGGTCGGGTGCCTAGGACTTACGTGGTGCCTAGGGCTTATTCGCAGAGCCGATCTCTATTTTGAGGCAAAGAGCAAGCCCGGTCGGCTCACGGGAGCCGACGACCCCGCATTGGATGACCCCAGAGGTCGGGTGCCTAGGACTTTGATGAAGAAGAGGAGAGGTATTCTTTGAACTTGGCTTGATCGAAGAAGTAGTCCGATCCATCGACCATGAGGTTGGCTTGATCGGCCTGAGGTACCAAGCGATCTCGGGCTCGAGACCGTTAGCTCCTTTGTTAATTAGCCATCGTGTTTGGGTCAAAAGTTGATTTCTTTCTTTGTTTCCATTCGCGGAACTTGAGAAAATTACAATTTAATTTTCAAATTACAAAGAAATTTAAATAACTCTCTCACAAACTCAACGTAAAACACTACAAGTGTAGATCTCCTATTTTTGTGGGTCTTTGCGTCTGGGGCGTTAATCCGTGGACCACCGAAAGCAACGATCGCCGAATCGGCGGGTTTAGTTGATGCTTCACAAAGGAAACAAGAACTTAAGCAAATATCTTAGCAAAGTAAGATATCTACTCTTCTCAAGAATAAGTCAAAGCTTAAACTCGAGGAATCTCCGCGGATCGTGGTTCTTGAACTTTGGAAGCTTGACTCTCTCTTTGCAAAAGCTCGCTAATCTGATCTCTGATTGCTGATCCCCTGCCCAAGTGGATGTAGGGGGGTATTTATAGCCTTTGGGAGACGTGTCCTCTGAAGAAAACCAAGTGTCATAAGTGCCCCATAATTGTAGTTAGCCGCGGCGGCTCGAGCGCCTCGCGTAAAGGCTGCCGCTAGGCTGTGGCAGATGGAGGCTGCCTCGTGACTAGCGAGGCGAGTCGGATCTCGGCTATTGTAACGGTTTCCTCGCTTTTAGGCACGATTAAATGCCCTAAAATCCGCGCCTAGTGGTATTTTCAGCGATGTAACCGCCATTAAAGTAGTGAGCGTCTCTTTGCGTTGATAAAGTCAAGTGGGCCCCACCGGCATTGATTTAGACCCTTCAAGAGCATATTTTAAATATTACGGGTGTCTAGCCTGCGAGAACCTCAATAATACCTAGCCTTTAGCGAGACACATCAAGGTGCCTCGCTAGTGGCGAGGCACACACAAGTGTCTCGCTAGCAGCGAGACACAAGCAAGTGCCTCACCTTTAGCGAGACACATCAAGGTGCCTCACTAGTGGCGAGGCACACACAAGTGTCTCGCTAGTAGCGAGACACAAGCAAGTGTCTCGCTTGTAGCGAGGCACAAACAAGTGTCTCGCATTGGCGAGACACAACCTTCCCCTGTGTTGACTTCTTGAGATTTTGACGACGTCGTCCTTCGATCTTCTCATGATTTAGTCATATTTGAGGTTCTTCAGCAATTTTTGATGCCTACAGTATCGCTTGGCAGCGACGACTCCGTATGGGACGTCCACGTAGGTCGAGTGCTTAGGGTTCATTTGGTGGAGCCGATCTCTGTTTTGAGGCAAAGAGCAAGCCTGGGTCGGCTCATGTGGGAGCGACGACCCCGCATTGGATGACCCCGTAGGTCGGGTGCCTAGGACTTACGTGGTGCCTAGGGCTTATTCGGCAGAGCCAATCTCTGTTTTGAGGCAAAGAGCAAGCCTGGGTCGGCTCACGTGGGAGCGACGACCCCGCATTGGACGACCCTGTAGGTCGGTCGCCTAGGACTTACGTGGCGCCTAGAGCTTATTCGGCAGAGCCGATCTCTATTTTGAGGCAAAGAGCAAGCCTGGGTCGGCTCACGTGGGAGCGACGACCCCGCATTGGACGACCCCGTAGGTCGGGTGCCTAGGACTTACGTGGCGCCTAGGGCTTATTCGGCAGAGCCGATCTCTGTTTTGAGGCAAAGAGCAAGCCTGGGTCGGCTCGCGTGGGAGCGGCGACCCCGATTGGACGACCCCGTAGGTCGGGTGCCTAGGACTTATGTGGCGCCTAGGGCTTATTCGGCAGAGCCGATCTCTGTTTTGAGGTAAAGAGCAAGCTGGAGTGCGGCTCGCGTGGGGCGGCGACCCGCATTGGATGACCCCAGAGGTCGGGTGCCTAGGACTTACGTGGTGCCTAGGGCTTATTCGGCAGAGCCGATCTCTGTTTTGAGGCAAAGAGCAAGCTGGAGTGCGGCTCGCGTGGGAGCGGCGACCCGCATTGGACGACCCCAGAGGTCGGGTGCCTAGGACTTATGTGGCGCCTAGGGCTTATTCGGCAGAGCCGATCTCTGTTTTGAGGTAAAGAGCAAGCCTGGGTCGGCTCGCGTGGGAGCGGCGATCCCGCATTGGACGACCCCGTAGGTCGGGTGCCTAGGACTTATGTGGCGCCTAGGGCATATTCGGCAGAGCCGATCTCTGTTTTGAGGCAAAGAGCAAGCCTGGGTCGGCTCGCGTGGGAGCGGCGACCCCGCATTGGACGACCCCGTAGGTCGGGTGCCTAGGACTTATGTGGTGCCTAGGGCTTATTCGGGACGGCTCAGAAATGAGCGATGTCGTTTCAGTCTGATGTGTTGCTTGGCTTGGCCCAACGTAGCTGAGCGACCAGACTTGATTTGGCGAGTGGGGTGTCTTTATTTAATCGAGCGAGTTGGACCACCTGTCGCGACTGGGTGAGAAGGGTTCCTTGACTCGGTGTGTCGAGAAGGGTTCCTTGACTCAGCCTAGTAGGGAGGATCCCCGGAACTCGGCTTCCAAAAAAGAAAAGAGACTGCCCTGGCTCGTCAACTGAGAGCAAGTCGTTCAACTAGTCATCCAGCGAGGAAGGTGGTTTGACAGGCCGCGACGAGTCGTCCGCTGGGCTGCCCCTTGCATAATTTGAGATAGAACAATAATAATTAGGAGAAAAATATTGAATTGCATTGAAGGCAGATTGTACAAGATTCATAGTACAAAATTAATGAAAAAACTTCCTGAGATGCTCAATGTTCCACGGATGGTGTAGGACTCTTCCATCGGGGCTTCTGAGCCGATATGTTCCGGGTCGTAGCTCCGCAAGGACGGTGTAGGGCGCCTCCTAGTTGGGGGCCAGCTTGCCACGCTTGGTGTCCTTGTCGAACGCCGCCTTCCTCAGCACCAGGTCTCCAACACAAAACCTCCTCGGCCGGACTTTGCTGTTATAGTATCGGGCGACTCGTTGCTGATTGACTACTTGCTTGCGCAGAGTAGCCGCTCGAACTTCATCCACTAGATCCAGCTGTACTCGAAGTCCGGCTGAGTTCACCTCTTCATCAAAGTGTTGGAGTCGGATGGTGGGCATGCCGACCTCCACTGGAGTTACCGCCTCGGTTCCATAGGCCAACTTGAAGGGGGTCTCGCCGGTTGAGATCTTGTGAGTCGTCCGATACGACCATAAGATGCTCGGCAACTCTTCGACCCAATTGCCGACAGCTTTGTCGATCTTCTTCTTCAAAGCTTGGAGGATACATTTGTTGGCAGCTTCCGCTAGTCCGTTGCACTTTGGATGAGCCACTGAGACGAATTTGAGCTTGATCCCCCATTCTTCACAAAATGATTGGAAACCCCCGCTGCTGAACTGGGTGCCGTTGTCGGTGATGAATGAGCAGGGGATGCCAAACCGACAAACGATTGACTTCCAGGCGAAGCCGGTAATATTGCTCTCTCCAATCTTGGCTAAAGGTTCGGCTTCGATCCACTTGGTGAAGTAGTCGATAGCTACAATGAGGAACTTGCACTGCCCCGAAGCAAGGGGAGCGGCCCCAGTATATCCAGGCCCCATTGGGCGAAAGGAATGGGTCTGAAGATAGAGGTTAACTCTGTGGCTGTGGCTCTTAGGATTTCGGCGAAGAACTGGCACTTGTTGCATTTGGAGACGAGTCCTTTGGAGTCGGCTATGATGGTCGGCCAATAATACCCTTGGCGGATGACCTTCTGGGCGAGGGCTCTTGCCCCTGGATGGTTTCCACAGACGCCTTCATGGATTTCCTTCAGGACATATTCGGCTTCTGCTGCTCTGAGGCACCGGAGGTAGGGTCCAACGCCGCTGCTCTGGTAAGATGACCTATAAAGTTGATCATCGATCATGAGGTATCGGCGAGAGGATCTCTGCAGACTCCTTGCTTCGGCAGCGTCTGCAGGCAGGACGCCGTTGGAGTGTCGGTTTGCATGACGTCCGAGAAAGCTTCTGTGATACTGGGACGCTGGAGAGTGTCGGCGAAGATGGGTCTGGAACCGCCTGCGGAGCTAGTTGACGCAAGCTTTGACAAAGCATCCGCTCGAGCGTTGAGGGCTCGAGGGACTTGGGCAATCTTGAAGTTGGCGAAGCGGGCGATTAACTCTTTGACTATCTTCAGGTATTGGGCCATTCTTTTATCTTTGGCGGCGTCCTTGCCGTTCACTTGGTGGACGACCAGTTGTGAGTCAGCAAGCACGCTCAGGCTTTCAACTTTAATGGCCAAGGCGGCTCGCAAGCCGGCTATGAGAGCTTCATACTCGGCTTCATTGTTCAAAGCGGAGAATTCAAAGGCAATGGATTGCTCAGTAGTCGCTCCTTCCGGGCTGCGCAGGACGATACCGGCCCCACTTCCTGCTTCACTCGAAGAGCCGTCCACCTTCAATTCCCACCAAGAGGCGACTTCGGGGGAGTCATTCTCCGGGCAAGAATGAGGTTGAGGTGCGGCCACTTGCTGCTTCGTCTTCTTGGGAGATGTCGGTTGATCGGGAACGGCGAGGTCGGCTGGTTCGCCATCTGGCGAGGTGGATTCAATGAGGAAGTCGGCCAACGCTTGTGCTTTGATGGTGGTTCTGGGCTCGAATTGCACATCATATTCACTGAGTTCGATCGACCAGGTGACCATCCTCCCAGATGTGGTGGGGCTCCCCAAGGACTTCTTCATCGGCAGGCTCGTCCGCACAATGATGGGGTGCGCTTGGAAGTATGGACGGAGTCTACGAGCAGTGGTGATGAGGGCGAAGGAGGCTTTCTCGACCAGGGGATAGTTCAACTCCCCCGCTCTTAGGATCCGGCTAACATAATAGACCGGCTTCTGCACATGGTTCTTTTCCCGAACAAGCACTGAGCTAACAGCTTCGAGTGAGACGGCTAGATAGAGATAAAGGGTCTCTCCTTCAACCGGTTGGCTCGAGAGCGGCTTGGTGCTTAGGTATGCTTTGAGTTCTTTGAAGGCGACACAACATTCTTCGGTCCACTCCAGCTTCTTCTTGGGGTCTTTGGTTCCCCTCAAGATCTTGAAGAACGGGAGGCTCCTCTCGGCCGACTTGGAGAGGAAACGCCCTAGAGCGGCTATCTTGCCGTTGAGCTTCTGGATGTCTTTCATGGTGCGCGGGTCAGGGAGTCGCTCGATGGCTTCAATCTTCTCCGGGTTGATTTCAATACCCCTCTGGGTAATCATGAATCCCAAGAACTTCCCAGACTGCACCCTAAAAGCGCACTTTGTGGGGTTGAGCTTCATGCGGTAGCGCCGAAGGGTGGCGAAGGTCTCTTCTAGGTCGACAATGTGGGCGGCTGCAAGTCTCGACTTCACCAGAATATCGTCTACATAAGCTTCAGTATTGCGACCGAGCTGGGGCTTGAAGATCTTGTTGACTAGCCTCTGATAAGTCGCGCCTGCATTCTTGAGACCAAAAGGCATAACTTTATAGCAGAAAGTACCTTGGTCAGTGACGAAAGACGTCTTCTCCTGATCATGTTCTGCCATGCGGATCTGGTTGTAGCCTGAGAAGGCGTCCAAGAAACTCAGCAACTGCTGCCCTGCGCTCTCGTCCACAAGCTGGTCGATCCGAGGGAGTGGGTAGCTATCTTTGGGGCAGGCTTTGTTGAGGTCGGTGTAGTCGACGCGCGACCTCCACTTACCGTTAGACTTCTTCACTAGCACCACGTTGGACAGCCACTCGGGGTATCGGACCTCGCGGATGAAGTCGGCCTTCAAGAGTCGTTCGACCTCCTCTGCCGCTGCCTTCTGTCGTTCGGGCCCCAGGTGCCTCTTCTTCTGTCGAACCGGTTTGCAGTGTTAGTTGACAGAGAGCTCATGGCAGATAATGTCGGGCGAGATGCCTGGCATGTCCTCTGGGCCCAAGCAAACACATCAAGATTAGATAAAAGAAAAGCAATTATCGCACCTCTTAATGGTTCTGCTAGGTTGGACCCGATCTTGAGCGTCCTCTCGCTCTTGTGGTCGATTGGGATCTAATGGAGATCTTCGACAGGTGTTGTCCTCTCCGGCTCCATCTCCCTCTTGAGTCGGCACTCCGTCTTCTCGATGGGCATGGCGGTCACGACTCCTTTCCCTTTGGTGGAGAGCGCATAGCAAGCGCGGGCCTCCTTCTGGTCGCTCCGAGATATCCCGATTCCATTTGGGGTCGGGAACTTGATCATCTGGTGGTAGGTGGACGGGATTGCTCGCAGGCGATGGAGGGATGTCCGACCCAAGATGACATTGTGTGCCGACTTGATGTCCATCACCACGAACCAGACGTTGGCGGTTGATTGGCATGGGGGTTGTCTGACAGTGAGCGGGATAGTGATTTCTCTCTCCGGCAGTTAGGAATGTCTTGTAAAACTAATCAGGGGACCCACAGACGGTTGTAGCTTGGATTTGTCGATCTTCATGTTGTTGAACGCATCCAAGAACAATATATCGACAGAGCTTCCCGTGTCGATCATAATCCTCTTCACTTTGAAGCCGTCTATGTCGGCCGAGATGACAATGGGGTCGTCATGAGGTGTCTCGACCCCATCTAGGTCGACTTCACTGAAGGAGATGGATACCTCGGTCTTCGACTTTTTGTCACAACTGTTTACTCGAAGAGCATGTCGGGCATACCTCTTGCGGGCGTTGTTGGACTGTCCTCCCAGGGTCGGGCCGCCGCTGATGGTGAGGATGACCCCTCGGTTCCCTCGGCCAGCTTCATGGTGCTCCGGTGAGGGTCGAGGTCTCCTATCGTCTCTTCGGGGGGGTTGATCTCTATGGATCAAGTTCTTCAAGAATCCTCTCTGGATGAGGTCTTCGATGTCTCTCTGGAGAACACGATAATCCCTGGTGTCGTGGCCGTGATCCCTGTGGTAGCGACAATACTGCCGGGGATCTCTCTTGTTTGGATCCGACCTCATCTGTGGAGGCGGCTTATTCAGGAGCCCCTCCCTCTGGGCTTTATCTAAAGCCCCAGAGAGAGAGGTGTTGAGGACTGTGAACACTGGGGGAGGAGCGTCCGCTCGTCTGTCGTCCCTCTTGTTGAACCGACCATTACGGTTGTTCTGAGGAGGGGGATTCCTTGGTGCGTTTCTGGGCTCTTCTCTCCGAGGTGGGTCCTGGGTCAACCTAGAAGGAGGGGTTGCCGGGTCTGCATGAGGAGCGGCCTGCGATATCGGCTGAGTGGACGGACGAGATGCTGGCACAGCAGCAGGAATGGGTGTCGCGACAGGGGTGGCCGACTGACCTGGCTTGGCTTGTGTCGCGACCTTGTAAGCTTCCGCTTCTTTCATATTCATGTAGGCATGAGCTTTGGACATCAACTGCTCATAGCTCCTGATGGGTTTCTTGTTGAGGGACTTGGACAAGTTGCCTGGTTGTAGTACCGCTATCATGGCCGCCATAGCGACCTGATTCCCTTGGTCTTCAACTTCCAGTCTCTTTGCCTGGAATCTCTTGATGTAGGCTCTGAGGCTCTCACCCGGCTCTTGCTTGGTCTGGATGAGTACACTGGACGACAGCTTAGGTTTGGCGTTGGCTAAGAAGTGGTGAATGAACTGCCGACTCAGCTCCTCAAAGCTCCTAATGGACTTCTTGGGCAAAGAGTTCCACCAGAGTCTAGCACTTCCAGTCAAAGTGACTGGGAAACAACGGCAGAGGGTCTCTTCCGACGCCTGCATCATGATCATGGTGTTGTGATAGTCTTGGACATGCTCGGCTGGGTCTCTGTTGCCCCCGTACTTGTCCATTGTTGGCATCTTGAACTTCTTAGTGGGTGCTCTCATGATGGTGTTGGCAAAGGGAGTGCTTCCCCCAAGGGCGTCGGCGACAGGCTGATACACCTGGTTGTAGTCGTCCATACGCCGAGGAGTTGAAGGGAGCGGCGTCGAGGGAGCGACGTCGACTTTTGGGGTCGTGCCCGCTGGTTCCTTAGCGCCTTAGCTAGGAGCAGGGCTTTCATCTGAGACGTCGAAGGTAAGGGAACGACGTCTAATGTGGGTGCGCTGAGTCGGCTGCCTCGGCAGCGGTGACGTGGTGCGTTCCCGCTGGTCTCTCCTCGTCTGGTCAACGTGAGGAGTCACTGGAGGTGGAACTTGTTGCATGGTGAAGTGGCGATCACCCCGAGCGCGTAATGGCTACCGGAAGAAGGTCGAGACGCCGCCGCCGACGGGCTCGACCGCGACCGCGGAGCGGGAACGGGAGAAGAGCTCGTCGGCGAAAGCTTTGAGCTGGGCTTGCACGATTTGGGCGATCTTCTCGGTGGATTCCTGGAGTTGGGCTTGGGTAACGTAGCCTGCTGGTAGGTTCCCCATTCCGGAAAGATCATCACTGCTGGACATGTTTGCAAGAAGAAGAAAGAGAGCCCCACGGTGGGCGCCAAACTGTTGATGTACGAAATCACAGTCACTAATCTCGGTGTGAGCTTAGCTTTTAGAGAGAGGAGCTCGCTTTTCCTTCTTATATCCGGTGGTGGTGCTCCGGTGAAATGGCTCGCCTACAGCCGAGAAGAACCTGTGGAAGGGGTGGAGTTGGGATCTCCGGTGGTCCCTCCGACGGTCAAGTTAGTATAGGTTTTTGAGAATTTTTGAGTGAAATGCACTGAGAAGAGAATGCTTACCTGATTACCAGTTTACAATGCTATTTATACTTAGGTTTACGGAGGTATTCTTGTCTTTCTGCTTAATGGAGAAAACTCTGATGAGTCAGCCCTCTCCTCCACGTGTCGCTCGATGATTGGAAGTTCGTTCCTCTTGTTAGCCGACGTAGCTGCTTGTACAGGTGGCAGATTGTGGGTGATCTCGAGGGATGGCGCTGGTCATTCGATATTAATGAGACGAGACTGACGGCGCCCGCAACCGTATTAGTCCGAGGTACCTTAAATACTGTGAGGCGTGGAGGAATTATGGCATTGTGGCAGTGCATTTAATGCGAATTAGACGTATTGTCGGAACTTGGTTTTGCGTAGCCATCGTTTATAGGGAGGGAGCCATGTAGGTTGGGAGAAGGTCTCCGAGAGAGAGAGAAGTCGAGATCGGAAGGCCGTCCTGCAGCGCTTTTCGAGTCATCCCCAAAAGGGGGAGTCGAAAGATGAGGGATGAGGTCGGCGGGCCGACCTGCGATGGCTCTCAGGTCATTCCCAAAGGAAGAGCTGAGAGGCGAGGATTGAGGCCTGAGGGCCGACTGCGGCCGCCCTCGTGTCGCTCCCAAAGGAAGAGCGGAGAGGCGAGATTGAGGTCGGAGGGCCGACCTGCGCTGGCCCTCAGGTCGTTCCCAAAGGAAGAGCGGAGAGGCGGAGATTGAGGTCGGAGGGCCGACTGCGGCCGCCCTCGTGTCGCTCCCGGCGAAGAGCTGAGGGAGCTAACATCATCTTTTGCACCGTTGTGTCGGTTGAACATGGGTGCGGATGTCGTTGCCAGTGTTGAACGAGGACGTTCGCTCAGACTAACACTTGGTTTTCTTCTCCAATCACTAATTAGTGGTTATGACCATAACAAGTTTGTTGTTAAGGTTATGAGTTATGAGTTGGTTGTAAAAGAATGTTATGAGTTGGTTGTGAAGGTTACGAGTTGTTTGTGAATGTTATGAGTTGGGTGTGAACCTCGGCAATGAGTTACTTGTGATCATTGTTAACCAACTTTAGTTTGTTGTTAAGGTTACGCATTGGCTGTTAAGGTTACGGGTTGGCTGTTAAGGTTACGAGTTGATTGTTAAGGTTACGAGTTGGTTGTTAAGGATACGAGTTTGTTGTTAAGGTTACGGGTTTGTTGTTAAGGTTACGGGTTGGTTGTTAAGTTATCGATTTTAAAAATTACAATAATATATAGAATAAAAAATAGCATTATGGATTTACTATAATATATAAAATAATAAAAATTATAACAATATATAAAATAACAAAAATTATGAATTACTATAATATATAAAATAAAAAAATAGCATTATATAAAATTTCAAGTCATCGATTTAAAAAATGCAATAAGTCATTACAACAATATATGGAATAATAAAAAATAGCATTATGGATTTACTATAATATATAAAATAATAAAAATTATAACAATATATAAAATAAAAATTATGGATTTACTATAATATATAAAATAACAAAAATATAGCATTATATAAAATTTCAAGTCATCGATTTTAAAAATTACAATAATATATAACATAATAAAAAATTATAACAATATACAAAAGTTTATGAGTTGGTTGTTGAGGTTACCTTGACAATCAACCCGTAATCTTAACAACCAACCCGTAACCTTAACAACAAATCCTTAACCTTAACAACCAACTCGTATCCTTAACAACCAACCCGTAACCTTAACAACCAATGCGTAATCTTAACAACCAACTTATAACCTCAACAACCAACGCGTAACATTAACAACCAACTCGTAATCTCAACAACCAACCCGTAACCTCAACAATCAACTCGTAAACTTTTGTATATTGTTGTAATTTTTGTTATTTTATATATTATTGTAATTTTTAAATCGATGACTTGAAATTTTATATAATGCTATATTTTTATTATTTTATATATTATAGTAAATTCGTAATTTTTTATTATTTTATATATTATTATTTTATATATTATTATAATTTTTTATTATTTTATATATTGTAGTAAATCCATAATGCTATTTTTATTATTTATATATTGTTGTAATGACTTATTGTAATTTTTAAATCGATGATGTGATATTTTATATAATGCTATATTTTTATTATTTTATATATTATAGTAATCCATAATTTTGTTATTTTATATATTGTTATTTTATATATTGTTGTAATTTTTTTATTATTTTATATATTATAGTAATTCCATAATGCTATATTTTTATTATTCTATATATTATTGTAATTTTTAAAACCGATAACTTAACAACCAACCCGTAACCTAACAACCAACCCGTAACCTTAACAACCAACCCGTAATCTTAACAATCAACGCGTAACCTCAACAACCAACTCGTAACCTCAACAACCAACTCGTAAACTTTTGTATATTGTTGTAAATTTTTGTTATTTTATATATTATTCTAAGTATTAACGATATATCAAAGTATATATGCATTGTCCAACTAATATGAGCAAAGATATAACTTGCATTGGTGCACATATGCGAAGTAACAACATGAAGTTGTTCGCTCAATCAATGGTTGGAGGTAGTAAAGTTAATCAGCGGAAAACTTTTTCGATATGCTGTTCAGCAATCAAAGTCCAAAGCCATATATATGATGCTTAAACTGAAAGAAAATTTAAACTGAGAAAATAGTTTAAAAAAAAAGTCCGGCGGGTCGCCGCCGGCGGAGGGGAGGGGGTAGCGGCGGGAAAGTTCTTGGGTTTTGGAGGGAATTAGAATTTTTTCCCCCCAAAACTCATTTCTAATCATCACAGTAGCATTATGAAAGAGAGAGGGAGAGAGAGAGGGTTATTATGGTCTTCACATATTTTAATATATTGGGTTTTGTGTTTTGGGGGCTCAGAGCATAATGTGTTTGCTTTTGGGGGTGGAGGGTTGAAAAAGTCTTGGGTGGGGGGAAGATACTTCTTGTTATTTTGGGGGACTAGAAGCAATTTTCCCTAAAATATATTTAAAACATAGTTATGAAATAAGGTTTAAATTCACAAATATGAAAACTTAAGGGGTAAATTTAAAGCACAATGAATTTTAGGGGTATATATATAAGTTGTTGGGATCTAGATGCAAGCGTAGAAGGGAGGGTTGAGTAGGACTGCAAGCTTTTTTTGAGAATTAAAAATAAATTGTAAAATTATTTAGTGGAAAATAAACAAAGTAAAGAGCAAGTAATCACAAACACAGAGGTTTTATAGTGGTTCAATAAATCTTATATCTACTCTTCCTCCTATCGATGGGCTTCCACTCTAGTAAATATGAAGGAATTCCCCGATTACAACCCAATCTAGTAAGCGCTACAAGACCGCACTCTAGATTCACCCTAATCTAGTCGCTCTCGCCAAAGATCCTACCATACAAGTGTAACCCTATCCCTAACTAAGTCTCCCCAATTTCTCAATTAACACCGATTTGAGTGCAGTATAAAACCAACTCATCACACGATCGTAAAAATATATTTATAGAAAATAAATTGTTTAAGCATAACTAGAAAGATCTTACTATCCTTTGTAGCAAACCATTCTCAAGAATTTTGATTGAAGATATAGAAGAACAATGTTACCGATGAAAGTTCAAGAGCAACACCCCTCAAAGATTGATGATCAACCGATGAAGAAAACAACAAGGATGCACCGAGAAGCTCGAGGGAGATGGAGATAAGATCTCTTCACAACATTTTCGTTATAGCCCACAAATAACTAAGTGTTAATCCTCCTTGGGAAGCCACATGTGTCCCGCTCCATGCCTAATTAGACATATGCAGAACAAACATTATTAAATTGCTCCTGCGACCGACCCAATAGGTGACAACTTGCGTGGCCGACTAAAAGCGGTACTTGTCGACCTACCCCCTAGATCGAGTCCACAAGCCTTCGCACTCGACCTATTACTCCAGCCGACAACTTGCATAGCCGACTAAAAGGTGGCTTTTCGACTGCCAGAGCTTCACTGAGAGGCGGTGTGCCCTCGAACCCGCCACAGGCTACCCTCGCGCTTTAAATGTGCTATCGAGTCATCATTGCTCTAGCCCCTATAGTATTTATGACTCATCTGACCTAGTCAAGATCAAGACCTCCTCGTCACCCCACATCGGATGCCCGATGACTCACTCCTCCCAACGGCCGACACTGGAAGTAGATGATGACCGAGCCACACGGTATTCGGCCAAAGTTACTTATCTACCCTTCTCGATCTACTATAAAGGAAATTATGTCGCCAAGGTAACTTCTTCGCTCCCATGCAACTCAACAAACTTTACTACTTATCACCGCTTTCCCACTCAAGATCAACTATCGACTTGATTGTCGGAGGAACAATCGGAGAACCCTACTCCATCCTCTCACGAAGTTCTTCATGTGCAGAAAGGACTTCGACTCTAGAACAGCCATCCGAGAAAGTTTGAGGACCCTACCACCACCACAATCCATAAATAAACCCCTATTTGATAACTCATAAATTAACTCTCTCTCTCTCTCTCTCTCCTTCAATTAGGTGAAAACTCTAGGAATAGAATGGAATTTATATGGAATGTAATGCTTCATTCTCATTCTCATGTTTAGGTGCGATTAGAAAATTAAGTGAGAATATCTTTAAGAAGTGCATATCCAAATTTATTTTATTATTTTCATTCTCACTTAAATATATCAATTTCTTAATAACTCGTTGAATAGCAATTCCCACATTAAGTGAGAATTGATGAGAAATGGAAATGATATTTCTAGCATCCAAAATACATCGTGTTTGCTAAACAAACGGCAATTAGAAATGGGTTCGAAGTTAGTTATTTCTTCGCACAAAAAGGAGGTCGGGTGAAGGTATTGAAATGTAACCGCGTGAACGGTATAGGGGTTATGAGAAACTTGGATTCCGCCATTCTAAGAATACCAAGACAAAGCTTGCAAGTGCCCTTTGCGATATTGGTGGAATACTATGATTTCCGTGGATGGGCAATTTACGGCTCGAGACATGGTAACACCTCGGCCCTAACGTGCGGTCGGTGTCCGAGGTCGCTCAGATCTCAACCCAACCGCCGAAGTTGGCTTTGATGTCCAATAAAAATAGGTCATATAAACTAAAATTAATAAAAATCATAATTAAAAAATTAAAAATGGAGGTGGCTCACTAATAACGAGCCATGTCCATGGTCGCGGGTTTCATTGCGTTACGCCCATGGCCATGGCGCATATATCATACTACCGGCCATGGTCGTGGCGCATCTTG
This sequence comes from Asparagus setaceus, assembly GCA_012295165.1. Lineage (NCBI taxonomy): Eukaryota > Viridiplantae > Streptophyta > Magnoliopsida > Asparagales > Asparagaceae > Asparagus > Asparagus setaceus. The sequence continues at coordinate 5,905,165 of CM022708.1, forward strand.
GTGAGCCACGGCCATGAATTGCGCTACGCGATATGCCGTGGTTTCACTAAGATTGCACCACAACCATGGCCGCATAGCGACCATCGCCATGGCCATGGCTGGCCGTGACGCAATTTTAGCGGACACCACCATGGCGACCACCAAATCAACAATTTTTCTAATCTACTATTTAATTTCAAGAAAAAACAACATACCATGAATCCTTTGCTTTTTCCGTGTCCTTGTTCGACATTGTGAAGTTCTATTTGAGAGGTTTTGATTTTGACGTTTTGGGTTTGAGAGGATTTGGTTTTAGAAATTTTGAATATATGCTAAAAGGGTAAAACGGTCAAAAGTCGGGCTAAGTAGTAAAAGTAGGGCGGTATTTAGTAAAACCCTAAATAAATGATACGTGTCAACCTTGTGAGCTTTTTAATTGGCTAAACAAATTTGATGTGTGGATCCTTTTTTTTCAAGTGAAAATTACAATACCGCCAAACTAATGTCCGCTTGGCAAACCTAATAAAATAAACCTAACTATGTATATTCTCTTAACCGTGTCGTGATGATCCAAAGGGTGAATCAATTCTAATCTGATTTGAGGGGCTCAAAATGACTAAAAAATGCCGGGTCAAAATTTCCCAAATAGAAAATAGGTCAAAACACCACGCAACTTACACAGATACGTTTCCTAAATTATAATACATTTTTTTATAGAACAGTAGATCTATGAGTAATATGACAACCGATCCCTTTCTTATTGGTGAACTTCCAACTTGAACGTTTCTAAAGCATAAAAAGCACATGGGCAATTGGTGTTCGTGATGCAATGGATCCTGTGGAAATAATATTGAAAAGGCCAAGCCTCATACAGCAAAAAAGTTTAGGGATCCATTATATTGTTTATGACATCTTTCTTTTCTCTGGATGATGGAATTATGTGACTTTTTGCTTACTTGGAAGATGAATCTACTTAGTCAGAAGATGGAATAATTAGCTTAGTTAAATATATTAGTGGTGGTAGTTTAGTCATATAAAATGTAAATCAACTTAATATGATATAAGAAATATATCAAGAATATATCCCAACAGAGAGGTTAAAATATATTTAAAACATAGTTATGAAATAAGGTTTAAATTCACAAATATGAAAACTTAAGGGGTAAATTTAAAGCACAATGAATTTTAGGGGTATATATATAAGTTGTTGGGATCTAGATGCAAGCGTAGAAGGGAGGGTTGAGTAGGACTGCAAGCTTTTTTTGAGAATTAAAAATAAATTGTAAAATTATTTAGTGGAAAATAAACAAAGTAAAGAGCAAGTAATCACAAACACAGGAGGTTTTTATAGTGGTTCGAATAAATCTTATATCTACTCTTCCTCCTATCAGGATGGGCTTCCACTCTAGTAAATATGAAGGAATTCCTGGATTACAACCCAATCTAGTAAGCAGTTACAAGACCGTACCCTAGATTCACCCTAATCTAGTCGTCTCTGCCAAAGATCCTACCATACAAGTGTAACCCTATCCCTAACTAAGTCTCCCCAATTTCTCAATTAACACCGATTTGAGTACGCCGTATAAAACCAACTCATCACACGATCGTAAAAAATATATTTATAGAAAATAAATTGTTTAAGCATAACTAGAAAGATCTTACTATCCTTTTGTAGCAAACCATTCTCCGAAGAATTTTGATTGAAGATATAGAAGAACAATGTTACTGATGAAAGTTCAAGAGCAACACCCCTCAAAGATTGATGATCAACTGATGAAGAAAAACAACAAGGATGCAGTCTGAGAAGCCTGAGGGAGATGGAGATAAGATCTCTTCACAACATTTTCGTTATAGCCCACAAATAACTAAGTGTTAATCCTCCTTGGGAAGCCGACATGTGTCCCGTTCCATGCCTAATTAGACATATGCAGGAACAAACATTATTAAATTGCTCCTGCGACCGACCCAATAGGCTGACAACTTGCGTAGCCGACTAAAAAGGCGGTACTTGTCGACCTACCCCCTAGATCGAGTCCACAAGCCTTCGCACTCGACCTATTACTCCAGCCGACAACTTGCATAGTCGATAAAAAGTGGCTTTTTCAGACCACCATAGAGTCGACTCGAGAGGCGGTGTGCCCTCGAACCCCGCCGTCAGCCGGCTACCCTCGCCTTAAATGTGCTATCAGAGTCATCATTGCTCTAGCCCCTATAGTATTTATGACTCATCGGACCTAGTCAGCACTCAGCACCTCCTGTCACCCCCACATCGGATGCCTGGATGACTCACTCCTCCCAACGGCCGACACCTGTGAAGTAGATGATGACCGAGCCGCCAGCTGTACTCGGCCAAAGTTACTTATCTACCCTTCTGATCTACTATAAAAGGAAATTATGCTGCCTAAGGTAACTTCTTCTGCTCCCATGCAACTCTGAACAAACTTTACTACTTATCACCTGTTTTCCCACTCAAGATCAACTACTGACTTGATTGTCGAAGGAACAATCGGAGAACCCTACTCCATCCTCTCACGAGTTCTTCATGTGCAGGAAAGGACTTCAGACTCTAGAACCAGTCATCTGAGAAAGTTTGAGGACCCTACCACCACCACAATCCATAAATAAACCCCCTATTTGATAACTGACATAAACAACTTTAAAACTCTCTCTCTCTCTCTCTCTCCCTTCAATTAGGTCAGAAAACTCTAGGAATAGAATGGAATTTATATGGGAATGTAATGCTTCATTCTCATTCTCATGTTTAGGTGCGATTAGAAAATTAAGTGAGAATATCTTTAAGAAGTGCATATCCGAAATTTATTTTATTATTTTCATTCTCACTTAAGTGGGAATATCAATTTCTTAATAACTCGTTGGGAATAGCAATTCCCACATTAAGTGAGAATTGATGAGAAATGGAAATGATATTTCTAGCATCCAAAAATACATCGTGTTTGCTAAACAAACGGCAATTAGAAATGGGTTCGAGTTAGTTATTTCTTCGCACAAAAAAGGAGGTCGGGTGAAGGTATTGAAATGTAACCGTGGTGAACGGTATAGGGGGGTTATGAGAAACTTGGATTCCGCCATTCGGAAGAATACCAAGACGAAAGCTTGCAAGTGCCCTTTTGCGATATTGGTGGAATACTATGATTTCCGTGGATGGGCAATTCTTACGAAGCCTGGAGACATGGTAACACCTCGCGTCCTAACGTGTCGGTGTCCAGAGGCTGCGGCACTCCCGAACTCCAACTGTCGAGAAGTTGGCGGCTTTGATGTCCAATAAAAAATAGGTCATATAAACTAAAATTAATAAAAATCATAATTAAAAAAATTAAAAAAATGGAGGTGGCTCACTAATAACGAGCCATGTCCATGGTCGTGGCTCGCTAAAATTGCGCCACAGCCATGGCCATGGCTGTGACGCAATTTTAGCGAGCCACGCCATGGCCATGGTCGTGGCGCATCTTGGTGAGCCACGGCCATGAATGCGCCACGGCCATGGCCGTGGCTCACCAAGATTGCACCACAACCATGGCCGTGGCGCTAGCATCATCAGCCATGGCCATGGCTGTGACGCAATTTTAGCGAGCCACGGCCATGGCAGCCACCAAATCAACAATTTTTCTAATCTACTACGAATTTCACGAAAAAAACAACATACCATGAATCCTTTGCTTTTTCCGTGTCCTTGTTCAGACATTGTGAAGTTCTATTTGAGAGGTTTTTGATTTTGACGTGTTTTTGGGTTTGAGAGGATTTGGTTTTAGAAATTTTGAATATATGCTAAAAGGGTAAAACGGTCAAAAGTCGGGCGGTAAGTAGTAAAAGTAGGGCGGTATTTAGTAAAACCCTAAATAAATGATACGTGTCAACCTTGTGAGCTTTTTAATTGGCTAAACAAATTTGATGTGTGGATCCTTTTTTTTTCAAGTGAAAATTCACAATACCGCCAAACTAATGTCTGTTTGGCAAACCTAATAAAAATAAACCTAACTATGTATATTCTCTTAACCAGGTCAGAGTTGATCCAGTTAAGGGGTGAATCAATTCTAATCTGATTTGAGGGGCTCAAAATGACTAAAAAATGCCGGGTCAAAATTTCCCAAATAGAAAATAGGTCAAAACACCACGCAACTTACACAGATACGTTTCCTAAATTATAATACATTTTTTTATAGAACAGTAGATCTATGAGTAATATGACAACCGATCCCTTTCTTATTGGTGAACTTCCAACTTGAACGTTTCTAAAGCATAAAAAGCACATGGGCAATTGGTGTTCGTGATGCAATGGATCCTGTGGAAATAATATTGAAAAGGCCAAGCCTCATACAGCAAAAAGTTTAGGATCCATTATATTGTTTATGACATCTTTCTTTTCTCTGGATGATGGAATTATGTGACTTTTGCTTACTTGGAAGATGAATCTACTTAGTCAGAAGATGGAATAATTAGCTTAGTTAAATATATTAGTGGTGGTAGTTTAGTCATATAAAATGTAAATCAACTTAATATGATATAAGAAATATATCAAGAATATATCCCAACAGAGAGGTTAAAATATATTTAAAACATAGTTATGAAATAAGGTTTAAATTCACAAATATGAAAACTTAAGGGGTAAATTTAAAGCACAATGAATTTTAGGGTATATATATAAGTTGTTGGGATCTAGATGCAAGCGTTGAAGGGAGGGTTGAGTAGGACTGCAAACTTTTTTTTAAAATTAAAAATAAATTGTAAAATTATGCAGTGGAAAATAAACAAAGTAAAGAGCAAGTAATCACAAACACAGGAGGTTTTTATAGTGGTTCGAATAAATCCTATATCTACTCTTCCTCCTATCAGGATGGGCTTCCACTCTAGTATATATGAAGGAATTCCTGGATTACAACCCAATCTAGTAAGCAAGCATAAGACTGCACCTAGATTCACCCTAATCTAGTCGTCTCTGCCAAAGATCCTACCATACAAGTGTAACCCTATCCCTAACTAAGTATCCCCAATTTCTCAATTAACACCGATTTGAGTACGCCGTATAAAACCAACTCATCACACGATCGTAGAAAAAATATTTATAGAAGATAAATCGTTTAAGCATAACTAGAAAGATCTTACTATCCTTTTCTAGCAAACCATTCTCCGAAGAATTTTGATTGAAGATCTAGAAGAACGATGTTAATGATGAAAGTTCAAGAGCAACACACCTCAAAGATTGATGATCAACTGATGAAGAAAAACAACAAGGATGCAGTCTGAGAAGCCCGAGGGAGATGGAGATAAGATATCTTCACAACATTTTCGTTATAGCCCATAAATAACTAAGTGTTAATCCTCCTTGGGAAGCCGACATGTGTCCCGTTCCACGCCTAATCAGACATATGCAGGGACGAACATCATTAAATTGCTCCTGCGACCGACTCAATAGGCTGACAACTTGCGTAGCCGACTAAAAAGGCGGTACTTGTCGACCTACCCCCTAGATCGAGTCCACGAGCCTCCGCACTCGACCTATTACTCCAGCCGACAACTTGCATAGCTGACTAAAAAGGCTGTACTTGTCGACCCGCTCGCAGAGCTGACTTGAGAGGCGGTGTGCCCTCGAACCCCCGCCGTCAGCCGGTTACCCTCGCCTTAAATGTGCTATTAGAGTCATCATTGCTCTAGCCCCTATAGTATTTATGACTCATTAGACCTAGTCAGCACTCAGCACCCCCTGTCAACCCCACATCGGATGCCTGGATGACTCACTCCTCCCAACGGCCGACACTTGTGAAGTAGATGATGACCGAGCCGCCAGCTGTACTCGGCCAAAGTTACTTATCTGCTCTTCTGATCTACTATAAAAGGAAATTATGTTATCCAAGGTAACTTCTTCTACTCCCATGCAACTCTGAACAAACTTTACTACTTATCACCTATTTTCTCACTCAAGATCAACTATTGACTTGATTGTCGGAGGAACAATTGGAGAACCCAACTCCGACCACTCACGAGTTCTTCATGTGCAGGAAAGGACTTCGGACTCCAGAACCAGTCATCTAAGAAAGTTTGAGGACCCTAACACCACCACAATCCATAAATAAACCCCCTGTTTGATAACTAACATCAACAACTTTAAAACTCTCTCTCTCTCTCTCTCTCTCTCTCTTTTCCTTCAATTAGGTCAGAAAACTCTAGGAATAGAATGGAATTAATATGGGAATGTAATGCTTCATTCTCATTCTCATGTTTAGGTGCGATTAGAAAATTAAGTGAGAATATTTTTAAGAAGTGCATATCCGAAATTTATTTTATTATTTTCATTCTCACTTAAGTGGGAATATCAATTTCTTAATAACTCGTTGGGAATAACAATTCCCACATTAAGTGGGAATTGATGAGAAATGGGAATAATATTTCTAGCATCTAAAAATACATCGTGTTTGCTAAGCATAAATAAGAAATTAAAATTACGTTCCAGTCCCAATCATTCCCCTACCAAACCGGGTGTATGTAAAACGAGAGAAACCAAACAAATAGGCTACAAAACAATCCAAATTATAAACCCATCATTGTCATTTCCCCAAATCCTCCCAGATCCACTCCCCCTTCTCCCCTTCCCTTTGTACGCGTACCTACGCAGTCTCTCACCCCCACTCTCTCATCGACAAAAAATGGCCGCCACCTCCCCCAACTCCCTCCTCCTCAACAAAAACCCCAACCCCCTCCGCCTCCAAAACCCTAACCCTAGCCTCCCCTTCCCCAAACCCAAACCCAAACCCAAACCAGGACCCTGATGCTAGTTTCCTCCACATTGGCGCCAATGAGACTATACACGAGGTTGAGTTCAAGAACTACCCGGCGCCCAGGAATAAATATTCGATCTTGGTCGCGGACATGTCTTCGAACTTCTGCTCAGAAGAATGTGGGGCCGTCGGGGGTTACCATTGTGATCGTGAGGAGAGATCTTATCGGCAAAGCGCAGCCGGTTACGCCGGTGATGCTTTATTATAGGATACATGATGAGAGCAGGTCGCTGTATAATACGCCCCCGTGCGGGCTTGTGTTTGAGGATTTGTTGGATCAGGGGGGATTGGAGGAGGTTGAGAAGAGGAATGAGGAGAAGGCTGGGGTTCTTTATGGTGCCATTGATGGGAGCGGCGGGTATTATGTTTGCCCGGTGGAGAAATCGGTCAGGTCTTTGATGAATGTGCAGTTTACGTTGAGGAGGTCTGAGCTCGAGAAGAAGTTTATTGAGGAGGGGGATGGTTCAGCTTAAAGGGCATAGGTCTGTTGGGCGAGTTCGCGCTTCGATTTATAATGCGATGCCGTTGGCTGGAGTCCGGAAGCTCGTTGATTTCATGAAGGATTTCCAAGCTAGGAATCCGTGATTTCGGAAGAATGAAAGGTTTGAAGTGATTTCAGATATAATGTGATTTGAATGTTGGTAGTTGCTTAGTTTTTGTTATGAGGTGATTTCTTTGTTGGATGAGTTTTATTATAATATCACATAATAATTGCTGATTGATAATAGTATCATCTTTTTCTATAGTTTTGTCATGATCTTTTGTTTGTGCACTTCGTCTTGGATTAAAAAGTAGCCTGATATTTTGAGCCAAGATGAGATTGTAATTTCTCCTTTTATCTGAATTTCTAGATGCGTTGCTCACATTGCTATCTGAGGTATGTTATCCTTTTGGGGTTTATGATTAGATTAGATAAATGTTAGTGTCAAAAGTCTTTGTACTTTCAACTATGAAATTTTCTTGAACTGCTAATATCTTACAAGTATGCATATTCTATCTTCTTTTACTTTTTCAACTTGTACTATGCGTAGATATTGATCTCAATTTATCTTCATGATATGATTGATGAAGTATGATTTATGAGAGTTTGTACATTCTGGATGTTTGCGTGATTGCTCTTTAAATGGCTTCTATGATCTGTAGGGAACCCAAATAGGCTTGTACATTTGTGAGCTTTTCCTCTTATTTTCTCATCAATCATCTTTTTGAAACTACTTCGTCCATTTTGTATTTGGTATCTAGTTTGACCTTAATTTTGTACTCTGACATGTTATGATATTGTTTTTATCCCCTTAATGCGGTGTATCAAATTTCGGAGTTGAGTGACTGAGGACTTTCATGTTGTATGATTTGGACTGACAATTCCTGTGGTTCTATTTGAATAGTACTATTCTTAGTCTCTCTTGAAAGAAAGATTTCTTCCCTGGAATGGTTTCAGATAGTTTGGTTTCATTGTCGGTACTAGTATCTAAGTGCTTATTACTATGAGACACGTTCTGCTCGGGATGTTTGTTAGTTGTTACTTAGTTTGGACTTTGGAACATAATAGTTCTTTTGTTGCTACCCCATACTGGGGGGATCATCAAATATTTTGAATCAAGTTCTTTTTTTATGACAATAATCGGTAATACTATCATCTCTTTCAATAGGGTAATTGTCATCTTGTACCTGAGTCTTTTCCTGGATTTAAAATTAGGCTTACATCTAAAAGATATATATTCTTTACATCTTGAACCAAAGATTCAGATCTATCTCGTCGCCATCTAAAACGTATTATCTTTTCAGGGGTTTCAGTCATGCACACTGCTAAATGTAATCCTACTTGGTTTTATGTATGAAATTTCCTTTAAATTGTACATCTTTTATGAAGTATTTAATGTTGTATATTGTATTACTTTCAACTTGTACTATGCTGTGATATTCCATTGTCTCCCTTTCTCTTCACATGAATGACTGCCGAAGAATGATTCATGAGGCTGATCCAGAGAGTTTGGATATTCTTTATTGATCAACTCGTTGATTGATCAACTCTATTTCTAGGTAACAGGTCACTGAGATCTGACTCCAAATTCTTGATGACACTGAATTTAGTAGGTTATGCAAGTAATAAAATTACAACTGTAAAACATTATTTTGGTCAAGCCTATTCATTTCTGGTTATGCATAGTATTATAGAGCATATAATCATGTCAAAAAGTTTCACAATAGTCTCAAAGACTTCTTTAAATTTACTCTGCAATTTTATGCACAGGTCCTTCTTTTCCAAATACTATTGAAGACAGTTGGAACTTTATTGCTGCTCCAATGCCATATGAATCTATGATTATTCCTTTTCTGATCTGGACAGTATTTTTGTACCCAAATTTATGTTGAATATTCTTATGTGTCAACGTAGCCTTGTGATTGAGAAATGTCCTGGTTATTCTCATATGGGTCATGATAACTACACTATACTCATACACTACATTTTACACTACACTCACACAAGGATGGGTCATAATGACTCATCACTACAACTTTCAAGGTGATGAGTCATCATGACCCCATTCTTTGTGAGTGTAGTGCAAAGTGTAGTGCAAGGGGGTGTAGTGTAGTTACCATTTTCCTTCTCATATCATTCTACACTATTCCATCCTTTTTAGATGTGATTGTTCAATCATTAGCCTTGAGCATCTTTTTACTCGAAGACTCATGCTCTAAATTGTTCTACACTGCTTAATATTTTTTAGTGGAATCCAGTTTCCATTTGTGAAGAGGAGAAGGAGAAGATGACAATGAAAAGCTGAGCAGGGTGGTTTACAGATAAAGAAAGATGCTAGTATATACATCGTAGAATTATGTCAAAATGACTTCTAATTCAAACATCTCTTCAGATTGATTAACTGGAATTTTCAGTGGATTATTCATTGGAGAGCACGTGAATCAATCTAAAATATGAATGACATTAGTGACATGGTTTAATGTTGTCAATTAGCTTCACGAGTAATAACATTTCATTTATCGTTGTGAGGATTGTATATGTCCACAATCAAACTACGCTGTCATTGGATAGGTAAGTAGCAAATAAATCCTGCTGCTTTTTAAGCATGGATACATAGACACACATCTCTCCATCTCTTTATATTTTATAAACATGAACAATGCAGAGAATCAAAAATCTGACATATGCTTAATTGACAGCACAGGGTCTTCCTTTCCTCTCACTGTTAATGTATTTTAGCTATAGGAGGGTAGAACTGTAGTGTGTATGTGTTTCATGCCATCCTGCAAGCATAGTGAAGCAGGCTTCACTTCAAAAGTGTCGAAAGAAATGCAAGTCTGACAGGATTATACACTATACCATGGAATCTTTTGATGTGACAAAAAAAAAGTACCACTGAAAAAATACAACCGAAGAAAGGCTTGATTATCCAATGGACAAGGAGATGGTATGATTACTATTTTATCTGAACTTGCCTGGATGTATCGAACAACGGTCTTCTCAGAGTGTTCATTTCTCGAATGAACTTTAGCGAAGGTCAAAAGGATTCAAATCTCTCCATGCTTTGTATTTTTCAATTGTAATGATTTATTATTACAGTAAGTTGCATGAATTATATCAATGATGAGGTAACATATATAGAAGCATGTAAAGCAATATTCTGCCTGCATTTGATTGTTTTTGTTAAGAAATGCTTATTGAAGTAAAGATACTTGGAGGCACCACTTTCAAAATTTGAAAATTTGGAATGAAGTGCGCGCGTATCTTGACAATTTGTAGCCAGCAAACTTCATTGTATACCTTTCTGTTTGTAAACTGATCTTCTATTTACAAAATATTGTTGAGAGGGTGATACTCTGTTCTTGGCCTGCACAAACACTGATTACTTTGGTACATCTACGAGTTTGAATGCAAGACCAAACTTTATTTTAGAGAAATGATACATGCTATAATCTATGCTGTATTTTACTGTAGCAAGGGAGTATATTTTCTCATGCGAAAAATTCACAGAGATGGAGATATTTTTTTTTTTTTGTTCTGCGGGAATTTTTAATATCTATTTTGTTTTGTGATGCTTGTTATTCTCAATGTATTTTGTTGCATAGGTTGAGAATATTAAACCAACAAATGACTTTAATCTGATTTTGTTTTGCTGAAATCATCTGTCTGCCCCCACATTGTTCTTTCCAGATATAATTGTTTATTTTGTCCGCGTCTATGATGAGGTAGAACAGTTGAAAACTTTTTTACCTTTTTCTTGCAGAACATTATATTATGATTTATTTTAATCATCGTTTGAAAATGCATTGGAATCATCTCCTAGTCTTCTTTCTGTTGAAATGATTTCCCGAATTATTCTTCAAGTGCTGATTTGTCTTCAGTGATCAGTCGTGTTGATCAAACTTGATGGTTGTTGGTTATATTATTTCAGGCTTTGTGATCATTGATTTTCTGCTAATAGTATTCTACCTGGCTGCATTATTTTATTTGCATAAAATAAGGAAAATTGGTTGATGGTGGCAAGTGGAAATAAGAAATGGTCTTTAACATTCCCTAGCTCCATTTTCTTCACTATTTTGGAAGATTTCTCTCTCTTTGCTCAAGATACAGAGGAAAAAAATTTACTGGGTTGTGAATCATTTATCTTTGAATGAAATTTTCTGTACTTGACATTATTTCTCCTTTCTTTTTCCTGTACGGAGATGGTAGGATTTGTTTACTCTTTGAAACTTTGTTTTTCTGTGTATTATTATCACGCGTTTGAGAATGTAGTGCCAATGAATATTTTTCTTGTCAATAGTAAGCGAAACATAAGGGGAACATACAAAGGTGTAACCAAAAACTTATACATAGAGTACTTTCGTAAGTGTGATGAATGATCGAGGGGAGCATGTGGTAAGATTTTTGTTTCGTCGATTAGGTTTTTGGTGGATTGTTGGTTGATTTGTTTGTCTTTTTGTGTGTGGAAAAGGTTGTTTTCGATAGCTTTTGTTGGTAGTTGTAGTTTTTGTTGAATGCATGCTTCAATTTAGCCTGAATAAACAAAAGAAGAAAGAAATTTGCATAAATGATCAAAGCTATAATTCATGGCTCATGCTATGAGCTTGTGGTGAAGTTATTTACAGAGAAGAGTAGAACAATGTCTTTAAGGGTAAGTTACAATTTTGGAAGGAGTTTGTCTACACTCTACATAAAGATCAGAGCTTTTTAGAATTTATTGTGACAGGTATGCAGTATTCATTGATCACCCTTATCCCTGCCTTGTTGACTAAGTTTTCGATCTTGTATTTTCTTCCAATTGCAAAATTGCTGAATAATTTTTATCTGTAGAATCAAGATAAGGCTTTTCTAGGAATCAAGGGGTCAAATACAGATGCAGTAAAAATTTCACTCAAGGATTGCTTGGCCTGCTGGTAAACCTGTACTTGCAAGTTGTATGAAGTTCATATTGTAAATTTGTAATGTAATCTGGCCCATTTTCCTTTGCAGTATTCAAAGAAATCAAGTTACTCGGTTATAGTAGTTAGGGTACATTGTATGTGCAGTATTTAAAACCCTGATTTATCAAAAACCACTTCCAATCAGACAAAAGAACCAAAAAATGGTGATAAAAACATAGCATGTTTTGTGTTTCTTTCCACTTTGTCCACACGTTATCAATGTGTCATCTTTCCCCTCAGCTAACACCCTTATCTATCGATAACAACTATATATCAAACAAGGAATCGTATGACCTTGGCTATGGAGAACAAGAATACAAGAAGAGAGCATCAATGATACTCTTATCATCAGGGAATACAAATTCTAAACCTCTCACTTAAAACTCCATGAATTCAAGATGGTGACATTTTCATGCCTACAGAGACCAGCATCAAACAGAAGCAGAAACAGGCACAGAATCAACAATGAAGTACATGGCGAACTAAGCTCCGTATCAGAAGTACACAACAAGAGTTCGGTAGTGAGGATCGTTCTCGCCAGTGGATTGGTTGAAGTCTATGACACTGCGGTCACAGCTCGACATGTCATCAAGAAGTATCCAGGTTTGTGTCTCGCTCGTCCAGAGGTGTTCAAGATGCCACACAAATCGCTCGTTGGTCCAAAAGAGATACTGTCTCCGGGACAGAAGTTTTACTTAGTGCCTGCGACGACTGTGGAGAAGTTGCAGAGGAAATGCATGGTGATGACTAGTGAAATATCGGAAGGAGTTGATGTAAAGGCGAAGGATAAGAGAGATGGAGACGAGACTGTGTGCTTGGCGAAAGATGTTTATGCATCAAGAGAATGGAGTGAGTGTTCCCTGAAGAGGTTAGAGAAGCAAGAGGAGAAGAAGGGTTTTGATCCGCCAATAAAAAAGGCCACCAGGATGAGGAAGGGCGTGCTCGATGGATGGAAGCCTACACTGCCGTCTGTAGAGGAGATATCTCCTTAGAGTTGTATCTGTGGGAGCCTACACTACCATCTGTAGAGGAGATATCTCCTTAAGAGTTGTATCTAATGTTTTTGCTTCATTGCATTAATGATGCATTAAAAAAATATCTATTTTCGAATTAATGTACTTGGGCATTTGTGGTTTCGTGTACTGTTAATGCAATAAAGTCGGACCATTAGAAGCTTTCTCATCTTCTCTAAATAGTAATAATAGCAATATGTGGGGATTTATATATGAGTTTATTCTGATATTTCTTCCTCTTCAAGTTCTATTGTATATGTATTGTTATTCTTTTTTGTGCTTGCATAGGTATATTAGACCCAGGCTCTTAGTTACGTAATGCAGTTGAGCACAACCCTGTTTGATGGGTGTAAATATGAAACTTAGAGGTTGTTTAGTTTGCTGCAAATATGAATTACAGTGTTCCAGCAACAAATATTGCATGCAACATTTTTTATAAAAAAATTAACTTCAAATTCATTGTTTGGAAATCTAACATTTTATTGCAAGAAATTACATGTTGAATTGCGTAAAATCTATGTAATGTTATCATATAGGGAAACACAAGAGTGAATGATTTTCCTATTTGGATTTAAAAACGATTTCAATGAGGTTGAATTATTTTTGTTGGGTGCCGACTCAAACTTTAAATTGGATCCGGATTTGAAGACTAGGCCCCGTCCTAATAGTTTTCTTAGAGACCAAGTTGACTTGGTGGGCAAGTTAGGGGTTCTTTTAAATAAGACATCCTATTCTAGGGTTTTTTAGTAAAGAGAGGTACAATATTCTTATAATTAGGGTTTAACTGTGGGTGTAACCGGGTTCAAGGGTATATTGTGAAAGAGAGGGTTTCACAGACTTTATCGGTGCAAAAGATTGTAATTTGGTGGTGATAGTAGATTGTTTTCAATCCCGTAGTTTTTCCATGTTGAGGGTTTTCCAAGTTAAATCTTGTGTGTGATTCTATTTACTGCCTTTGGTGGTTTTCGGGGTTTTTGCGAGATCTAAAAATCCCAATAATTTTCTATATTTTAAGTTTCTTTCATGGAGCTTACAAATTTTCGTTCCCCCAGATTATCTGCAACAGTTGTTGCAGGTTTTTTCTACAAATTATGAGTTTATTTACATTCCTCTAATTAAAATATTATAAAATAAACAAGTGAAACATAAATTATGAGTTTATTTCCACCCAACCAACCGGCCTCTTGTATCCAAAATAATATAACATGGCACTAAAATATGCTAAGATATGTCTAAACAAATTTAGATTAACAAAGGTCGTTTTCTGATCTTAAACCTTGTATTTAAGCCACTCATGTGTAGACAAAAATATTACACAAACTAGCTTGGGTAGGAAATGTTTTCAACATATCTACAAATTAAGAAGAGATTTTGTTAATCACCAAAATTGACTGTTGATCCGCTTCATATAAGATCAAAATAATTTTAATCATATATATGTTTCCAGATATGGGAAATTGCTTCTAGCCCCCAAAATAACAACAAGTATTGTCTCCCCACCCAAGACTTTTTCAAAGCTCTCAAAACCCCTAAAAGCAAACCCACAATTCTTTTAGCCTCCAAAACACAAAATCCAAGACTTTCATGTCAAACATTTGAAGACCATAATACTCTCTCTCTCTTTTTTTTCATGATGTCACTGTGATGATTAGAAATGAGTCTTGGGGGGAAAAATTCTAGTTCCCTCCAAATTCTTCCAACGGCGTCGACATCGGCGACAGAACTTTCCTGACGTTCGTTCATGAGGCGAAGAACACTACGATCTTGAAGACGGTGGTGACGAAGACGGTGGATCGTTCTAGATCTAGAAAAAGGCGGGAACTCCGGCGACTCTCGATATGAGAGTGAAGCTAAGGATCAAGATCTGGAAATGGATGTTCTAGGTCGATCCAATTCGATTCGAATTTACTGTAAATTTACAGATCCGGTGAGGTTTGAATTTGATAGTAGTTTTTAAACTGAATTATTATTGTGTAATTTCCCCCCCTTTTTTAACTTGTACTTGAATCTGAGTGCTATATATATATATTTGTTATTTTACATATTATTGTAATTTTTTTGAAATCGATGACTTGAGATTAAAGCAGAATCAGAATTTACATATTGTTTTTATTTTCTTGTAATGAATTTATTGTTAAGGTTATGAGTTGGTTGTGAAGGAATGTTATGAGTTGGTTGTTAAGGTTATAAGTTAGTTATGAAGGTTATGAGTTGGTTGTTAAGATTATAAGTTAGTTAACAACAATCACAACAAATTTATTATCGAGGTTCACAACTAATTTCTAACATTAACAACCAACTCATAACCTTCCTTCACAACCAACTCATAAAAATAATAACAATATGTAACATTAACAACTAACTCATTGCCGAGGTTCACAACCAACTTATAACCTTAACAACCAACTCATAATTTTCACAGCCAACTCATAACATTCCTTCACAACCAACTCATAACCTTAATAACAAACTCATTACAGTAAAATAACAATAATATGTAACCTTAACAACCAACTCATTACCGAGATTCACAACTAACTTATAACATTAACAACCAACTCATAACCTTAACAACAAACTCATTACAGTAAAATAATAACAATATGTAACCTTAACTAACAATATGTAACCTTAACAACCAACTCATTACTGAGGTTCACAACCAACTTATAGCCTTAACAACCAACTCATAACCTTCACAACCAACTCATAATCTTCCTTCATAACCAACTCATAACCTTAACAACAAACTCATTACAGTAAAATAACAACAATATGTAAATTTACAGACTTTGCTTTAATCTCAAGTCATCGATTTAAAAAAAATTACAACAATATGTAAAATAACAAAAAAATATAGCACTCATATTCAAGTAAAAGTTAAAAAAGGGGGAAAAATTACACAATAATAATTCAGTTCAAAAACTACTATCAAATTCAAACCTCACCAGATCTATAAATTTATAGTAAATTCGAATCGAATTGGATCGATCTAGAACGTCCATTTCCAGATCTTGATCCTTAGCTTCACTCTCACATCGGGAGTCGCCGGAGTTCCCGCATTTTTCCAGATCTAGAATGATCCACCGTCTTCGTCACCACCGTCTTCAAGATCGCAGTGTTCTTCGTCACCACCGATGTCAACGTCGTTGGAAGAATTTAGAGGGAACTAGAATTCCCCAAAACTCATTTCTAATCATCACAGTGACATCATGAAAAAGAGAGAGAGAGGGGGGGGGAGGCATTAAGGTCTTCAAATATTTGAAAGTCTTGGGTTTTGTGTTTTGGGGGCTAAAAGAATTGTGGGGGCTAGAAGAAATTTTCCCTTCCAAATATCCAATTAGACATTTTACATATATTTGTATTCCTGTTCGTAATTTGTACCCATATCGTATCAAATATAGATATTTAATATTCAACAATCCGCTGTTAGAATTAATATAAAACTATAATCCTCGATCCTCACCATAACTTCGGAGTTTTGGTGTAATGGTTAGAGGGACTAAATTTAAGATGGTATCAGAGCAACCCAGGTTCAAATCCCACCGGCCACGAATTTTAAGCGGATTTTCTAAAAATTAACACCGCTGCCTGAGTCAGCCATAAAAAAAGGGCGTTCAATCTACAGGGGCATGTTAGAATTAAGTTTTGGTCTAATGGTTAGAGGGACTAAATTTAAGATTCGCATCCTATCGAATAAGAAAATATCCTATGATATCCACATACAATCTTGCGTCCCTAAAATCCATGGATTTAGACGTCAAGCCCAATAATAAGCCCAAGCCCAAATCAGAAGACCGTACTCCTTCGTTAGACCAAAAAAGTGGCCGTTAATTGCCAAACCATTACATTAATAAAGGCTAAATATAGCTTCTACATGTTGCAAACAAAACTAGCAATTTTGTAGACAAAGACATCAAAATCTAATTTAGGAATAGGATTTCCATAAAAGTAAACGTTCAACTAAATTCTAATTTTGTATTATTTAATTATTTTTCTTAAACTAAACTCTTTTATTTCAGTGTTTTTTTTTTTGTCTTCATTTGGACTTCATGAGCCAATCAAGCCTAGAAACACTGATGGGCCAAGAACTGTCTGCAAACTGACGCGTTACGTGGACGCCAGCCAATTATTTGCTTGACCGGCTTTATTTATTAATTTATTTTTTATTTTCTTGCTGTCGTCAACAACAATAAAAAGACAAGGCATGTTATTTTATGTCTTGTCCATTAACCGTCCATGACTCCCTTACTCTTGGGTATGTTACGAAGCTCCTCAAATATTTGCTAACTTTTTCCAGCAAACCTCTCTAGCGTGGTAGGCCCAATTTTTACTATATCCCTCTAAATTATAATATTATTCCAGAAAACCCCAAAACTTTCAACATAATTTTCATAAAATGCAAGCACACAACATTATATTTCAAAGAACTTCCATAAACTTTTGATGGAGTTTCAGAACCCCCCATTATGCCACAAGGGGGTATCCTGCAAAATTGCAATAGTCAGGGTGCGGGGTTTAGTGACAAACCTCAAAATTCAGTTTAGGAAAAACTAGGTCACAGCTGGTCTAGTGTTTCCTACGCTAAATATTTGAATCACCTCCCCCTTAATTCAAAATAGAACTAATTTAATTCAACTTGGGTCAGGACATGTCCTGACTTAGTTTTCTGTAGTTTCCCAAACAACAAAGATTGGGACTAAGTAATATATAAAGTTCAAAGGGGGAAATTTACCGCAAATGTAAATAAGGATTTGTTAAGGGCTTGGAGTAAAGAAAGGGGGAGAGAAATATTGGCTGAGGAGAGGACACGTGGGGGAAGCTGCGCCACCACCATAAAGCGGGGAGACAGCAACGCAGGAGTCGAGCGAAACAAAGTTGGAGGATATTCAAGAGGAGTATTTGCACCGACCTCCCTACATAATGTACCTTTTTCCATTTGAGTGCAAAGAAATCAATCACTTGGAAGAAGACTTTTTTGTGGCTTCTTTCTGAATTTGTACAAGGTGCTGATTTTTTTGGTCCACTAAAGATGCAATAGACATAGCAAACAAAAATTACATCTCTTTCAAATTGGACTCAAAATGCAAAAAATATCTTTCTTCCAAATATGTATATATAAACCAAGATCAATTTGTTTTTACATACATTAAAAAGAGTAAACATATGAGTATGACTTCATGACAACAACTACTGATCCGTGACTTAATAATAAGATAAATGAGGCTGCAAAACAATCTAAAACAAGTTTGAGTCACGATTTAGGTTGGGTTGCTGAAAATGTAGCAAATGTTACATGTGATATAGCTTTGACACTTTAGAATTTTACTTTGAGATATAGCAAATAGTTAAACATTTTAGGGCACTAAAGTGACAATAAACCTAAATAAAGGAGAAAATTTCAAAATAGACTCATTTATAATTTTACTCCCCAAAATAGATTCATTTCAAATTTATTTACAAAAATCGACCTAGTTTCGGCCACGTCAGCAGCGCGGGCTGAAACTGGGTCGATTTTAAAAAAAATGCTTCTTTTTAATTAGTCGGGGTTGCCAACCTCGACTAAATAGATACTAGTTTAATTACAAAGGTTAGTGGTGGGAGCTGAAACTGCAGTTCACAATAGTCACGGTTGCCAGCCCCGACTATTTCGAAGGTTAATTAACCATGTTACTAATTAGTCGGGGTTAGCTAACCCCGACTAATTAGAAAGAAATCTTTTGACCTAGTTAAAACTAGGTCGATATTTGTGAATATGTTTGAAATAAGTCGATTTTGATGAATAAAGTTATAAATGGGTCAGTTTTAAAAATTTCTCCTTTATTTAGGTTTATTTTCACTTTAATACCCTAACAGTTTAACTATTTGCTATATCTCAAAGTAATATTCTAAAGTGTCAAAGCTATATCACATGCAATATTTGCTACATTTTCAATAGCCCAACCTAAATCGTGACTCAAACTTGTTTTAGATTGTTTTGCAACCTCATTTATTTTATTATTCACGTGGGAAGGTATCAAGTACTAGGTGATCTGATCCGGTGTTTACTTTTTTTGGTGTTTGGTGTCCTGTCAATCCAACGGAGGAATTGATTTGTCAGCCGATTGCGGAATTAGAGGTAGAATTTGACGATTTAGGAGTTGTTCTTAGGATTTTTCGACATGCTGAGTTCATTTTCAATGTCCGTTCTGCCAAATTTAACTTCTATAGTGACTGATTTGAATTTAGTTATGGTTAGAGGATGATGACATCTTCGGGTCTGAAGTTTGATATTCCGCTACTCAACGACAAGACAAAATTTACAGTATGGTAGTGTACGGTTCAAGATCTTCTGGTACAATAGGGTGTTGATCAAACTTTGAAGGAGAAAAAGTCTGAAGGGATGAAGGATGGTAAATAAAGTTTCATGCAAAAGAAGGTGGTCAGCACAATTCGTTTGGCACTCACCTTTGAGATCAAGTACAATGTTATGCAGGAGACCACGCCAAGACGGTTGTGGGACAATCTTGAGGGGATTTATGCGTCAAAGTCTATGACCAACCGATTGTGTTTGAGGATGAAACTTTATTCATTGAAGATGGAAAAATGCATTGCAATTCAAGACTACATCAATGCCTTTAATCAGCTAGTGTTTGCCGACTTATAAATATTGATGTAGAGATTAAAGAAGAAGAGCAGGTGCTACTCCTACTATTTTTTCTATTGAAGTCTTACAAGCCGTTGGTTCAGACGATGATTGTGGGGAAGCAAACTTTAAAATTTAATTATGTGACAACACTCCTACAAGAGAATGGGAGAATGATGGGAAAGGAGAGCGCATCTAATGATGGTGAGAGTGCACTAGCTTTTGAGGGTTCTAATCGACGAAGGAGTAAGGGGAGATGTGATAGTTATCGAGGAAGGTCAAAATATCGGGCCCGAGACAACAGCGAAAGGGAGTGCTACTATTGCGGAGAGAAGAGTCGCATTCAGTTTAGATGTTCCCAAATGCGAGATGATTTGAATAACATTAGACGGATGAAACTACAAGAAAATGGGAAGAAGGAGGACTCCTTGGCAGTTGTGTGTGATGAAGATGCGGTGTTGATGACAGAGAGTACCTGTACTGATGGGAGTAACACTTAGGTGCTAGATTCAGTAGCCTCTATGCACATTTGCAACAACAATGAGTATTTTAACACATTGAAGATAGATGAAGAATTTTGTGATGTGATCGTTGGAAACAACGAGAAGATGAAGATTGAAGGCGTTGGGAGTGTTCGCCTCAAGTTTTATACTGGAAAAGTCAGAATTCTTCGTCATGTGAGATATGTGCCGTCATGTGGTGCTAACTTAATTTCGTTGGGTGAGATGACATCACGTGGGTACAAGTATGTGGGTGAAGGAGAGTGGTGCTAAGTGTATAGAGACAATGATTTGCTTTTGAGAGAGAGGAAGAATAGCAACCATATTTGCTATTTAGATGAGCGATCTGTTAATGGTGTTGATGACTCTTCTCAGACTCTTGTCCACAAGGGAGAGATGATGAACAAGAAGAAGAGAGTGAGTTTTTCTAAATCCGTTGAGATACTTGGATATTTTTATCGAGGGAGAATATGTTGGGTGCCGACTTAAACTCCAAGTTTAATCCGGATTTGAAGACTAGGCCCCGTCCTCATATAATCGTATTTGACATCCACATAATATCTTGCACCCCTAAAATCCATGGATTGAGAGCTCAAGCGCAATAACAAGCCCAAGCCCAAACCAGAAGACCATACCCCTTTATTAGATCAAAAAGCGGCCGTTAATTGCCAAACCATTACATTAATAAAGGCTAAATATAGCTTCTACATGTTGCGAGCACAACTAGCAACAGTTCTGTAGACAAAGACATCAAAATCTAATTTAGGAAAAAGATTTCCATAAAAGTAAACGTTCAACTAAATTCTAATTTTTTATTATTTAATTATTTTTCTTAAACTAAACTCTTTTATTTCAGTTTTTTTTGTCTTCATTTGAACTTCATGAACCAATCAAGCCTAAAAACACTGATGGGCCAAGAACTGTCTGCAAACTGACGCTATTATTGGATGCCAGCCAATTATTTGCTTGACCAGCTTTATTTATTAATTTATTTTTTATTTTCTTGTTGTCGTCAACAACAATAATAAGACAAAGCATTTTATTTTATGTCTTATCCATTAACCGTCCATGACTCCCCTACTCTTGGGCATGTTATGAAGCTCCTCAAATATTTGCTGACTTTTTCCAGCAAGCCATTCTAGCGTGGTAGGCCCAATTTTTACTATATCCCTCTATATGATAATATTATTCCAGAAAACCCCAAAACTTTCAACATAATTTTCATAAAATGCAAGCTCACAACATTATATTTCAGAGAACTCCCATGAACTTTTGATGGGGTTTCAGAACCTCCTATTATGCCACAGGGGGTATCCTGCGAAATTGCAATAGTCAGAGTGAGGGGTGTAGTGACAAACCTAAAATTCAGTTTAGGAAAAACTAGGTCACAGCTGGTTCAGTGTTTCCTAGGCCAAATATTTGAATCACATCCCCCTTAATTTAAGAGCTAATTTAATTCAACCTGGATCAGGTCATGTCCTGGCTTAGTTTTCTATAGTTTCCCAAACAAACTCTAAAGCTTGGGACTAATAAGTAAAATATAAAGCTCAAAGGGGGAAATTTACCGTAGATGTAAATAAGGATTTGTTAAGGGCTTGGAGTAAAGAAAGGGGGAGAGAGATATTGGCTGAGGAGAGGACACGTGGGGGAAACTGCGCCACCCCCATAAAGCGAGGAGACAGCAACGCAGTGAATCGAGCAAAACAAAGTTGGGGGATATTCAAGAGGAGTATTTGCACCGACCTCCCTACATAACGTACCTTTTTCATTTGAGTGCAAAGAATCAATCACTTGGAAGAAGACTTTTTCGTGGCTTCTTTCTGAATTTGTACATGGTGCTGATTTTCTTAGTCCACTAAATATTCAATAGGCATAGCAAACAAAAATTACATCTCTTTCAAATTGGAATGCAAAAAAAAAAAAAAACCCTTCTTCCAAATATATATATAAACCGCAGTTCAAAATAGTCACTGCTACCAACCCGACTATTTCAAAGGTTAATTAACCATGTTACTAATTAGTGGGGTTGCTAACCTCGACTAATTAGACACTAGTTTAATTACAAAGGTTAGTAGTTGGAATTTAAACCGCAGTTCAAAATAGTCACTGCTACCAACCCGACTATTTCAAAGGTTAATTAACCATGTTACTAATTAGTGGGGTTGCTAACCTCGACTAATTAGACACTAGTTTAATTACAAAGGTTAGTAGTTGGAATAAACCGCAGTTCAAAATAGTCACTGCTACCAACCCGACTATTTCAAAGGTTAATTAACCATGTTACTAATTAGTGGGGTTGCTAACCTCGACTAATTAGACACTAGTTTAATTACAAAGGTTAGTAGTTGAAACCGCAGTTCAAAATAGTCACTGCTACCAACCCGACTATTTCAAAGGTTAATTAACCATGTTACTAATTAGTGGGGTTGCTAACCTCGACTAATTAGACACTAGTTTAATTACAAAGGTTAGTAGTTGAAACCGCAGTTCAAAATAGTCACTGCTACCAACCCGACTATTTCAAAGGTTAATTAACCATGTTACTAATTAGTGGGGTTGCTAACCTCGACTAATTAGACACTAGTTTAATTACAAAGGTTAGTAGTTGAAACCGCAGTTCAAAATAGTCACTGCTACCAACCCGACTATTTCAAAGGTTAATTAACCATGTTACTAATTAGTGGGGTTGCTAACCTCGACTAATTAGACACTAGTTTAATTACAAAGGTTAGTAGTTGGAATAAACCGCAGTTCAAAATAGTCACTGCTACCAACCCGACTATTTCAAAGGTTAATTAACCATGTTACTAATTAGTGGGGTTGCTAACCTCGACTAATTAGACACTAGTTTAATTACAAAGGTTAGTAGTTGAAACCGCAGTTCAAAATAGTCACTGCTACCAACCCGACTATTTCAAAGGTTAATTAACCATGTTACTAATTAGTGGGGTTGCTAACCTCGACTAATTAGACACTAGTTTAATTACAAAGGTTAGTAGTTGAAACCGCAGTTCAAAATAGTCACTGCTACCAACCCGACTATTTCAAAGGTTAATTAACCATGTTACTAATTAGTGGGGTTGCTAACCTCGACTAATTAGACACTAGTTTAATTACAAAGGTTAGTAGTTTTGAACCGCAGTTCAAAATAGTCACTGCTACCAACCCGACTATTTCAAAGGTTAATTAACCATGTTACTAATTAGTGGGGTTGCTAACCTCGACTAATTAGACACTAGTTTAATTACAAAGGTTAGTAGTTGGGGTTGAAACTGCAGTTCAAAATAGTCACGGTTACCAACCCGACTATTTCAAAGGTTAATTAACCATGTTACTAATTAGTCGGGGTTAGCAACCCGACTAATTAGAAAGCAATCTTTAACCTAGTTAAAAGCTGGTCGATTTAAAAAACACTTCTTTTTAATTAGTCGGGGTTGCTAACCTCGACTAATTAGACACTAGTTTAATTACAAAGGTTAGTAGTTGGGGCTGAAACTGCAGTTCAAAATAGTCACGGTTACCAACCCGACTATTTCAAAGGTTAATTAACCATGTTACTAATTAGTCGGGGTTAGCAACCCTGACTAATTAGAAAGCAATCTTTTAACCTAGTTAAAACTGGGTCGATTTTTATGAATATATTTGAAATAGATCGATTTTGATGAATAAAGTTATAAATGGGTCTGTTTTGTAAATTTCTCCCCTAAGAGTGTGTTTAGATTTCAATGGGGTTAAGGGAAGTTAAGAAAAACTAAGTGAGAGAATAGAAGAGAATGAAAGGAAATTCTATTTCCCTTAGTTACACCTCAGTTTGAGGGTAACAAATTTTATACTATTAAGAAGTGAACTAAAGAGAACTAAAATGATAACTCCTAAATATTTCTAAATAAGGGTGATAACTCTTAAATATTTTTAAACAAGATGAATGGTTCAGCTGACTTCCCTCCTCCCATATTCGACTCAATCCAAACAAGCCCTAAATAAAAGGAAGTGCTTACCCAAACCAAATAGAAACATGAGAGGGAGGAGAATCTACTAGCCTTCAATTAATTCTCCCATTTACCCGAAGATCTCTCCTCTCTCTCTCTCTCTCTCTCTCATGAGTCTAGCGTGAACCCTAATCTCTCACAGTGGATCCCAAACCGAGAACCCGCGGCCGCGGCGCCGCCGCCGCCGTCGACGTCGCCGCCGGCGGAGATGCCCTATGCGATTACGGCCTCGAGTGCCTGCTGACCATAATCAGAACGCTGAGGATGGGCTCCTGCTTGTCCTCCGCCGCCTCCGACGCCTCGTTGCCGGCGGCGGCTTTTTCCGGCCGCTCATCAGGGTCGAAGAAGCAGCAACAAATAACAAGGAGGGCGGCCGGTAGGAAAGCTGCGGCGGCGAGGAGCGCTTCGCTGGAGGCGATGCGGAGGATCCCGGGGAGGATGGTCTTGAATGGGGCTAGTGGAATTGCTTCGATGTTCACTCAGCAGGGGAAGAAGGGGACTAATCAGGATGCTATGATCGTTTGGGAGGTAAAAAACCTTAATTTTAGTTTTGGGGCCAATTTTATATTGTTTGAGTTATTGCTTTGTTGATGGAGAATGAATAACTTTTTAGAGATTTGGGTGAAATTGTAGAATTTGGTTGGTTCTATAATTGAAGATATGCATTAACACAAGTGGGCACAGTATTAAATTTACCTTTGGTTATGTGAAAGTGACAAGTGTGTTCATTTTGGAAAGTGGGGATGAAAGTGGGAGAAGGGAATCATTCTCAATCAACTTTGACACCTGGTTTGGTGTGCTGGAATTGGATCAATTGAGAATGGAATGAAGTAGCGAATGGAATGAAATAAGTGTAGGAATGGAATGAGCATCTCATTCCATTCTCATCGTTGGATGTGATTAGAGAATGAAATGGGAATGAAAATCTCTTTATTTTTTGTATGGATGATTAATAATCAATCATGGCATATTTGATATTTAATTAAAATTTTCATTCCCACTTTAGTGGAAATGCCCATTCTATACAAACTCATTGGGAATGCCCATTCCCGCAAAAAGTGGGAATGAATGAGAAGTGGGAATGAACATTCTAGCTTCTAAAAAGATGTTGTGTTTGGTACACATGAATGAGAATGGGGAATGAGCATTTCATTCCCATCCATTCCAGCGCACCAAACAAGGCCTGAGGGTACATGAAGGAAACAACTTTTTGATAACTGTAAGGGGAAGGGAAAGTTAGAAAGGAGTACCAATTCTGTCACAACAACCTGCATGCGAGCGGGGTGTTCTGATCCATACAAAAGAAAATATGGGGACAATTGGGGAATTCCATTACCCTCTTTGTATGGATCACAATAACTCGCTTGCATGAAGGCTGTTCTGGTAGGATCTGTACTTGTGTGAAAGTGTTCACAATGACACAACAAGGCGCCATGTGGAAAAGTTGCAATGCTGATGTGAATACCACTCTGGGTGTTATATAGAGGAAGTGGAAAATGAAAGTTTGAAAGTACTGAATGCACATTGTTTACCTTCATTTTCAGATTGCCAAACACACCGAAATTGATTGAATACAGTGTGTTTCATCCAACTTATTTTCTCTAGGTTGATCCTTGGTTCTTCTGGTACAAATATCAATATGCATACCACTAAACTGTTGAAGACATATATGTGAAATTGTATAAGGTTCCCCCAGTGTCTTGAAGAGCTTGATCTTTAGGAATGGTAAAGTCAACATAGTTAGCATACCTCTGCATTATCAAAGAAAGATGTGTGGCTGTGTCTACGTTTATAGAACAATTGAGGATCGAGAGTCATGTTAGACATGCTAAAGTCAGTGGCTAACCATTTCTTCTATACCTGGAATAGGGAATGAGATGCTGAGATACATGGAGTTCCATTACTTGAGATGTGGCTCATATACTCAACTCCATTACAGTAGCCATAGTCGTTGTTGGAAGAATGTCTGCACATTGCCTTCCTACCAAGTGCTTGCTAGTGATCTAGAAAAGAGGTAATTGTGATTGTAGCACTGTTGATTAACATCCTTGAGACGTTAAATTAAGGTTGAGTTTTAAGCAAGATGCAACAATAATGAGTAGAGAATGTTGGAGTTAGAAGTGATAATAATGTCTGCACTTTTTAATGAGATGATGCCAGAACATGAATTGTCAGGTGCACCGAAATGACCTTAGCAGATAATGTATACACAAAGGTTGACAAAGTTATGCTGGGCATTTCAAATGTTAGGGCTGAGTATGCAATGTTGAATTAGACCAAATTTTAAAAAATTACATGTTGGATGTTTCGTGTTGGATATCAAGTGGAGCATGGACTGAAGGGTTGGTTTGGTTGAAAATAGCTCTGATGATTGTCATCTTTCAGCACTGGACTACGGGAGATTTTCTTTTTCCTTTTTTTTTCCCTCCCTAATAAGGACTTTGTTTGTGAGAATATAGCTTGGCCATTGAATGCGATATTGGAGCTTAATGGTAAGAAGACACAGTAAACAGAGTGATGGTATGATATTTCTGTAATGGCAACCAGAAAGTGTGGTGGAAATAGACATAGTTGCGAGATGATATTATGCCTTCAATAAACTATGTGAAACATTTTTTTTCTTCATGCATTAGGAAAATCTCAGTTTATGTTCTTTCTGCATAAGATAGATGCTAGATCAGTTAACTTCAGCCTTCTGTACAGTGAGGCATTGTGCAGCTCACTTATCTTAGGTTTAAATCCTGGATACTGCTTCTGGGATTCAAACCTTGGTCCTCTTCAACCTTGAGTTAATGCAGTTTACCAGCTTCAGTTGAATATTGACAGATTGAAGTCATAACTTATTGGATTTTTTCCTTACTTATATAGAGTACAGCAATGAAAATGTGTTGTACTGGGTTTAGCATGGCTAGACAAATAATGGGCACAGAAAAAGATGGAAAAAAGTTAAATTAAAGAAAAATGAAAACGGAAAACATAGCATTTGGTATGCACGAGCTAGTCTAAGCTAGTCTTTGTGAATGATGATTGAGTGCATCTTTCTAACATACCTGCCACCAGGTCTGTCTGTTGAATGACCTCTAACTTTTAATACTGCGCCTTGTTTTACTATGCTGTATGCAGAAATTTTCTTCGTTTCCTGTTGCCATGTTTTATAACAAAATTCAGATATGATAGAGTTAAGTCATTTTTATATTGTTTTGATTATAATCTATTTCAAAATTTCCAGCACTTTTGCGCAAGAAGTGACACAATTTTCTGTGGGGTTTTTGATGGCCATGGACCATTTGGACATGAGGTTGCAAGACGCGTGAGAGATTCTCTCCCTCTGAAGTTAAGTTCCCATTTGGAAGTTGAAGTTGACAATATTAGCTGTAAAGAGAACAATAATTTAAGCAAAGCTGGGAGCATGAATTCCGAGGAATCTTCATCTCCTAATCTGGAGGAAAAATCTAGGGTTTCTGTTGATTTGAAGCAGGAGGAGAATCATTCAGATATACTTATGGGATTTAAACGGTCTTTCTTGAAGGCCTTTAAGGTTGTGGATAAAGAACTAAGAGTACACCCAAATATCGATTGCTTCTTTAGTGGGACAACAGCAGTTACCCTTCTCAAGCAGGTAGTAGTCTTATAGAAATTTTATTTGTATAGTTTGTACACGTCAAATTGAAAAGAGAACAGCAACTTTTCTAGATCTGCGTCATGCTTGATTAACTTCATTTCTAACTTTTGTAGGGTCAAGACGTAGTAATTGGTAATGTTGGAGACTCACGAGCTATTATGGGTACAAGAGACCAAAATGACCGCTTGGTTGCAGTTCAGTTGACTGTGGACCTCAAGCCAAATCTTCCGAGTAAGGATACCTGCCATTCTACCTATAACTCCAAATTTAGATTCTGCTGTTTTCCCCCTAATTCCTATTATTTCATCTGTATTTATTATATACTTACAGGGTACATTTATAAGGTTCCTTTTGCTGTCTGTAATTTACAAAAATCTAAATTTTACCACACTTGCAGTTTGTACAGTGAAATTGTAATTCTATTTACTATTTTGGTCCTGTTTCCTATGACCTCCAATAAATTTTGTCTATAAAATGTATTTAAAGATTCTTAACTGATTCACTCTATTGTATGGTTTCAGTTTTAAATGCACTTTCTAAACGTATTCATGCGATCAAATACTTGCATCGTTAGATGCACTTCCTTCTAATACGTGAGGTCTGATTTCAATTCCACATGTTTTAGGGTAAATTCAAGTCTATAGTCTTACCATGATCTAGCTTTAGTTTGCTATGAGAAATTGCACTCCACAGGTTGTTACATGCTTAATCCTTAGCAAATGCTTCAACTGGGTGTACTAGTTTTCCAATAACAAGTAACAAAAATGGGTCTTATGATTTTGACAGGGGAAGCAGAGAGAATAAGGCGGTGTAAGGGCCGAGTTTTTGCACTTCGAGACGAGCCAAAGGTGGCTCGGCTTTGGCTTCCAAATAACAATGCCCCAGGCTTATCAATGGCGAGAGCTTTCGGAGATTTTTGCCTCAAAGACTTTGGCCTGATCTCTGTGCCTGAAGTTTCATATCGACGCATCACTGAGAAGGATGAGTTCATTGTGTTGGCCACTGATGGGGTAATCAAAACTTCTATTTGTCCATGTTCCTTTGTTGGGATTTTTACATATATACCTGCAAAATCATCTATATTTGCCAATTTCTCCCAAGTCTAGGTATCTGCTAATATACTGCCCAAACTACCGTGTTGAGCTGAAACAAACCCCAAAAGTTAATGATAATAAATAACTAGTCTTCTGGTGCATGTGATGCATGCATGACACGGTACAAAGTGGTGCTAAAAGATGTTAGCACCTAATATATATAGTTTTATTACGCACAAATGCGTACAGTGTCATGCACGCATCATGTGCATCGAGATATCTGTAATGTTGTTAGTATGGTTGTGAATTCATATGTGTGTTAATAATGTCTGATATGCAAAGGATTTAGATGCAGTTTGAAATGTTATGCGGATGCATGTTGATTACAGAGAATGGTTCCATTTAGGCAACCTCGGGATTGGTCCCAAGGAGTCATACATCCACAAATCAAAATAGTGGGTTGTAAATGGTTACTAATAAGACTATATATCATTTTATTATGAGTTGGCTTCACAATTCCATTTATTGTATGTCTGCATTCTGAGACAGAAAAATACCTTGCAATTTTCTCCTTTGAAGTCTTGAAAAAGGAAATCTGACACAAATTATAAAACAAACCGTTGAAGAAATATGGAAAAAAAAAAAAAACTTTATGGGTCCTCCATATCCACTGCCACACTTGCAGCCAGAAACAATCTCCCTTGTCATTGGCTCTGGCAGCAGGAGCGATGATGTGTTGTATGCCATTAAAGAAAAGACAGAGTTCGCGGTGGTTTGAGGTTTGAGTGGGAATTGAAAGTTTCAACAATTGATGGGAGAGGTTTGGTAATGAGGGATAGTTGACAACTAGTCTAAGAGGTGCACGGGCTGCCATTATTACTCCTGAGGAGAGAGAGGAGGGCTCTTTCTCTTTTGTTGTTCAGTGTGGGTAGTTTTTTGGGGAAAGATGGTTGAGAATTGGAACATGGGGATTGAACATGGCAGTTTCTTTTTTGGGAATATTTTCCAATTTTGTCCCTCCTATGATTGGGTAAAGCATGATAAGTTTTATGGATATTTTGAAATCTTGACGCACTGGGATATAGCAACAAAAAATTGGTCCAAAAGCCAGCCTTCACCTAATAATAGTAATTAATAGATACTAAGATATTCATAATTTTATTGGTAGTTGTCCTGTTGAAAATTTCCTATTCTACTGTTCAAAAACTAAAAGAGCTAACTTGGGAGGGTATTTCAGCTCAATATGGTATAGAATTTATTCTCACAAAAAAAAGTATAAAATTGGGGGCATATTAGCAAATATCTAGATTTGGAGAGTAAACCCACAAATGTGGATGATTTTGGGTATGTATGTAAATCACCCTTTGTTTCTCTTCTAGCTATGCCGCCCTTTCAAATGAATTGATGAGCTGTGCTTTTATCTTTGCTAATAACTGTATTTGCCTCTGATTGCTGTAGGTTTGGGATGTGCTATCCAATGAACAAGTGGTAGCTATTGTTGCCTCAGCTCCTGATCGGTCTAATGCATCACGTACTATTGTTAACGCAGCAGTTCGATCATGGAGGATCAAACATCCAACATCCAGAATAGATGACTGTGCTGTAGTTTGCCTTTTCCTCAATACAGAAGAAAATGTTTCAAGTACCAAAGAATCCTGTAATAGCTGGTCGTTGAACTCAACAGAAGCTGGGGAGAATACTGCTTTAGATCCTTCGAATCCAACATGAGTAGAGCGATCAACAACTATTCGGTCATCTAGGATCCTCCAACAACACAATATTAGTACTTCATAGATTTGTTCTTGGTAGAAAGATCAAGAAAATATTGCTGTATGTATATGTATTATTTCTTGTTTTGGGTTAGGTGGGTAGACCTGGCTTTATTATTTTCGACTGGGAAATATGTTTTCCGCCTATTTATTCATTGCCATGTCAAGTGTGAGTAAGAATGGAAGTTTTTGTTGTACAGTCACAGGATGATAAACTTGATCGATATGATGATAGTCCGTGATATATGTATATTTTGATATCGATGTCATTGAACTATATTCTATTGAACTGCTCATGTTTTTTTTTTGAGAAATTGGGGCAGCAAGTTAGGTGACTTCTTCAACGTTTGACCTATGAACCACCTTACTGTTGATAAGCGTTTGCTGATTTTAGTTTCATGTAATCCATCTAGCTAGTCAGAAAAAGATATATGGAATGTAGAAATCCTAGCTGAAATCTCAGAACTGAAACCACCAATTCCTGCAATATACATCACATTCAATTTATATATATGACGTATAAATTCATACAATAAACAAGGTTAAACCAATACCGCCATAAATTTTATTTATTTTCACAATAAACTATCATGAACTTCGAAAATTACAGTAAACTATCACGAAATTTCTAATTTCAGAAAATTCTCTAGTAACAAACTGATTTGGCTCCAGCATCAGAAAATCCAATCCTGCTGTGGTCCTGGCTCTTGATAAAAGTTTGGAAAGTTTGCTAACTCCATTGTCTTCTCTACTTTTGTCTTCTTTTTGGTTCCAGCTCATCCCGATACACAAATTGACATGAAAATGGACATTTTAGGCTATTTCATTTGTTTCTGTCCTTTAATCTTCAACATTTAACTTGTTTCTTGTGTTCCAGAGACACCAACATACTGTTATCATCACCAAGGTCCCAAATTTGACTTATTCAACTAAAATACACAGCTTTAGATTCTCAAGCCTATCAGCCAATAAAGTCGGAACTCTAGATACTTTCTTGATATTTGGAGAAACAGTCCAAATTTCAATAGCGAAATATAAGAAGTGACAAGATGAGCATTACACTTCCATTTTGTTTTACAAGTAGTAGAATTTGTTTCATCCTGCCATCTTTTACTACTAAAGATTTGCTTAATCTATAAGTTTGCTCTGGTTCATATCCAAAAGGAAATCTTTACCTTAGAAAAACAACAGATCTCCAAATTATTAAGCTTTTCAAAAGAGCTTCTTTCTCCCTGTGTTGAACATGATCAACCTTGATTATGGACTAGACTTCCCTAATCGGATACCATTACAGATAGATTAGACAAGTTAATTTTATTAATGTCCAGAATAAATAAGGCTCTAAGCACAGTTTTTCCTCTAAAATGCCTAAAGTGAATCTTGCATTCAAATTAAAAGAAAATAATGATTATCTATTATGGCGTCTAAAATATGACCACTTAAGACTTTAGAAGTCTAAATTTGTTAAAAATGAAGAATATGTTGATAGGATGCATTTAAAGAAAGATGCATTGATTACTCTTTAAAAACATCTTGAAGAGATAAAGCCGCGTTTGACTTGGTGCATGCTAAAGTTTCTGGTAAAGCGCAGACCCCATAATTGAATATTGTTTGAAAATGTCATATTTGTGAGTTTTTCAATCTTAATACTTGATAGAAAACATCCCAATAGGATAACATTTGTGAGTTTTTCAATCTTAATACTTGATAGAAAACATCCCAATAGGATAACTAAGAAAGGCAGCAAGAGGATTCCTTCGGATTGAGATATCTACTGGAAAATATAAGACACTTTGTGTATAAGTAATTATAAGCTCAGAAGATTTCTCAAAAATCTATAGTAAAACTTATGATTGGTAATATCAAATTTATTAGCCTTGCAAAGAATAAGAGTATCATTAGCACAAAAGTGGAAAAAAAGTGAGACTTCCTTTACGATTGAAATCTAAGGTCTCACTAGGCTCAGGATTCTCAGTAACATTCTCTTAAGAACATTAGCCATCTTTGTGAAGATGCACGAGATGCTTAAGAATTATGCTACCGAAAATTATTTCCCTTCTTTGATACATTGCTAACAGAATATCGCAGTAATCTTCTCTTCTAATTCTTTAAATCATGGTATGATCTTATACCATACAGTCATTAGGGTATAATTGCTCTGTTTGTAACCTGCAATATCACATATGAATTATAAACATTATTATAAATAACAACGAAAGATCATTTAACATACCTGAAATCTTCTTAACTTTGACGATATACTCTATTCAATTCACATAGGTGAAGTTACACTTTATGATGCTTCAGTAAACATCCCCATGCTGAGCCTCAGATATTGCAACTTCTGTAGTCTGTACTCACTTCTGGCTCTCCACGGAAAAGTCTGCCTTCTGCTCTTGGAATTTTCATGTACTTCGTCACAGCCCAACGATGAAAAATAACCCTAAGGTTCATGCCTCAATCCCTCCATCACTATATTTCAAATCTTGCAACCTGGCAACCATTGAAGGAGGTATTCGTTTATCAGCCATGTTCATTTATCAGCCGTAAAAGCTCAAGTAACCATGAGAATCATCATCAAATGGTTATTGCCTGTATGATATACAATTGTAGAATCCTGGCATCGTTCTTCATAATTCATCTCCACTAGTTTCATGCTCATTAAATGAAGTTCAAAGTTTTCTTGCACGCCATTCCTTTCTAAAACTTGCAATTGCCATCAACTCAACATGCATATTACTGGTGAGTATAGTACTCTCTCTTTATTTACAGTGACATCCTAAAACCAACTTGATCCTGGGCTCTTCTGACTACATCTCTCCTTCATCACTCTCCGAACTCGTGCAGCATCCTCCCATCGATCTTTTGACGCATAAATGCTTGAAAGAAGTATGTAGTTCCCTGTATTCCCAGGCTCCAACTCAAATAACTTCCCAGCGATCCTCTCTGCAATCTCCAGGTTACGGTAAGTCTTACAACCTGCAAGCAAAGCTCCAAGAGCTCCAGAATGTGGTCCTTTTGGCATTCTCCCTGCCATTTCAAATGCTTCTTCAAGCCGCCCTGCACGACTTAACATATCAACAACACAAGCATAATGATCAGGTCCACGCTCGATTTCATAATCCCGAACCATGCTCTCCCAAAATTCCAAACCCTTGCCAACTAGCCCAGCATGACTACAAGCACTCAACACTCCAACGAATGTTATGTGGTCAGGCTTTATGCCCTCTGCTTTCATTCGATAGAATATATCTAGAGCTTTCTCTCCGTGACCATTGGAAGCGAGCCCATTTATTAGGGCAGCATACGAGAACACATCTCGATAAGGGATTTCATCAAACAGGCGAAGAGCCTGTTCAACATTCCCACACTTAGCGTGCATATCGACCAGTGCAGTGAGGACCCGCTCGTTCCTCTCAATCCCATTTCGGTCCACGTAGCATCCGATCCAATTTGCGAGCTCGGCTCTGCCCAACTGGGCAGCAGCAGAGATAACCCCAGTCATCGTCGCTGGATCTAGGGCAACCCCGTCCTCTCCATCTCCCAAAACAAACCCATCGCCTCCTCTGCCCTCCCGCTTTGCGAATACCCCGTTATCATCACGCTCCACGAAACCAAATTCTTATTCGGCATCCGATCGAACAACTCCCTCGCATCATCCAACAAACACCCCTTACAATACCCCATCACCAACACGCTCCAAGAAACTACATTCCTCTCCGTCATCTCATCAAACACCGCCCTCGCCATCCCCAGCTCCCCAGCATTGACGTACCCGACCACCATCGCGTTCCACGTGATCACATTCCTCTCCCCCATTCCGTCAAACACCTTCCGGGCACCGCACATGTCCTCTCCTAACCTCGCGTGGGCCCCAAGAACGGCATTATAAGAAACAATATCTTTAAGAGCCATTTCATCAAACACGTCATGGGCAAGTTTAAGTTGGCCGCATTTTCCATAGAAATCAATAAGGGCATTGGCTACGGGGAGGTATGAGGTGTACCCGGTTTTCGTGAGACGGGCATGGAGCTCCGAGCCGGAGGGAGGAGGAGGAGGAGGAGGAGGAGGAGGAGGAGGAGGAGATGGAGATTTGCTTGGTGGTGATGTTGGCATTGATTGCCGCTGAGGAGGAGGAGGAGGAGGAGGAGGAGGAGGAGGAGGAGGAGGAGGAGGAGGAGGAGGAGGAGGAGGAGGAGGAGGAGGAGGAGGAGGGAGAGGAGGGAGGAGGAGGAGGAGGAGGAGGAGGAGGAGGAGGAGGAGGAGGAGGAGGAGGAGGAGGAGGAGGAGGAGGAGGAGGAGGAGGAGGAGGAGGAGGAGGAGGAGGAGGAGGAGGAGGAGGAGGAGGAGGAGGAGGAGGAGGAGGAGATGGAGATTTGCTTGGTGGTGATGTTGGCATTGATTGCCGCTGAGGAGGAGGAGGGAGCTGGTGAAGCCACCTTTGGCTGTGGTGTGGGAATTTGAAACAAATTTTAGGAGGGAGGAATGAAATATGCACATATATGAATACGAGGTACAAGTTAACTTCATGTGCATATACATGTATGTATATAGACTCAGGGTACATGGGGACTGGGGTCTCTTTTCATAAGTTTTTACTTGATGTTAGACGAGTTGATTTTGTATATACATATATGTACCTTGGTAGGAGGTAATCATGCCGCTGCAACATGGCTATACACATGATAGGATATTCCATCACATATGCATTAATTGAACTTCAGTCTACACCAACAATCATGGGGGCAACATGACATACCAATCATTAACAAGCTTCGAGTTTTCACTTTCTTTTCTGATACCACTTGTAGGGTAGATATCGGGTCTAAAATAGAGCTATTGGGCCTTTAATGGAGGTTCATGAACCAACTTTAATAGAAAGCTTTAGCTAATAGGTAATGACCCCAACTCTTGTTCTAAGGGCATTACTCTTGTTTATGCTTTTCACTATAAGACTATACTCAGACATGAATATTCTAGCAATTGCAATACCAAAAGTGTGATATAGGGAAATATAGTGAATTAGATGAGTTGCAGTTAGCTACGAATTAGGAAATGTTCCAATATATAGTACAAATTATAACTACATAACATTACATTTGTTATTCCGACTACTTCTAACCAAACATACTTGCAACATAATACACATGAAAACTTAGTTTTACTTTTTTGGGAGTTCTATTAATCTTTTCACAGATTTACCCCACTCTTTTACCATCGATTTAGACGTCAATAACTCATTGTTCACAACACATTACATAACCACAGTAGTGATCTTATTCACATTGATAAGACCAAGATTTTGGAGACATATTAAACCTCTGATGAGTATAATTGAAGGAAACACTCTGAAGAGGAGCCAAAGGCAAGCCTGCATTGGCAACGCAGTCATCAAACCCTACCACCCTGAAAACCATAGGGCTGACCAGAGACTGAGGGAAATCCCCGCACTTGACATGGACTTCGATCACCGGGCACATTGGGCAGCTGTTCATGATTGTGACGGTGAACTTCGGTGGGTGTCCGAATCCTGTTTGAATCTGCTTCACTGATGGGATGCTCTTCAAGCATTTTGCCGCCCGTCCTGCAATCAGTAGATCCTCAATCTCAACAATTTATAATTTTTTAGGGACAATTACGATAGGCCCCTCTTTTTTGACAAATATGCCTCCAGAAGAGGATAAAGAGTGTTTATATATACTAGTTAAGAGGGCACGTGCGAAGCACGTGCATGCTCTATGTCTTGTATAAAAGTGAAGGACTATGTATGGCAAAAGAAAATATAAAAGATGATAGATATATATGAATTAGGAAAGCATGTATCTAGGAATATATAGAGTCCTCAATAAGCTGGAAAGGTATATAATATGTCAGAATATTCTATAACACATAGATAAGGAGGTGTTATCAAATTTTCACTCCTATAACCTTTAAATTTGGTATTTTTAAAATCACTCTCATTTATATTATATTAGAACGTATAATATGGTAGAATACTCTATAAGGTGTAAATAAGGAGGTGTCACTGTCATCAATTTCTCACTTTTGTAACCTTTAAACTTGGTATTTTTAAAATCGTTCTCTAAAATTTATATTACGCATTATTAGATAGTTGTTTATAGTTGTTTTGGTAGTATTTCGTATCTTTATAAGTAAGGATCTAAATGAAGAGAAGTTTAGACAAAGAACCAGTCCTTTGCACAATACTTTTTCGTTTTAGGGATCAAAGTCCATCACACATTCACAATTCAATATACCAAGATATGTTGTATATATCTCAACACATATATCATAATTTAGTACACAATGTTGTAGATATAATATATAGATACATTACACTAAACCCAAAGAACTTTTAGTGCTTTGCAGAAACCCCACTAAACTTTTAGAATCGCACTAAATTCTAATAGATTTTGTGTTTTTCATAAAACCATAAATGAGAACCAAAATACAACATTATTTATAGTACAACAATGCATTTATGAAAAAATCTTGTTTGATGAGGTGTGGCGGTGCATTATAATTGTGGGATTGGGATTGCTAGGCAGCCTAGCACGCATGATGTTAGGGCTCTTTTCACACGGAAGCGATAGTGTTGTAATTATTGTAAACCACTAGAGGCAAAATTGCCATACAAAAGTTACGCAAAACTCTTTAAGCCTTGGGGCTTTTTATATAGACTATAGATGAGATGATAAGCAGGCTTACTTCTAAGATGTTTGAGGAGAGAGAGTAAGGAGTGGGGACTGACGTACTGGTGACGCAGGAGGCTCAGACGAAAACTTGAATGAACAGTGAAAGCCTCTAGGGCTTTTATATATACTAGTACAAAGGCACGTGCGTTGCACGTGCTTTTTATTATAACTACTGATTTTTAGAGGGCTATTTGTAATTCTAAGATTTTGAATCTACTACTTGTAGATTTGAAATATTCACATATTTTTTTATAACTTTTAAAATTTTGAGGGTGTTTATTACAAATTTGAAAGTTTTGGGTGTTTTTTTTACAAAATCTAAAATTTTAGGGGGCTGCTTTGAATTCACAGATTATCGGTGTAGGTTTAAAATTTTCAAGCTTTAAATTTTAGGGGGCCTCTTGCAATTTATAGATTTTTATTTTAGGTTTGAAATTTTCAAGCTTTTTCTATAAGTTTTAAATTTTTGAGCAGTTTTGTGGTGTGCTTTTCAAAATTAAAACTTTTATTGGTTTCCGTTTGAAACTCTAATTTTTTTTGAAAATTTATAATTTTTATGGTTTTTTTAAAGTATTTATAGTTTTAGGGTGTTTTCTGTAAATTCTAAATCTTTGGGGGTTATTTGTTTCTCCTTGAATTTCATTGTAATGTTTCAGATATGAAATCTTCAATTTATTTTTTAAACTTACTTTTTGAGGGTGTTGGAGTAAATTTTAAAATTTTGAGGGTGTTTGTTGCAAATTTAAAAGTTTCGGGTGTTTTTTACAGAATCTAAATTTTTAGGGGGCTGCTTGTAATTTATAGATTTTCAGTGTAGGTTTGAAATTTTCAAGCTTTTTCTGTAAGTATAAAATTATTGAGCTTATTTTGGGGATGTTTTTTATAAAATCTAAATGTTTTGGTTGAGGGTGTTGGTTGTAATTTTAAAAAGGTAAAGGCGTTTTCTATAAATCTGATATATAGAGACTCAGGGGCAAAGTTGTCCAAGTAAAGTTACGCAAAAAAAGCACAGGAGTTGCGGTAAGTATTGATTTTTAGGGGACTATTTGTAAATATTGACATTTTCTTATTAATTTTAAAATTTTGAGGGTGTTTATTGCAAATTTAAAAGTTTCTACTGATTTTTAGTGGGCTATTTGTAATTCTAAGATTTTGAATGTACTTTTGAATTTTTGAGGGTGTTTATTACAAATTTAAAAGTTTTGGGTGTTTTTTGTAAAATTTAAAAGTTTAGGGGGTTACTTGGAATTTATAGATTATTAGTGTAAGGTTGAAATTTTGAAGCTTTAAATTTTAGGGGGCTTCTTGCAATTTATATACTTTCATTGTAGGTTTGAAATTTTAGTGATTTTTCTATAAGTTTTAAAATTTTGAGCTTGTTTTGCTAAATTTTAAAAGTTTTGTGGTGTGTTTTTGAAGTTAAAACTTTTATTGGTTTCGTTTGAAACTCTTATTTTTATAAATTTATAATTTTTATGTTTTTACAAGTATTTACAGCTTTAGGATGTTTTTGTAAATTCTAAATCTTTGGGGTTGTTTGCATCTTCTTGAATTTCATTGTAATGTTTCAGATATGAAATCTTCAATTTATTTTTAAACTTAGCTTTTGAGGGTGTTGGGATAAATTTTAAGTTTTGAGGGTGTTTGTTGCAAATTTAAAAGTTTTGGGTGTTTTTCTTGAATATAAAATTTTAGGGGTGCTTGTAATTTATAAATTTTCAGTGTAGATTTGATGCTTGTAATTTATAGATTTTTAGTGTAGGTTTGAAATTTTCAAGCATTTTCTGTGAGTTTTAAAATTTTGAGCTTGTTTTGCTAAATTTGAAAGTTTTGTATTGTTTTTTTCAAAGTTAAAACTTTTATTGGGATGTTGGTTTTCAGTTTATTGGTTTCTGTTTGAAACTCTTATTTTTTTTATAAATTTATAATTTTTATGGTGGTTTTTGCAAGTATTTATAGTTTTAGGGTGTTTTCTGTATATTCTAAATATGTTGGGGTTGTTTGTATCTTCTTG
The DNA here is from genome assembly GCA_012295165.1 of Asparagus setaceus. NCBI lineage: Eukaryota > Viridiplantae > Streptophyta > Magnoliopsida > Asparagales > Asparagaceae > Asparagus > Asparagus setaceus. The sequence goes on from CM022708.1 coordinate 5,944,617, forward strand.
AATTTCATTGTAATGTTCAGATTTGAAATCTTCAGTTTATTTTTTAAACTTAGTTTTTAGGGTGTTGGGGTAAATTTTGAATTTTTGAGGATGTTTGTTGCAAATTTGAAAAGTTTTGGTGTTTTTACGAATCTAAAATTTTAGGGGCTGCTTGCAATTTATAGATTTTCGTAGGTTTGAAATTTTTAAGCTTTTTTGTAAGTATTAAAGTTTTGAGCTTATTTTTCTTAAATTTTAAAAGTTTTGGGTGTTTTTGCAACGTTAAAACTTTTAGGGGATGTTTTTGTAAATTATAAATTTTTAGGGTTGTTTATATCTCCTTGAATTTATTTTAGATATGAAATCTCCTTGAATTTGATGTTGGTTGTAATTTTAATAAGTTAAAGGTGTTTTCTATAAATGTGTTAATTTAAAGGTGTTTTGTGAAAACGGTGAACGATGAGATAGAGATAGAGATATAGAGATATATATAGTAAGTAGGCACGCGGCGTTGCATGTGTTTGCTTCATATGTGAGTGGAAACTCAGGGGCAAAGTCGTCCAAGTAAAGTTACATAAAAAGTACAATAGTTGTGGTAACTATTGATTTTAGGGGCTATATGTAAATATTCACATATATTTCTATAAATTTTGAATTTTTGAGGGTGTTTGTTGCAAATTTAAAACTTTGGGTGTTTTTTACGAATCTAAAATTTTAGGGGCTGCTTGCAATTTATAGATTTTCAGTGTAGGTTTGAAATTTTTAAGCTTTTTTGTAAGTATTAAAGTTTTGAGCTTATTTTTCTTAAATTTTAAAAGTTTTGGGTGTTTTTGCAACGTTAAAACTTTTAGGGGATGTTTTTGTAAATTATAAATTTTTAGGGTTGTTTATATCTCCTTGAATTTATTTTAGATATGAAATCTCCTTGAATTTGATGTTGGTTGTAATTTTAATAAGTTAAAGGTGTTTTCTATAAATGTGTTAATTTAAAGGTGTTTTGTGAAAACGGTGAACGATGAGATAGAGATAGAGATATAGAGATATATATAGTAAGTAGGCACGCGGCGTTGCATGTGTTTGCTTCATATGTGAGTGGAAACTTCGAGGGCAAAGTCGTCAAGTAAAGTTCATAAAAAGTACAATAGTTGTGGTAACTATTGATTTTAGGGGCTATATGTAAATATTCACATATATTTCTATAAATTTTGAATTTTTGAGGGTGTTTGTTGCAAATTTAAAACTTTGGGTGTTTTTTGAATCTAAAATTTTAGGGGATGCTTGTAATTTATAGATTTTCGGTGTAAGTCCGAAAATTTCAAGCTTTTTCTCAGAAGTTTTAAAATTTTGAGCTTAGTTTTGCTAATTTTGAAAAGTTTTGTATTGTTTTTTTCAAAGTTAAAACTTTTAGGGGATGTTGATTTTCAGTTTATTGGTTTCGTTTAAAACTCTTTTTTGTAAATTTATAATTTTTATGGTGTTTTGTATAAGTATTTATAGTTTTGGGTGTTTTCTCAGAATTCTAAATCTTTTGGGGTTGTTTGTATCTTCGAAATTTCATTGTAATGTTTCAGATCTGAAATCTTAAGTTTATTTTTAAACTTAGTTTTTCAGTGTTGGGGTAAATTTTAAAATTTTGAGGGTGTTTGTTCCAAATTTGAAAGTTTTGGGTGTTTTTGAATCTAAAATTTTAGGGGATGCTTGTAATTTATAGATTTTCAAGTAAGTCCGAAAATTTCAAGCTTTTTCTCAGAAGTTTTAAAATTTTGAGCTTAGTTTTGCTAATTTTGAAAAGTTTTGTATTGTTTTTTTCAAAGTTAAAACTTTTCAGGGATGTTGATTTTCGGTTTATTGGTTTCGTTTAAAACTCTTTTTTGTAAATTTATAATTTTTATGGTGTTTTGTATAAGTATTTATAGTTTTGGGTGTTTTCTCAGAATTCTAAATCTTTTGGGGTTGTTTGTATCTTCCGAAAATTTCATTGTAATGTTTCAGATCTGAAATCTTAAGTTTATTTTTAAACTTAGTTTTTCAGTGTTGGGGTAAATTTTAAAATTTTGAGGGTGTTTGTTCCAAATTTGAAAGTTTTGGTGTTTTTTGAGAATCTAAAATTTTAGGGGCTGGTTGGAATTTATAGATTTTAGTGTATGTTTTAAATTTTCAAGCTTTTTCGTAAGTATTAAATTTTTAGCTTTTTTTGTTAAATTTTAAAAGTTTTGGTGTTTTTTGAAAAGTTAAAACTTTTAGGGGACGCTTTTTATAAATTATAATTTTTGGGGTTGTTTATATCTCCTTGAATTTGTTTTAGATATGAAATCTCCTTGAATTTGATGTTGGTTATAATTTTAAAAAGTTAAATGTGTTTTCCATAAATGTGTTAAGTTAAAACGTGTTTTGTGAAAAGTGATGAACAACGAAATGTGAACAAAGGATCTCGCATTTAAAAGGAACAAGAAAAGGTGAACAAGAGCACCTCTAGGCCTTTTATATATAGAGGATATATATATATATATATATATATATATATATATATATATATATATATATATATATAAAATTTAATAATAGATAGTTGTCATTGAGAGAGTGAATTCTTTGGTTGTGTTTTTAGCAATGGAGAAGATCCAATTCTTTCTGACAATCTCATAACAATAACAAATGCAAAGAAAAAAAAAAAAACTAGAGGACATTGTTTTCCTAGTTACAACTTAATATTTAGTAGATGA